>CM031238.1:753344524-753944524 GCA_018340775.1 Taxus wallichiana var. yunnanensis | reverse complement strand
CTTCCCATGTATAAAAGGACACAATTAAACATGCACATCAAGGAAAACATAAGGCTAAAAATAGTGAGCTTCACTAAGGAAAAGAGTGTGAAGCATCAAAATCTAACAAGGTGTGCATGTCACTTCACTCTACTAAAGAGAAACTCCTCATAAAGAGATCAATCCATGAAGAGTATACTTATGAGCCTTGAAAGTAATGTGGCACATAACAAAAATTATCAATTCGAATAACTATGTCCTTATCCCTTTGATAAAGCTATATTGCATACGTCATTTCCTAAGAATTTAGATTTCCCCGAGTTTGATAAGTACAAAGGGAAGGGTGACCCACGTGATCACATCAAGTACTTCTACATGGCATGCCAAGAAGTGGCTTATAGCAACAATTACCTCATGCACCTATTCTCATGTAGTTTAGGGGATCGACCTTTGGAGTGGTTTCTCCACATCCCTAAGGGTTTGTCTTTACATGGACCAGGTGAGAAGAGAGATTTTTATGGAATTTCTCATTCAATGTTGAAAGTGACATCACTATTTTATATTTATGTAGCAAGAAGAAAAGACCTAATAAAAATTTTGATAGCTTCTTGAAAAGATGATGTGGGCTAGCTAGTCACTTCCCTTTTCAATCCTAGAAAATAAAATAGTAATTTTCTTCGTGCCCATTTTAAACCCAAACATTATGTTTTATTTACAAATGCAATGTGTCAATAATTTCTACAAATTTATAGAAAAGGGTACCCAAATTGAGAAATATTTGACTCTACAAAAGGGACATTAAAACCTTTTCCTAAGGTAATCAAACATCGAACCTATAGACAAGCCAAAATTCTTCAACAAGAAAAAAATGTCATAGGAGATGGTATCATAGATTCTAAATGCATCTAGGCAAAAGTATAAATTGGTCCTCCTTTCGAACTCACTAAAGGGCCAATTCAACCTATTGTCAAACATCGAGTATTCACTCCTCTCACGAACATCTTGTCAATGATCTTGAAATAGTTGGACTTAGTGAACATGGTCTAGTACCACACAAAAATACCATATGTCGATGATCCACCTAATCCTTCACAGTATAAATACCATGAATATTGTGAGTATCATCATGTCGAGGAACATAAAGCAGATAAGTTACTCAAGATAAGACACTTTGTCCAAGACCTTATTGAAAGCAGAGAGATTGAAGTTGATTCACCTGATCCTCATCAAATACCCAATCAAAATATGGGAATATTCAAAGAACCGTTCCCTAAATATAACAAATAGGAAATGAAAAATAAGGATCAAGGCCAATCTTCCAATGATTACGGGGCCACCAATTATGTTTATGGTCAAACCATTAACCCACTAGATTCACTTATAAATTTATGTCCATTCTCTTGATGAGAATGTTAATATTATACGGATCGTTAGACATGATTGTGTTGTGGCAACACACAACATGCTCATCTCGTAATTCTAAAACCTCTTCCACCTAACCCTTAGGAGGTTTGATATTATCAATTAGAATAACTTGAGAAGACCACTAATAATATTTCAATCTTAGATCTTCTCAAGATATCAAACTTTAATAAAGACATCATCTCTGACACACTTTAGGGGTCGGAGTGTCAGCCAGTATCAATCCTTCATACCTCCAAGTGATGGTCACAAACCTTACTCATATGGAACACCTTTCCTTCTCCCAAAGTGAAATCCCACATGAAAAAAAAATGCATAACTTACCCCTATACCTAGAATCATTTTTACTCAAAGAAAGGTAAAAAGAGTGCTTTTAGAAAATAGGTTTGACTTGAACATTTACACCTTAAAGTTGATTAGACACCTCGACAAAACAGATTTAGATTCTTACATCATCACTATCACATCATATGACAACGTGAAACTTGAATTATCTAGGACAATAGTACTTCTATGCAATTAGGGCCTACGTATCTCAAAACCAAGTTCAATTTCCTTGACTTGGATCTTCCTTACAATATGCTCTTAGGCCACCCATGGATAAATTCCCTCAAGTTGTACCCTCGACCTTTCATTAGTAGATCAAGTTATATCATACTTGAGAAAATAATAACTATTCAGAAGATCTCAAACCATTTGCATGTTGCAGAGTGTCTTGCATATTTTTTCTCGTGTGGCATATGAATTTCCTTACTGAGATATAGTTCCACCGCTACTTGCAATTTGAAGCTACTGAAATCCCATGTTGACCCAAACACGCTAAGTGCTAGTGATGAAAGCACTCCCAATTCTATTTCTCCATTTATTGCATGGGAGATGAAAGTCATATACAATGGCCTAATTGAGGAATATAACCTCCAACAAGCCCTTCTGGTCTTCGACCTTTCATTATCACCTAAAACACGAGGCAGACCAAATTTCCAATTCAAGCTCTCTCTAGATAGTTCTGCTAGTCCTTTTAAGAATTTTTTTCCCCACGGCCTCTTAACAAGTGAGAAAATTATGGATTCACCCATAAATTGGGTCCTTGAAGGTATAAAACCATCATGTCACCAAGCTCTAGAATATACCAAATCTCACAGGATGATGCATGTCATGGGTTATGAAGGATACGGGTGCGGCACGAGATGGACGGGGTAGATTAGATCTTGTCCCAATTCCTTGGTAAAAACCAAATAAACACAACCTTGGTGATAGGAATCATCTATTTCCACCCTCATAAATTGATGCTACCTCTTCAAAATGTGAGGATAGATCATCTCGGTAGGATAGAGATGAAGATTCCTGTTATAGCCTATACGAGGATCTTGCCTCCACAAATATTTTTTTGGACATTGTCACCTTAACCTTATCCCCTTCCGATTCCCAAATAAACCTTGTATATCTTGATATCATTGAATGGGACCAAAAACTTCACGTACCGATTGATCTCTTTGAAAATGATGAGGAAATCACAGAGTTCTTGGGTATCTGAGATACCATTCCGATCGGTGACCATAAAAAGGGTTTCTACATCAATTTGGACACATACGCATAATTCGGGGAGGAGGCTGAGATGTGTGGTCAAAAAAACATAAATGAAAGTGAGGGAAAATTTTCTTCCAAAAATCCTCGACAAAAACAAAATTCCAAAACATAGTGAAAACCTCTTTGAGGCACTTGTGGAAAAACAAATGGAAAAATCAAAGGACATAAAAATTGGCCACATCCATCGTGAAAGTATTATTGAGATGCCCTTGGAAGAAGACAAAAATCTCCCTCTTGATCCTATTCATATGGAGGACACATCTAGAATGTTGGTAGAGGAGACCATAGACATAAATATCAAGACAGAAGATGGCCCGGAATGGTAAAGTTGGGAGCTTCACTCTCGGCGTAGGAGAAAAAAGCTGTTGTGTACTACTTTGCAAGAATTTGTAGATATATTTGAGTGGTCATATACATATAAGCCAATTTTGGACCCATATTTAGTCATGTATAACCTTGTGGCACATCCAGGATGCCAAACCTATCAAAGCGAAGCTAATGAAGATGCACCCATGTGCAACACTCTTAGTTAAAGAGAGCGAGATATTATTGGCAAAAAGTTTTATAAGACCTATTGATTAGTTAGAATGGATATCCAACATAGTGTGTAACATTCCATATAGATCCCATTATAAGAATGCAAAATCTAGAATGTCAATTTTGAAGATATTATGTTTGGGCATGTGTTTCGGGAAGCAAATGAATGTGCGGACACATTAGAAATTTTTGGTATTTTAGCTAATCATAAAAAATGGTTGCAGGATGAGGGAGGGTTACCACAAAGTACAAATGACAAAATTTATGCAGAAAGGAGGATTCATGCTTGAGTTTAGGAGTTCTGTGATGCGGGATATAAATTCATCAACTGGTGTATTTATACTTTCAAATAATTAATCAGGACTACTAGTGGGTAGTAGTGGCTTTTAAAATGTCTAGTTAAGAGTTATAGTACGTATCCGCATATCTACACATATAGTTCACTTAGACACCTCACCAAGCCAACTCAACCTAAGACCTTTTAAGCAAGTTCCCATAACTAACTAAGACTTACCCAAACCCTAAAAATCAATGCCTACATTCCCTCTAACCACATTCCCGCATGCTCACAAGAAGCTCCCGAGTCTAATCCATGGGATAATGACATGAGATCAAGAAAATCAGGAGGATCTCCCTAAGTTTAGTAAACCTAGGAAATCCTACCTTGACCGACGTCGGTTACCCCTAACCATCCGGTTAAGCGGACCACCATCGGTTACCCCTTTTAACCCAAAACAACCTTATTCTCAAGGTTGGAAGTTGGAAGTTGGAACATTGGAAGCAAGAAATTTGATGAGAAAGAACACATCTCAGAGAGATAACGCATCTTCAGAGAGCCAATTCCAAGTGAAAACTCACATCCAAGGAAGGAGATTGAGCATCTTCTCCTGCACAGCCATCCCAACCATGATCTGATCTATCCAAGCAAAGAGGAGTGTGCATGCAGCCCATGCAGAATTTTTCTTTAGTTGGTGATCACTTGCAGCCTTCAAACCCATCATCAGCACCTCCATCCTTCACACACAGACCTTCAGGAATGAAATCCAAGTAAGTATAACATCATACTTCTCTGGTTTATTTCATTTCATCATTATTTTATCACCCATTGTTTATCTTGCTCCCTATTGACCTTCTCCAACATTTTCACCTCCATAGACCCATTAAAACCTCACAAAATCCTACTCCAGTCACCCAATACCTCATCCCGACCAACCAAAATCCTTTGTGCAATCACAAAGGAGACCAAAACCCTATTTTGTGACATTTCCAGATCTCACAGTAACCGGCACCGGTTATACCTAACCACCACCGTTGGTCACCCCTGACCGACACCGGTCTCTGTGTTTTCCCACACAACCTTAAACAGAGACCTACCCACCTAATTTTACCTCACCCTCACTCACCTGTGACCTACCCGAGACCTTTATCAGACCTGCAGAACCCAGAACCAATCATTTGACCTTGGATTCTATTCTAGCTTAGCCTGTTAGATTAGATCTATTTTCTTATTGTGTTTTTAAGTGAGATACCTAAATCATTTTAAAATAACAATAGGATTTACTTTGTTTACAACATTAATTTGTTAAAAAAAAGTGGACTGAAACCATCTAGAAGTATCATACTTCCCGGATCTAGCTTCACGCTAGGTAGTTCACTGCCCATATTGTTTAATTCCTTTTGGTGGTCTTGTTTTCATTATAGGTAGTTCCTCCTAGCCAAAAGGAAGCTCTCACGATCAGCTGTGGATTCGGAAGTCATACGCATGCAACAACCCATCAACCGACATTTGAACAGGTATTCCTCCTGCCCATTACCCTATCTATTTCATCAACACTTCAAAGAAACAATCTAAGAAAAAGGTGAAACATTTTGGCACACCGGTGGGACCCATCCGGGTTCCTTGCATTTCATTCATTCCTAGGAAAAAAATTGTGTGTTTGTTTCCTTCTAAAAAGTGTACACACTAATTTTCTTCCCTGGTAATCCACTCTCTTTCTATTTTCTCTAAAGGAAACTTTTCTTTTGGTGTAATTAAAAAGAATCATTTCTTCATGTTTTTTGCATTGTAGTGAAAGAGCATCCCTCTTCCTCTTCATCTTATTGTGTCATCCAATTTCACATTTTGATTTGGGTTTAAAAACAATTGCATTCCATTCTGATTTATTGCATTAGCTCACATTAATTGAGGGCAACCTATATGCTGGAAGTCATGACCAACTGATGGTTGACAAATGAATCATAGAAAAGCACTTCTATCCTTTTCTCTTTCTCTCGAGTCTTACCAAACCACACAAAAATTCAAAATACATACATTCTTAAACAACATCTTACCTGGAAGAAGTTGTAGGTGATCACATGATCACGGCACAGTGGGCACCCACTCTCACGCTCTATCGAGTCATACTTCAGAGTGAAGCCCGCCCCCACCATAACATACCTGAAACCTCACCCTTTAGATCTCCTTCTTTGTAGGAAGCCATCCTCACCAAAAACTCTATTTCACAATTCATGTGTCAGTCCCTAAATAGCATAAGCTAAACAAACATAATAGAAAGGGCACTCCTAGGATCACATTTTCTTAGTGTTTTCTTGGCTTGTGTTTTGAGGTGAAAGATCGTTCATCACTTTTTTTTGTTCATCCTTGCATGCTCCTCATCATAGCTGGTGTATTCAGCTTCACCTGAGTGTGCCTGGGCCATATCATCATCATTTCCTAGAATTCTGGGTCTGATTCTACATCAGATTTTAATTCACAACCACTTTCTTTCATCACTGTTTCAATTTCACAAGTAACCATCATCGGTTACCTCTGACCGCCATCGGTTATACCCAACCGACGTTGGTTCTAGGTCCTTTTGCTAACCTACTCAAAAGGACATTTTCACTTCACTTTCTTCCACTTTCCATAGTCTCTATCACTATCATTTTTCCCATTGACATTTTACACATCCCCAGATTTGGCATACTTGTCAGATTTTACCTTCTGCCTCGTTGTTTACTCACTATCCATTTTCTATACAGTGACCAGTAGTGGTTACCCCTGACCGACATTCGGTTTTCCCTAACCAAGCATCGGTTAGCCTATTTCACATTCCACCCACCATTTGTTACTTCATCCATTTTTTATCACCAGATTCACTTTTCTGTTGTTCTCTATATCATTTACAGAGAAGCAAGCCCTACCTGATCAATACTGGTTCACATGGTGCTGACCCAAAGACAAGCAAATGCCCTCGTGTTCCACACCAGTTGCCAACCACTCCCACCTAGTCCTTCACCACCTTCTATTTTATCACCAGCCATGGATCCCATCCAACCTACTACTATCACTACCAGAGATGAGGAGTTTCACATGACTCCTTGACCAGAACCCTGCCGCCTTGTAGTTTTACCTCTCCCACTCATCCACTCGAGATGCCTCAGGTCAGTTGATATATGGCATGCCCGTATCTATCCCCCCAACTCTCGCACCCACTTCCGCATCGGCCCATCTGGCTCCATGCTACCCACATCCACCTTACCCCCATTTCATTTTCGTAGTTAGGTTCTATACCCACTATGACTGCCACATTTATTACCTCTGTGGCACCCATTACATCCACCATACCCTCGACGACTACCCCAAACACAACCTCATCCACCCCTAATGTCTCACACATACCTGTAGCTACATTCCCACCTCCAGTGTCGGTGACTCCTACCCCATTTCAGAACGTGGTTCTTTCCATTCCACAATCATTAGCCCCTATTGCCACTAGGGTTACCATGACCCTTCCACCCCCATATACATACTACCAACAACCACCTGTTTCATCTATTATTCATTCTGGGTATGTACCCCTATTTCATTGCCTTCTTCTCCACCACCTTACATGGCAGCCCCATACACTGGAATGCCACCCCCATTATATGCCCAAAACCAACCTCCTCATGCTATAGGAGGCATCCAATCATCACAACCCACCAATGACCTAATTAAATTGATGTTGGACAAGATGCAGACAGACATCGGAGGCATCGGTTTCGGCTCCCGCAACACTCTCACCTATGATGAGATTTGCAATGAGCCTATTCACCCATCCATTCCTATCCGTTCATACCCTGTGCATTGGGAAATGCCTAAATTCAACCGCTTCAATAGTAAGGAAGACCCACAACAACATTTGCACTCATTCAAACACATGGGTGTTATCTGATCGCTCATGATGATGCCTTGCTTTTGAGAACTTTTCCCATGTCCCTCACTAGACCTGCATTAGATTGGTATAGTGGGTTACCTAAACACTCTATATTTTCATTCAATCAGGTAGCCCAAGCTTTCTTGGATCATTTCTCTATCAATATCACCAAGAAGGTTACCATGACCGATCTATATTCCACACGTCAGTATGAGGATGAATCTATCACAGATTTTTTTCACTCGCTGGCAGCCTGATCAATCAACTTACCTTCCAACTATGCCACAAATTGAACTCATCGAGCTCTTCACATGAGCTTGTGCTAGACATATCTCCCGACCTTGCAGTCCAAACTTTCCAAACATTCGATGAGGCATTCACTATGGCATGAAAGTTAGAGATTCGGGCCATCGAAGAGAAGAAAATCCAATTATGAAATAAGAATTGGCATTCAAGTCGAATGAAACCTCTTCTTCTTCCAAACCACCAACCAATTATTCAAAGGCTAAGGGTACCGCTAACGCAAGTGGTACTCAAGGCCGGCCCACTCATCCATCCAATCAAGCTACACCCTCATCTAATCTATCACCTGTCCAGGATTTTTGATTTAGACAAGAGTAGTGAAAATATACCCCAATTGGGGAACCTTACTCTTCTATCTTAGAAAATCTTATCAAAGCTGGAGCCATCACCCTTCCACCCATAAAACCACACACTGGTTTTGACCCTGCTCGCCCCATGCCCGCATGGTATAAAGAGCATGATTTCTGTAACTATCACCGAGTGAAGGGTCATAGTGATGGAAATACATCACTTTCAAGAATATTGTCCAAGAAATGCTCGAGAAAGGTGAGTTAACTATGGATAATCCCAATGCCACCCCCAACCAAAATCTACAAATCTTCAAAAACCATTTCCCAATCATGCCCCTTCATCCAATCAAACCGGTGAGACATCCACTCATGATACCCATACCCGTGAGGTTCACACAATCTTTAACGAGGTACCTGTCACCTCTCAATTACCTCACATCCCTTCCATAGAGGAAATCCTAGCCCAAAATCCTCCTTCCACATTGGAACCAACCTCCACCATTCCTTCACCAATAGAGGAACACCTTTCATCTCCTTCATCACCAATGGAGGGTCTTCCACTAACATTGAGACCATCTCACCCCTAGCTTCTCCACTTAGAGAACCTTTACCTACCATACCTCCTCCACCCATAGAGGAGCTCCCATTACCTCCTCCACCCATAGAGGAGCACCCATTACCTCCTCCACCCACAGAGGAGCACCCATTACCTCCTCCACCCATAGAGGAGCACCTATCCATTCCTCCACTTATAGAGGAACTCCCATCATCTCTTCCACCCATCATAGACCCAAGTGGAGATACCTTTGCCTCTTGGTGAGCATTCTCCATCAGCTACCCAACATCCAACAGACCTACTTTCAGCTCTCTTACCCACGGAAGCTAAAGCTAGCCAATTCCCCATCTCTAAGATGCATTTTATGGGAATTCCCATTAGGTCCTCACCAACTCCACCCACAGACATGTGTCATTCTCATGTTTGGCCGATCACTTAGATTATGTGGATAGGGCTTTATTATGGGGGCCTCTTACTCCCTGTCTCAACACAGATGCAGAGATCCCTCGATGACACCTCCACTATCTACCCAAACACATTTCCACCCATCAAACCAAATACAACCACTATTGTCACAACCCCTTCCATGATACCCGTTAGCACTCACACCACACCCTTACCCATAACCCGACCTATATCTAAACCCAAACCCATACCCACAACATTTACCTCCACTAAACCTATTACCACTTTAGGGGTCACCCGACCACCAACCTTACTCATCCACCTATTAAACTGGATTTAGCTACATCCTCCAATGTCAATACCACACCTACTCCGACACCCAAACCAAAGAAACAAACTCATCGACCTCATACCCCGACCACACCAATCACACCGCACTTGTCCCATCTACCTTAAGACCTTAGCTTCCCAACATGGTCAAGCACCCTTCACCCATCCATAAACCAATAACACAACAACCCATTCCTTCCTCACAAACCTCTAACCTACCTACCAGCACACAACATGACTTATACACACCTGTAGTCTCTTTACCACCAATACCTCCAATACCTTCAGCTATTGCTTCACTACCCACTACACTTCAGTCATTGTCCCTCACACCCCAAAGTATGACCCGCATCATCTACCTTCACAAAGCACCCCCATTATCCCCATGGGTAACTCACCCTCTTCCTCCATCTACTTTTCCTTCTAGACCTCATACACCCACATCACCTTTACCCAAGAAGGTGCAACCCAAAAACAAAACCCCACTACCCCACAACAAGGTAGTCAAAACAACCCCACACCCTCCTACCCATCCATCTACTGTACCCCTACCCAAACAAACCCGACCGATACCTCAAACCACACCGGCACCTAAACCCATAGCTCGACCCATTCCTACTCTTCCAAAAACAATTCCCCGACAACCAACCACACCTACACCCAAACCCACATTCACTTCCCATTGTGATCCACTAGCAGGGTCCTATGCCAAAATTTTAACCAACCTCCTCGAGACTTCTGTTATCACATTACCGCCACTCCGACCTTATGACCCCCTCAAACCCAAGCCAAAAGGGTTTGATGATACTAAAATTTGTGCATACCATCGTGTGCCAGGGCATGATGTGGAGAACTGCAAGGCCTTGAAAACCATCCTTATCCAATTGTGTCCACTAGAAACCAACTTTGATGATGATGATGACCTTCTCGATGAGGATCCTGCTTCACCAACACCCATTCCCACACTGCCCACTCAACAACCACAACCTCCACCCTCACAACTCCTAACCACACACAAAATTTGAAATTAACATGGTTCACATCAGAGAACTTGCCACGCCACCACCCAAATGTCATTGTGCCCAACTGACCTCACAGGATTTTTTCTCCTCCAGTAGGTTTTTTCCCTTCATGTCATTATACCACTCACCCTACACCTTCTCCATTTTCCAACTTCCTCAAATCAACATGGTACATGTCACTACATGTGCACAGTAAGGGAAAAGAAAAGGCAACTGACCCACCAACCAATCCTATACCCAACATACCATCTAGCACCCATACCTAAAATAACTATCATGGCCCCACATACCCCATTTCTAATGGCATCACACATCGCACCATGCTCAAACAACTACACCAATCTCCCCTCAAAATGTCCTTATACGACCTCATCCAAACCTCAGAATCCCATCGTCAAGCCCTCATGGAGGTTCTTCAATCTATTGAGGTTTTACCCAATGACCCTACACCCGTAGCCTCCATCATCACACCCCATCATGTAGCCTCTCTCACCAAATTACCACCTTCATCCTCACCTCACCTTGTTCACCAAGTGGCCTCCCTTAGCTTCTCAGAGGAGGAGATCATGCCACACCAAAATGATGACCTGACCCAACCCTCTTCATCTCTGTCCACATTGATGACATATGGGTATGCCATGTGATGATTGATGGAGGTGCTAGCATTAACATCATTTCATCCCATGCATTTTCTCAAATGTGCATACCTGACAATTACATGCATAAACATCCGGTCATGTTGCATTCATTCAACGATGCTATCACCTCCACACTAGGCACTATCATCCTTCACATTCGCGTGGGCCCCACACTATTCCAAAATTGTTTTATGTTTTGGAGGGGGAATTCCAATATAACTTGTTGCTTGGTAGACCCTGGATCCATGTCATGGGTTGTGTTCCTTCCACTTTGCATCGTTGTGTAAAGTTTGAACACGAAGGACACACTTATACCATTCCAACTGACCCATCACCTTTCAAAACATGCAACATGCTTTACCGACCCAATGATGTGCTCATACCTATCAAGCCAGTCTACCTCCGCAACCACTACCACTTCACCTACACCTCCACCTACCAGTACAGCCACTGCTTTCACCGCACATACCTCCTCTATTCCTACCACTGCTATAACCTCCATGGCTGACCCATTAGCTTCCCAATCCATTAACTCCACCTCCGCATCGACCTCTCGACACATCATCCATACCAGCTACCTACATACCAACCATTGATCCCTTGGAAGGTGTTTTTCAATGCCTCACTCTGGGGGAGTACCACCTATATAGTGTCAACACATTCCTTACTCCACATGAGTATGGAAGCCTTCACCAACACCCTCACTATGATCACCATATATAGAGAATGCCTCCTTTATGGTCCTCCTCATCTTCGTACTAGTCTCACCTATGGGGACTTGATACTACCACTTACACACCTGAACCACCATCACAACCCCACCCATTTTCCGCTGACTTCCAATCACTTACCAATCACCATTTCACCCACACCTTCCTGCACCACTATGTGTGGAAGGGTTTTGGTTTTGGATTTTATGAGCAAGGCCACCATACCATTATTCCATGTACCACCCACAAACATAATGACCGTAGTGGTATCGGCTTCCCCGAACCTCCTACCAAACAGGCCCGCATTGAACTCATTAAAGAACCTTTCCCTTCTCCACCTTCATCACCACCCTCACCGATGGAGTCGATGGATCCTGAATCTATCCCTCCTAATTTTTTTTTTTTTTTCATAAACACCATTTCCTTGGGGCCTTTGACTTATCAACGTGAAGGCGAGGCCCCTTCCACTCTCCCATTCCTATATCCTGAGATGATCGATGATGACACACCTACCATTAATCGTCATTCAATGTAGGATGATGAATCCACTACCTACCTTGGTGTAGAAGACTCATATATTCATCGGTCGTTACCCTCTGAGACACAAACCATGTTGAATGAATCGACTATCGAGATCAACATTCATACTCAGATGACCGCACATCCTAAAGATCAGACAATCTTTAGATGCTGTTGAACAGAAGCCATCACTTCTTTTCTCGAGATCATAACCATGCTTTCACTTGGTCTTACGCAGACATGCCTCAGTATTGACCCCACCATAGTGGTCCACAATATCGTAACCATTCCCGATGCCAAACCTATCAAACAAAAGCTGAGGAAAATGCACCCTCGCATTGCTCTTCTCATCAAAGAAGAACTCAATGCCTTCTTTCCATTTCCTTCATCTTACCCATTGATTATCCTCATTGGATTTCTAACATTGTCCCTATTACTAAAGCAACAGGGGACTCCACATTTGCATGGACTTCCGTGACCTCAACCTAGCCTACCCGAAAGATGACTTTCCCTTGCGGTATTGATCAACTGGTTGACCTCACCGCTGGTCACGAGATGCTCTCACTCATGGATGGTTTCTCGGGTTATAACAAATTTTTCTTGCCCTGGAAGATCAAGCACAAGACCGCATTCATTACCCCTTGGGGAACCTTTTGCTATCGAGTCATGCCTTTTGGCCTTAAAAATGTTGGTGCTACATATCAAGCGTGTTATGACTTACATCTTCCATGATATCATGCATCACATATTGGAAGATTACGTGGATGATCTCTTGGCCAAATCTAAATGTCACGCCGAGCACCTCACCATCCTCAAAACCATCTTTGACCACCTCATTAAATATTGCATCCACCTTCAACCTAAAAAGTGTGTCTTCATGGTTCTCTCAGAAAACTCCGGGATTTATTGTTTCCCTCCATGGTATAGAAGTTGACCCTGCTAAAGTCAAGGCCATTCTAGAAATGCCTCCACCCACTAACCTTAAACAACTCCATAGCCTGCAAGGTAAATTACAGTCCATTCACCATTTCATTTCACAATTATCTGATCGGTGTCAACCATTTCATCATCTGCTTAGGAAGGATGTCTCCTTTAAATGGGATGATGACTATCACAAAGCTTTTGAGGCCCTAAAACAATACCTTCTCCAACCACCCGTACTCATTCCACCTAAAGATGATCAACCTTTTTACCTATACATATCAGCTACCGATCATTCCTTGGGAGCCATGCTCACTCATCGCGATGAACAACACAGGGAGCAGGTGGTTTATTACATAAGCCATACTCTTTTGGACTATGAAACCCGATACAACCATCCTAGAAAATTTTTTTCTTAGCCTTAGTTTTCATTGCCACCAAACTCCGCCATTACCTACTCAACCACAAAACCTATGTTGTGACCAACACCGATCCTTTACACTTCATGTATGCCAAACCTTATCAAAATCAGTGTGCACGTGATGGCTTATGCTTTTAGCTGATCTTGACCTTGAATTCATTCACCAAAAGTCCATTAAAGGGCCAAGGCTATCGACCAACCAACTCGATGACACACCTATTTTGGGGACCAACCCTCTAATTTTGACTTTCCCGATGAATCCATTACTACTCTTTCCTGGATGAACCCCCTTACCAAATGACATTGTTCTTCGATGGTTCCAAGTGTCAGTGGGGGTGGGGCTGGTGTTATCCTCATTCCTCTGGATGGAGAACCCATGCCTTTGTCTTTCAAACTAGACTTTGAATGCACCAATAATATTTCCGAGTATGAAGCGCTCGTACTAGGTCTCCAGCCACGCCTATGCCCTAGATGTCAAATCAATCCACATCTTTGGTGATTCACAATTGGTCATAAACCAAGTCAATGGTATGTACCAATGTCGTAATGAGATACTTCAAAAGTATAAACATCATGTAGACATACTTTTGACCACCTTTGATCGTTACACCCTTCAAACCATCCCACGTTCAACCAACAAATTTGTAGATACCATGGCCTAGCTTGCTTCCCAAATACCCACTTCCCCTGCCGATTCCAAAATATTTGTCACCATACAATGCCTCCATTCACCTTCTTATTTACCTCATGATGTTTACTCAATCGAAATGACACCCCTGACCCGAGTGACCTTTGGTATAAACAATACTCCGACTACCTTTCCTCTCCATCTTACCTCCTGATCTCACCCGTAACAGACAACAACGTGCCTTCCTTAAAAAGGTCTCCCATTTCGTTATCTGGGGGACTCCTCTATAAGTGGCTTTGATGGTATTCTCTTACGATGCCTCACAAGTTCTGAAATTCCTTATACCATTAAGGAGGTTCATGATGGCATATGTGGAGGTCACTTTAGTGGCCTTGTTGCTAAGCGTATTCTTCACCTAGGCTATTACTGGCCGACCCTTAACCATGATTGTTGTGACTATGTCAAAATGTTGTGTGAAATGTCAACAACATTCCAACCTTCATCATACACCCAGTCATGCCTTACAAGTCACTCGTGACCTTTGGCCCTTCTCTCAATGGGGTTTGGATCTTGTCAGAGAAATCAATCCTCATTCTTCCCAATGCCATCAATGGATCATAACTACTACCGAATACTACACAAAATGGGTGGAAGCCATACCACTCATCTCCATGAAAGTTGAGAAAATATGTGAGTTCATTAACCATCACATCATTTTCCACTTTGGTGTCCCTCATCGCCTCATCACTGACAATGGAAAACAATTCAAAAACAAAACACTGCAAAAACTTTGTGATGCCTTGGCATTCAACTTAGTTTCTCATCACCTTATTACCCACAAACCAATGGCCAAGCCGAATCCACTAACAAAACCCTCAACAAAATTCTCATGAAAGTGGTTGATGATACTGGGAAGGATTGGCATACACATTCCTTTTTCCCTATGGGCATACCGCACTAGTATTCACACTTCCACTGCGGCCACACCCTTTTCACTGGTCTATGGTACAGAGGTTGTTCTACCTCTCGAAGTCTAGATCCCCTCACTCCACATTTCTCTCCATGACATGCTTACTGATGATGACTTTCATCAGACCGCTTAGCACAACTAGAGTTATTAGATGAATGTCATCTTAACGCTCTGGATCACCTTCAAGTTTACCAACAACGTATCAAAATGTGCTTATGAAAAATGTGTTCATGAATGAACCTTCCAAGTGGTGACCTTGTCTTGAAAGAAAATCAACACGTAACCAAAGTAAAAAAAAGTAAATGGGGAAAATTCACTCCTAATTGGCTTGGACCATACATCGTAACTCATACCTATGGATCGGGTGCCTATCATTTGTCCTCACTTGAGGGTAAACCCAAACCTGAGCCCCTTAACGCATTGCATCTTCGACCATTCTATTGTTGACTCATTGTCCTACCTCACCCTTTGTCTCTTTATAGGCTCATCCCTTGAGCGCTATCCACTCCATACACCTCCCTAATGATTAAACAAGAATCATGTGAGTACCCATCACTTGTTATCTTCTCTTGAATATGTGTACCATGACACTACACATAGCATGATTCTCATGGATACTTTTTTTCATCTACCTTTAGATGAGATCCCATGGTCATTCCACCTTACCTTTTGAACAAGAGTCCTATCCTTCACCTTGGTCTTGTCCATGATTTCAAAGACCTCCAATGGGACCAAACTCCTTGAGTCAAACTTCTAATAAAAAGATGACTCCCTCAAAAGGACATCTTCCTCTCGACCAAATTGCTACTATAAATAGACTGCTCCCTCGAAGGACAACTATGTGAAGCTTTCTTTAAAAAAAAAAAAATGAGAGAAACCGAAGCTTCCCGCATCGATCAGCTTCACGAAGACCTCAAGGAGTACCATATTATTTATCCCATATAGACTTCCCACATCGATCAGTCTATCAAAACAAAAAACTTTTTAGTCATGGACTTGCCCATTGTGACCTCGGACCTCTTGCCCAAAAGACCTGTCACTCAAAACATATAAAATTAACTACCTTTCACCCACCTTACCATTTCCACTCTCATTTCCTAAATCACCTCAAGGGACATCTTGGAATTTTGACATTTGGTGATCTGTGACTACTTTCACCATAGAATAGTTAATCGTGCAATGCCTTTCGGTCTTGTGTTCATCACCCCCTTCAAGGTATGATCTACTTGGTATGATCCTACCCAATCAGGTGGCTTTATTGCCCCCCTCTTATCTTTTAACCATCTTTGTTTACATTTTGATTACCTTATACAGACTTGGTCCTCGACGCTTACCTTTGGGGTAATCCTCCCTTTCACCATAATCACCTTCACCTGCATCATTTTACCTATAATCTACCCACACCTATTAAACCTAAACCCACATACATGCCCAAAACCTACCAACTCATTCTCATATTCTTCCCTAGCTCATGGGAGAACTACATCGGCCTGAGGTCCCTTTTTTCACGGGACTATGTAGGTAGCACTCGAGGGCATGGGGCCCTTGGAGGTTAGCTCGGCCATTCTCTACCCTAAACAATTCATCAACCATGCCTAACTCACCATTTACCCCACATTTCACTTAGTTCCCCTTTTCTAACAAAATTGGAAATTAAGCCACATACATAACAAGTTGTTTACCATTTTATACATTTATTACACCTACCATCTCTCTATCATCACTATGCATAGATTATACAACATTTCACATATGACCCATAGTATCATCATCATAATAATGAATCATAATCATAACCAAACATGCCAAATAACTCAACCATGCCTAAACTAACCTAACTCAATCCATGCCTAACCAAAACCTAACTCAATCCATGCCTATAACCTAACTCAATCCATGCCTAATAACTGACAATCCATGCCTATAACCTAACTCAATCCATGCCAACCTCCATGCCTATAACCGACTTCGATCCATAACCCTATAACCTGCCTATAACCGATCCATGCCTATAACCTGACTCAATCCATGCCTATAACCTGACTCGATCCATGCCTACACTAACCTGACTCCATCATGCCTAACTCACCTAATTTCAAACCACATTAAAATAACAAATCCATATCTCATCTAACACAAGCCATAAAACCAATATCTCATAAACATATTAACACATCACAAAATACCATGAATCTCATCATATAAATCAATAAATGTGTATCTCAAAATACATGCCTATCTCATCATGGCCATCATCTCAAAAAAAATGTTGGCACGTAGGCCGATATACAATACAAAATGTCATCGCACGCAGGCATATCTCATATATATAAAAGAATGAATGAATCAATACAAAAAATCTTCGGCACGCAGGCTGGTATATGCTCACAATATACAAAATCACTCATACATCCTCACTATCTTTGGCACAGCAGGATAGGTATGTGATAAAAATACAACTATCTTCGCACGCAGCCGGCATATATATATCAAAAATAATCACTAGTATACATCAAAAATCGGGTGGCCGCATATCAGACATCTCGCCGGATGTCCTCCATCTCTGTGTCACCTGCACCCTCGGCCTGTGTCCCCCTACTGGCACATCACCTAGCTCTGGTCACCATGTGCTGGTGGCCTCTCCCTGATCGGGCCTCAGAGCTCGCTGACCTCTGTGCTCTCCACACTATGTGTGTGGGATCTCATCCTCTCACTAGATGCCTGCCTGTTGTGCCCTGTACTCTCCATAAGAGAGGAAGTCTATCCCAGCTGCCATGAGCTGGTCCTGATAGTATCACACCTCACCTAGGGCATCCCGTAGCCTAGATATAGGCATGGTCTGTGGTGGTCCCATAGGTCTCGGCCCCTATACCTACCTACCCTACGCCACCCGTGAACTCGGGACCACTCCTTGCGCCTGTGGTGGTGCCCCCTGCCCCTGTGCCTGTGGTGGTGCCCCCTATCCTTGTGCCTGTATCTGGGCCTGTAAGACCCCAATCTATGCCTGGGCTATGGCCAAATGGCCCGTAATCCTACCACCTGAGCTGTAAGGGCTGCCACCTGACCATCTCTGTCTCCATCTCCTCCACCCTCTCCCTCCACCATCTGGGCCTCTAGACTGGCCACCTGTACTCGTAGCTCTCGCTACCTCTACCTCGACCCTCCCCTCTAGCTATGTGTCTCATAGTATATACCTATCTACGTGATCAGCATCACTACCTACCCCTGTAGGGTGTCTCTCTCTGCACGTCATGGTAAGCTAAGCTAAATCTGCTGCCCCTGGTCTAGGTGGTATGGCTCATAATTGAGCCACCCACCACTACCTATACCTATCTGTGCATCCAGCATCATCAATCCACTGATCCACTTGGCTACTCCTCCTCTCCTGTAGGCACTGTAGGTTGTGGTAGAGGGAGAGGCCTCTCCACATCATCTCTCTGATATTGTGGGAAGGGTGGAGGAATATCTATACAAGCCCGAAACTGCCATCGACCTGACTCGTCTACCGGGATCATCTCATCCTCCCCAGACACGGTGACCCTGTATCCACCTCTCTAGCTGGAGCTCAGCTAGCTCCTCATGCATGTGCCTATATGAGGGGAATCCCACATATGGCCTCCAGATAATGTCCACTCTGACAACCCCTCCAACAACTACCAAAAATGGGCCACATCATATGTCGGCCTATCTCGACCTCCGCTCTCCTGCAACCGCACCCATCTCCTGTATCCCAACCACACACATCTTGGTGGGAATGCATCTACTTGGGGCATCCCTATAGGTCAAACATAGACTATGTGCTCGTAGGCCCAACAATGTAGTATAAATGTACAACACAAGCTAAACCTACGCAACCACCCATACGCCCACAACTCTCTATAAAGCTACACCAAGAATGTTGGTGCCCAAGAAAAGCATGTCTCATGCACCATCATATCATGGAGCACCCCCATTAGTGATGGGGAAAGCATCCACCCTCTACATCGGGCAGTGCATAGTAGCACACTACCTCCATCAATAAAACTACTAGCCTCATCTCATCCGGATGGGCTAGGTACATCTCGCCATAGCAAACTGGTGCTATGGAAGCTCAACTCCACCACCCCCTCACCAAATATGGTCCCGATCAGCTCCTCTGAGGCCTCGAGGAGGAGATAGAGTACACCTGGGCCCCCAATATGGGTAACCTCGAATCTGGAACACGTCCTCCAGGGTGATAGTCATCTCACCCATCGGAAGGTGGAATGTGTTGGTCGCGGAGTCCCATCTATCGATGAGTGCATGACCATCAAACTAGGCTACCAAACAACATGTCAGTAGTGCACCAAATACCACTCAAGCCCACTACCTCCATGTGCTGCAGCTCCAACGGGCTCGCTAGGCCACGCAATGTCACCAATAGTGGTGGAACCCTATCTCGCATGTGTAACTGCGATCGACCCTGCATCCAATCCAAAGCACAACATTAATCTACCTTTACCATGACCTTATTCATCACTTATCATTACCCACCACCCTATTTTTACCTTACCCATCTCAACCACCTAACCTACATCATTTTTTGGACCCTTTTGCCTAAAATCCCGACCGGTGTTCGGTTCATCCTAACCGACTCTGGTCACCCTTAAACCGGCATCGGTCACCTATTTGGTGACGATATCAGTTCAACTTGATTGACCATTACCATGGTTACCACGTAACCGGCATCGGTCACCTATTAGGTGACCGATCCGGTTCTACCCGACCGACGCCGGCCAAGCTTGACCGATGCCGGTCACTATCGTGGAAAAATCCATGACTTCCCAAACCCCCTTTTTCTAAAACCCTCCCACCTATCCCTTTTACCCCACCTACAATGACCTACACTACCCCAAAACCCCTACCCACCCCACCTATCCAATTTCCTACCCCCCCCCCCTTTTTTTGCCCATTTTTCCCCCATACCCGATTTAACTTTTTTCCCACCCACAAAATACAAAAACCCACAAAATCCAAAAATAAACAACTATTACACCTCTACTCTATCTAATTAACATTAAAGAGTTAGGTGCTTACTTCCTCATCATTGCCGCCATCTCGGTGGCACATCGCTTGCCCTGTGCCTTTGGTGGTCCACCCGATCCCTCTCCCGCCCTCTCGCCCATCACAAATATCTACCCACACACTCCAACCAATGAATCCCTCGCTAAGATCTCGTGGACCCCTACTACTCACCAACCCAACCACCATCAACTCACACTACCAGCTCACTATCCCATTTCCTCCGGATGCTTTTCTCACTTTTCTCTCTTTTTTGTCTTTTCTTCACTTTGTAATTCACAAATGAATAATAAAAATGTGGATTTTTTGTTTTTATACCAAACCCGACCTAACCGACGTCGGTTCCCCTCGACCGGCATCGGTCTCGTGCCCTACCTAACCATCACCGGTTTTCCTATACCGACGTCGGTTATCCATGACCACCATCGGTCACCCTTACCTACACATTGCCCTTACTTTTCCATTTTTTACCCCACCCCTTTACCTTGCTCTTTACCCCATACCTTTACCCAACCCATTACCTTACCTTTCCTGACCTCATCACTTTACTACCTCCATTTTTCCTCCTTTGGGGACTCATTATTTTACCCCTTACCTCGGCCTTACCCATGCCGTGACCTAGATATTTGGACCTGGACCATCGCTAGTGACCTTTGACCTCATGTGTTCGCTATACCTTCATGGCACTATTACTGTGTTGATTGACCCAATGACCTTACCTAGCCTATTTCCATGACCATTTATCCTGACCCTACCTTTGGTGTACTGGAACATACCTAAACGTTCCTGCACCTAACCTACATTGTGTTTCCTGACCTTATCCTATACCTTGGATACCGGATTCACTTCAACCTTGTTTGGATAAACCTATCGACCTTAGACGATGTAGAGTTTTCCTGCTCTTCAACCCTAGTAGCGTGCTGTAGTTTATATGTGTGTGTGCATTTGACTGCTGCTACCTTTGACCCTGACCCATTACCTAGATCACCCGAGTAGACCTTTCACCCTTTTTCCCCTATCCCATTTTGCCTTTTCTTCACATTTACCTTTTATCAAACCACTCACCACTTCAGCCTGCTGCCTCGTCAGTTCTTGGTTTGAGGGGGATCACCTTCACCCTCACATGGGGCAACCACATCTTATTTTTGTTAGCATCGCTTACCAATACAAGCTACACAACAAAAAAGGGGAAAAATGTAGACACTAAAATTAGGTCACACTCCCCTTTTGTCCCTCGACATATAAGCACCCTTTATTACATTTACCTAGCCATGACCCCCTTCACCCCACTAATATTAATTTAATTAATTTAATTAAATTAATGCATTATCCTCACTATATTTATTATTTAAATATCTTATTTAAATAATATCTACACATATAGTTCACTTAGACACCTCACCAAGCTAACTCAACCTAAGACCTATTCTTAGCAAGTTCCCATAACTAACTAAGACTTACCCAAACCCTAAAAATCAATGCCTACATTCCCTCTAACCACATTCCCGCATGCTCACAAGAGGCTCCGAGTCTAATCCATGGGATAATGACATGAGATCCAAGAAAATCAGGAGGATCTCCCTAAGTTTAGTAAACCTAGGAAATCCCACCTTGACCGACGTCGGTTACCCCTAACCATCGCCGGTTAAGACGGACCACCATCGGTTACCCTTTTAACCCAAAACAACCTTATTCTCAAGGTTGGAACTTGGAACTTGGAAGTTGGAAAAGTTGGAAGCAAGAAATTTGATGAGCAAGAACACATCTCAGAGAGATAACGCATCTTCAGAGAGCCAATTCCAAAGTGAAAACTCACATCCAAGGAAGGAGATTGAGCATCTTCTCCTGCACAACCATCCCACCATGATCTGATCTATCCAAGCAAAGAGGAGTGTGCATGCAGCCCATGCAGAAGCTTTTCTTCAGTTGGTGATCACTTGCAGCCTTCAAACCCATCATCAACACCTCCATCCTTCACACACAGACCTTCAGGAATGAAATCCAAGTAAGTACAACATCATACTTTCTGGTTTATTTCATTTCATCATTATTTTATCACCCATTGTTTATCTTGCTCCCTATTGACCTTCTCCAACATTTTCACCTCCATAGACCCATTAAAACCTCACAAAATCCTACTCCAGTCACCCAATACCTCATCCCGACCAACCAAAATCCTTTGTGCAATCACAAAGGAGACCAAAACCCTATTCTGTGACATTTCCAGATCTCACAATAATCGCACGCACCGGTATATATACCTAACCACCGTCGCGTGGTCACCCCTGACCGACACCGGTCTCTGTGTTTTCCCACACAACCTTAAACAAGAGACCTACCCACCTAATTTTACCTCACCCTCACTCACCTGTGACCTACCCGAGACCTTTATCAGACCTACAGAACCCAGAACCAACCATTTGACCTTTGGATTCTATTCTAGCTTAGCCTGTTAGATTAGATCTATTTTCTTATTGTGTTTTTAAGTGAGATACCTAAATCATTTTAAAATAACAATAGGATTTACTTTGTTTACAACATTAATTTGTTTAAAACAGTGGATTGACAACCATCTAGGAAGTATCATACTTCCGGATCTAGCTCACGCTAGGTAGTTCACTGCCCATATTGTTTAATTTTTTCTGGTGGTCTTGTTTTCATTACAGGTAGTTCCTCCTAGCCAAAAGGAAGCTCTCATGATCAGCTATGGATTCGGAAGGAGAATAGGGTGGATACCCTTCAAGGTTTGGTGGCGAGCATTACAGTTAAAAAGAGACAGTTGTTCATTTCATCCTCTGAGGAGGAAGACAGCTATGTGGGTGGTGTGGATGGAGCTAGGTGAAGCTCTTTGCCGGGTCCGAGAATAAATAGGTCCTTTTTGTGGACTTTGTGTTATTTGGTGATTTTTTGTATAGCTATTTTTTGGTTTTGGCTGGGCTTTTTGTGGATCAATTTTTGTCTTGTTGATCCTGCCTATTTTCTTTTTTGTTGGGTTTTTTTTATAGATATTAAGTATCATTTGAAACTTATTGTAATATCTTTTTTGTAATTGGTCCTTTGGAGCCTTTTTCCAAATTATTATCTATAAAAAAAACATTCCCATTTTAAGACTTTAGAAACAAGGAAAAAACATTTATACATAATGTTCGCTGTTCTAAATAATCATAATTTAGAACACACATTTCATGCCAATCAATCTCATAATGGATAATTTTATGCATCTGTAAATGACTCAGATAAGTGAGCTACCAATCTCTCATTTCATGACTCGGTTAATAACCGATCTCTCATGTTAACTTAAGTATTATATACTATGGGTATACTATGTATACTTGGTTCTCTTACTTACTGCTCGGTATTGAGTGTTCTTTTGAAGAAATCTATATGAATATTTTTTACCATATTCATCTAAAATCACATTTCTCAAACTAGGTGACATAGTACAATGCACTGACCAAGTGACTTACAATACTTTGGCCAAATATTTCCAACATATTGTGCATGTTATTATTCATAGATGGCATACTCATCTAATTGGAATACATCCTTTACCCCACTCATATGTTATCTAGAATGTTCTTTCTTCATCTCTTTGTCAGTCCACTTATCCAAGGTTTGACCCTAACCCAGGTTATTGATATAATTTGGTATAGGGAACCACTCATGATGACCTAGGGTAAATGGGCATACTCATTCGACCTAAGTCAACTGAATGTGCCAAGTTACCCTAAGTCATAGAGAGTCACTACCTATGCAAAATCATATCCTTAGCCTGATCTAGAGAGAAACTAAGTGCAAGTCTAGATTTGAGTAGGTCTTGATGAACCAATGTTGAAGGGTGTTGCAACATGTCAACTGCAACATTGTATCCTTGTGAAGACCCAAGTCTTCACGAAGGTATAGTTCTATAGTTGGCGTGTGCCAACATCCACAGAACTACTTCATCATGACTTACACACCTCAAGAGATCATAACCACTTAATTACCATTGGATTAAGATTCCAATTACAACAAACCCTGCATAACCCTAATCCCAACAATCCTTAAGTTTTTCCATCTTTAATAGAGTTGATTAAGTAATAAGAACCCTCATTACCTATGGTTAATTTTTATGTTCAATAACTTTTGCTTAACATGTAATTAATTGAAAACGAAACAACATCTATCATAAGATTTAATTAATGTGTCTCAACCATTCAAGGAATGTATAAGAACCAAAACAGGTTATGATATAAAAGACTTCATAAATATGAAGTCTAAATGGTTATCAAACTCATATACCATTCATTTATTTTTCATCCTCTTTGAGAGGAGGAGAACCTTCCTCATTATGGTTAAGTATTAGGATTTATTATACCCATATCCAATTCACACATCCTGATATTATAACTATACGTTCATAACATCATAATCAACCATACAAGATTAAGTAAAGAACATCAATACATACAACTTAGTAAGTTTCATTCAAGTAAGGAAATTGTACTAATTCCCATTCAACCATCCAATCTAAATGACATCAAAAATAAGGATCCCCTCAAATATGAATGAAAAATCAAGGATATGATTCTGATTTTCCTTATTATTATGAACAAGAGAATAGACTTAGTCAATTTAAGTAACTTTAATATTTTCAATTCATCAAAATAAAATACACATCTTACAAACTATGCATTAATGACATATCTCATGTCAATGAATCAAGCTCATTTAGGAATACAACTTTTCTTCGTTCAATACATTTCAATAATAAATCAGAATTCTCTATAAATGGTCCAAAATTTTAATCAACCAACACATCAAAAAATTTATTTCCTTCCTTTATCACTTACGAAGTCCATCTCAGTAAAAGTGCTTATCATTGAACTAAGCATGATAAGCACTAAGCATTAAAACGAAATGATTTCAACTAATTGTTTCATTAAACCAACTCTGCTTTAATGAAACGGTGAGGTCAAGAAGACAAATAAATCAAAGTAATAATAACCATAAAAGAAGAAAAATTAATCAATTTGAATAACATTCAAGGAAATTTCATGATGTAATCAACAATCTACAACATGTTATCAGATAAATAATGTTCCATCCAATACACTTATTCATATCAAATAAAAGTACCTTCTAATTATTTCCTTCACAATTCATCATAATTTAAAATACAAATGTAAATAAGAGTCTCACACATCAGATGTGGCATCCTAATCCCAATCCAAGGCATAGCCTAATTTATCAAGTTAGGCCACATATCAATATTAAGATAGAATTTACTCAATGCACAACATCTCACATTAGTCTTCTATCACAAATATTAAAAGCCTTTAACACAAGTCAAGAGAACAAGAAAGTAGCAATGATGACTACTCAAGGCATTAAAGAAAGTAGTGCAACAGAACCAAATAAATCTTAAGAAAATATTTACCCAAAAGAAGAAGGATGACTGTGATGAAATAGTAAGAGCTTCCTTTATAATTCTATTAGCCCAAATCCCCATACACAACTTCAGAAAAGAGAACACAACCCATAACCTCCTATTATTTCCAAAGGGGCAGTGGTCAGACTTCACCTCAGAGACTGAAAGAGAAGGAGTCAAATTTCATGATCAGAAGGGAATTCCGACATTCTATCACATGGGAAGAAGGTCGCAAAGGACAATGCAGACCATTCACTACATTCCCAAACTCCTTTATAAGAGAAAACACATATAAGAAGAGATCAACAGAATGTGCGACTGTTGTGGTTGAAATAGATTTAAGCATGGTTTCCCATCATGGACAACCAATGATAGTGATATTATACCCATACAAAAAGGAGGTGCATTAACCAAAGTTTTTAATCACCATACAATGAAATAACATTCGTTAATAGACATTCAAAAATTGACAAAGCTACAGTCATGCAAACCAAGATTTTTCTTTTCTTCCCAGTGAAGATAAAATGGTAGAATGATCGACTCATAATCACAATCATTGAGTGGAAGAAAACCTTAATAGAATGAACAAAGAAGAATCCATCAAGTTTAGATTTCAATAAGATGTGAAACAAAAGGTCAACATGACTTAGCAACGGTGCTCAAGTTAGCTAATAGAAATGATGAAATTCCTTTCATTTCAATTTCGTGGACTAGAATTAATTGTACACATCTAAGAAATTGACAAGACATTATTTTATTTACAACACCCACAAAGATCTAGAAAAATCTATCAGACTAAGCCAATTTGGTTAGTTCCAGATTAAGTAACCATTATCTCCAAAAGTCAAATACCCATTCAAAAATTACCATGAAATTACAACAGTCATATTTTAACAAGTTTATGAAAGAGAGATACGTGAGAACTAATAGAGGTGATGTGTAACCCCATGCCTAAATAAGGAAGGAACCTTAATGATGCCATGACACATATGATGTGAATGATGCATATGACACCACTAAAGGAGGAGTTACAATTCAAAATAAGAAATGTAACTCTTATGACACATCGACACAAATGACAGTGTGAGATTCTATGATGACAGAATATGACACTTGTCATTTTAATTCCTAAGACCTATGACCCTCGCAAGTGAGATGACTCACCGGGTGATGTGGATGACGACTTAGGCATGTCACACACACCAATACCCCTCCTTCATCAAAGCCAAGGAAGAGGTCATGGTAAGAAAGAACATAAAAAGAAGACTCCATTTAGAAAACTAAGAAAGATGTGTCAATGGGGCCCAACAACTAAAATACTAATAAGGTGCCCATATACAAACAAAATATTTCGGAAAGAAGAAGAGGAGAAGGAGGACTATATAGCCTAAAGGAAATGGGAAGCTACAGTAGACCTCACCCCAAGAAGAGGCCGTGAGTGAAGAAACTTCACTTCGGTGAAGGGTTTGGTGAATATGTTTGCAACTTGATCAAGCTGTCTCGAACATACTATATGTCGATGATTTTTTCATGTATCCGCTCCCATATGAAGTGCATGTGAATCTTAATGTGCTTCATCCATCGATGCTTGAATGGGATTTCTATAAATCAAGATAGTGCTCATGTTGTCACAGTAGCTAATGGTAGGCCGCAAAAGTAGATGCCAAACTCTGTCAAGATACCCTATAACCAAACAACTTTTGTGGAAGCATTAACAACTCCTTTGTACTTTGCTTCTATCGATGATATGGCAATGGCCTTCGCTTCATTTGGACCAACTTACGGGACTCCTGAACCAAGAGAGAAACTCAGCACGAGGTAGATTTCCAATGATCTAGATCACCGCCCAATCGAGTCTATAAATCCAACTAAGTCAATCTCAGTCCCTCCTAAGTAATGAATTCCATCTATGTGAGTGCAAGAACATAGTGAAGGATCTAATTTCTCTACTTTAAAATGCAGATCATGAGGATCCTGTATAAATTTGGACATGATCTTGACATCATACGATAGATTTGGCCGAGTGTGAGTAAGGTAAATCAAGCTCCCCACCAACTATCGATAAAGGGTATTGTCAACCAAGGGGGAAGAGCAATCAAAACCAACTTAACCCCGTAAAGAAAAAGAGTAGGTGAGGACTTGAAATCAGACATGTGAACTTGAGAAAGAAAATGAAGAGAGTACTGAGGCTGCGAGATCATAATTCTTGAATCAGATTGTGAGATCTAGATCCCAAGAAAGTAATGAAGTAATCCTAAGTCGGACATGGATAACTTATTGGCCAAGGATATCTTCACATAATCAATGATAGAGGAAGAGATACCCATGATCACCAAGTCATCAACATCTAGAACAAGAATAAGCATGGATTCATCCTACCACATGATATACACATTTGGGTTAGAGTGACACCGAGTGAACCCTGATGCAAGTAAAAAGGAGTCCATCTTGGCATACCAAGCCCAAGGGGCTTGTTTAAGGCCGTAGAGATACTTCTTTAACTTACAAACAAGTGATGGATCATGGACATAACCCGGAGGGTATTCCATATAGATCTCTTCTTCGCCTAGGTCCCCATGAAGGAAGGCACTCTTAACATCCATTTGGTAGACTTCCCATCTATTAGCGCTAAAGCGCTGGTGAGGGTCGAGTAGAATGGAATTCATCTTCACAACCGAGCAAAGGTTTTGAGTAATCAACCCAAGCTACCTAAGAGAAACCATTAGCTACAAGTCGCACTTTATACTTCTAAACTTCTCCATTAGCTCCTTACTTTTTCTAATATACCCACCTACATCGAACAATTCTTCTTTCCTTCCGGAAGAGGGGTAAGATCCCAAGTGTCATTCTTTATGAGTAAGGAATACCCTAATCCATAAAGAGAATCTAACTCGAAATCCCGAAGCTTCCTAGAAAGATGGTGGATTAGAAGCAGAGGTGAAGAAGGAGTGGGCTCTAATGAAACTCGAGTGAGTACGTCTCTCATATGAAGGATCTACAACTAAATCTCCAGCAAGGGGTAAGTGCACCAAGTTGGGGGACAATTAAGTGGACATCAAATCCTGAATTTTACATTAAAAACAACAAAACATCAAATTTAGTCTTCTGTGGACTTGAACAATGCCGAAAATTCAAAAATATGTCATAAAAAAGGTACCATCGCGTAGGGGAGACTATTAGCTTTGTAGAAATATTGATTTTAAAGTGAATATAATAGGATAAGTGTCATTTTTTAATTTTTTACTAATAGTAGGTCTTTAAGACAGCTTTTTCCTATAAATGTTTATGTCTACGTTTAAGACTACAAATTTTGTTTCACTTATCGTAACGCGATAAAAATTATACCATCACAACCATGGTGAAATTATATACATGTTCAAAAAAATAATTATTTGATTTAAATATTTTTTGATGAAGTTAAGGCGGGCAAACGGAAAGTGCTCTGTTTTCTTTATGTTTTCATATCACTTTCACGAAAAAAATCATAAAAAATAAAATATTGCTCAAAAATACAAAATAAAATATATCCCAAGATATATAGTGGCATCTAACTTCTCACCAAAGGAGAAAAATATATATCAATTTTTGGTCATCCAAATCGTGGGCAAACGGACTACAATCTTATAGGAAGTTTTTTTTAAAATACCAAGTCATTGAATTTTGAGTGTTTAATATAGCTAAACTTGTCAAAAAAAATTTTAAAAAATAGTATTTTAGAAACTAGATTCTAGATGCTACGATTCATATTAGTATAATTATTTCTAATTTTGAGTGTATGTATTGCTAATAATCCCTACAAGTTGATATTATGTTGTTATTTGCAATATGACATCCACTTATGACCCCTTTTTTGTCCCCAACTTGCTGCACTTACTTATGACCCCTTTTTGAGTGTATCTATAAATTTTCCTAGCCCAAAGAGGTCTCAAGGTTTAATCTTAGAGTCAGAAGATTCTTCACTCAAGTGAGAAGGGACATAGTCCTCATCATCACTACTATCAGAATCAGAAGACTCAGAAGTTTGAGGATCGGGAGGAGTAGGGAGAGGAGGAACTCTCTCAACAACATCATCATCTGATGAGTCAAAATATGAATCAGTGGGCAAAAGAACTTCAGTGGAAGTAAAATTCAAGGATGACTCATCAAACTTCACACTTCTCTTAATATAAAGCTCATGGGTTGTAGGGTTCAACAATTGATATCCCTTCACGCCATCAGATACCCAAAAAGATACAAGGTTTGGATTTTTGGTCTAATGCCTTGTGTCTCTTCTTAGGAATCCGAGTCATAGCCTTGGATCCAAAGACTCAAAATTTCTCAACATCGCTTATGTTTAAACCAAGCTTCAAAGGGTGTCATCCATCTTACTGCCTTGTGTGGAACATGATTTTGAATGTAACAAGCACAATTCACTGCTTCAGCCCAATACTACGGAGGAAGGGACTTGAGTGAACCATACAAGTAGCCATCTCCTTCGAGTTTAGTTCTTTCTTTCGCAACTCCATTTTGGGAAGGGTTGTAAGAACTATATGCTGCAAAGAAATCCCCTCAGAAGTGTAGAAATCCTCAAACCTATTGCTCACATACTCACCTCCATTGTTAGTTCGAAGAACCTTGATAGACCGTTCCACTTGTTTCTCAAGAAGAGCCTTAAAGTTCTGAAAATTCTCAAAGACTTCAGACTTAAGCTTAAGAAAATACACCCAAGTATAACGTGAAAATTCATCAATGAAGGTTATTATATATAGATCTCTAGTGAAAGAAGGAGATGGAAAGGGGCCAGAAACATCACTATGAACAAGATCCAAGGGACGAGTAGCTCTCCAAGATTTTCCTTATCAAATTTTTTTTTCAGGTGCTTTCCAAGGGTGTAACCCTCACAAAGACCTTTAGAAAACTTAACTTGGGGTAGCCCATTGACCATTTCATTTCAGCTCAATTGTTCAAGGTAATGATAATTTAGATGCCCAAAATGCTCATGCCATAGCTTGCTAACCTCATTCACATGAGTGAGCAAGGCATTGGGCATCAAATCAGAAGAGATGTGAGAAAAGGTATACAACCGTGAATGGTGATCTACCTTTCCCTCAGCCACAGTGTAGTTAGAGTTAAGCTCATGAATGATCACTAAGTTAGGACCAAATTCCACTCGTATTCCCTCACCAAGGTGGGTGATTTGGTAAACCGATAGGAGATTGGTAGAGATATTGGAAACACTCAACACTTGGTTAAATGTTCCACCTTCTATCTCTACCAATCCACTACCAGAAACCGACACATGAGTGTCATCACCCAGCATGATTTGGGACATGCCACATGGTTCAATACTAGGGAATTCAACCTCGAAGAATCCATGTGGTGTGAGGCACCAAAATTGATAATCCAAGTTGATGATGGAGTTGATCTAGCTACAAGGACCTCACCTTTCTTCTTTTCATTTATAGACTCCTTTGCTTTAGAAGACTCACCCTTCTGAGCATTTTTTTCAACAGTTCAGAACACTAATTTTTTTCTTCTCAAGAAATTGAGTTAAGTGATCAATTTTTTTCTGAAAACAATGATGCTCATCGTGGCTAGGATACTTACAATAGGAGCATTTACACTTTTCCTTCTTCACTTTAGGCTCAAAATTCAAAGTGCTAGTGTTGGGCTTAGATGGGGGTTGGTTGGTCTTGGTTTCTTTCTTAGGTTGGTCCTTTGTTTCTTTTTCTTTTCATTTTTCTCGTCCTTATTCACCATAAGGTCATGTGACTTAGATTTTAAAGTCCCCATTTGAATGAGTTGGGATGAAAAACTGTCAAATGAGGGAATTTTCCAAGCACTACCCAAGGCGGTTTTGTGGCATGGAAATTTGAAATGAAGATAGAGTATTCAAGACCTAACTTAGAAAGAATTGACAAGATCAATTGAGATTCTTTCTTCTCCACTTTACATTCCTTTAGAAGCAGTCTAGTGTGGACAAACTTTGAGAAGAAGGCCTGTAGGTTTTCAAAGTCACTAGGATTTAACCCTAGTAGTTTGTTCTCCAACTCATGCACTCTCATGTCATCTTGCTTCCCAAACATCTCGTCGAGAATTGTCCACACTCCATCGGGTGTCAAGGAAGTTTCAATGTGGAAGAGAAATTCGAAGAGACGGACATACAAAGAAGACCTAAGGCTTCATCACAATGGTTGAACCATTTAGATCTTTCAGTTCATCATCAGGTTTAGTCTCTAACTCCATGGTGACACGGTATAACCCTTTACTTCGTAAAACCAATTAAATTTTATATTTCCATTCGAAGAAATTAAAAGGTGTGACCACCAGGTACTTTAGATATATCCATAATGAAGAGATAGAACCAATGAAGGAAGAAGGAAGGAGAGAGAAAGGAAACAACCACCCTAGAACAATATCACACCCCCCGAGTTAGGCACTTTATAGTTTAGTGTGTTGATTACAATCAGATGTGACTGTGTGCCAAGAACCAATCATGTCACTCACCTTGCAATCAGTGTAATAATGCGCAAGAGTGGAGACAATAATCAAGGTTCATTGGGTGCAACAGTTTGACACCATAAGCAAGCACAAGAATGAGTGAAAACAAGAAGGGGAAGAGAAATCCTTGTGAGAAATAGTGTCTCACATTGCACAAAATAATCCCTTTGTTGTAAGACTATGGCGACGTGCTCACAAGTCCACAAGCAATAAAAGGGATAGAACAAAGCTCAAGATGATTTGAAATGAGCTGAAACAAGCAATACAAAGACACCCCAGAATGCAGTACTTTATAGAATAGTGACTTTACAAAAATTATAATCACATCATCTAGATTGCAAAAACATGCAACTTTGACTAAAGAAGTGCTCAAAATGGAGAAACGAGTCAAAAGTTATTACAAAAAAATGATTCCCGCAATCGATGAAAAAAGCTAATAAGCCTACAAACAAAATAAAAAGGTGCCCTAAACGCATGCAAAGGGTGTCGTATGTATGCTCATTGGAAATGGCACCAAATTTTAGATAGGGTTTGTTTTTATTGCATGAGGGGTAATTAGCCTCCGAAATCTGGACCTCACCCTCCGTCTTCGACACTCAAAGGAAGGATAATAAAACAAGAAAAAATATCTAAAAAGAAATTACAATGCCAAAAAAGTTTATCACCTTAAAATATTAAAAGGTGAGATGGATTTACCAATAGTCAATCCTAAAAAGGAATGTGTTGATGGAGCCTGAGAAGACCAAAAGTGTGCACGAGTTGCTAGGTGGTTAAAACACCCAAGGTAACAGTCAAGTCGGCAGAGTGAATGGTCTGAGGAACACAACGTGGCAGGGTACAATGTGTTGGCTAGAGAGGGCTTGGAACATAAAGGATCACAGGTTGAATTCACGTGGAGCAGCAGAGGTCTATGTTTTCCAAAAAAAATCTGTAGTAGTAACGGTCATTAGGGTCGTTGAACAGAGAGATTCCAGGGCACCGGAGTCTAAATGGACTAGTGGAAAAGGAACAAACCTCCTGGAACTAGACCATAAAGGGAAATGTGAATGTAAAACAAGGCAAGGCTGAGGAAAAATCTCAATGAGATGGGAACCTCAAGCAGCTGTACGAGTAGACCAACACCAGCTTGAGCTTCAGTATGGTGAGACTCGAGTTGTAGACCAATGTAAATGAGCACTTTAAAAATAGTGTAGAGTTTTGACAAGCTAACACGTATGAAAAAAATAGCAAACCAGCAATGCACGAGCATAAGTTATAAGCTCATAGCATATACTTCCACGTAGAGAGAAACCCATGTTAGAAAATAGTGCAGATGTCGATGTTCAAGCTAGAATGAATAACACCATGAGTTGATAAAGGAAGTTCATGAGCACTCAAAGACAAGCCAAAGCAAAGCACCACCAGCAGAGGCCACAATCCCATTCAAGCAGGATCAAGGCAAAAACCAAACGAGTCATGAAACTAATGAAGCCAAAGTTGAATCTAGACACATGGGAGAATTAACGGAGATGTCAAACCAAGGCATCATCAAGAAAATTGATGCAGATGACCTATAAAGAAACTGCAAGTGTGCAAAACATTCTAGGAGGTAGATTCGAGTTGGATCAAACCTGAGCCTACAGATGTGTAAAACCAGCACCGAGAGTGCTAAAAGTAAACTACGACAACGAAAATGAGCTCACAAGTATAGATGTAATTATGAACTCAGCTGATAATGCAAATTGACCAAAATACCTTCAAACTTGCAATGAAATCCAGAGTAATAATCGAAAAAACTTACATGAGGAAATAAGAAGAAATCGGAAGTAATAAGCAATCGATAAATGAAGAGTGCATGTTTTACCAAAATCCATCTCGATACCATGAAAGAGGGATACGTGAGACCGATGTTGAAACAATGCACCACAATGAATTTACACTCTGATGGTAACGTCGTAGTTCCAATGCATTAAGCAAGATTCAAACAATGGAAATAATATGTAAATAAGAAAACAGTCTAATGTCTGCTCAATTGAAAAAAGGAAGTACAAATAGGGGTGTTGTGTAACCCCATGTCTAAATAAGGAAGGAACCTAAATGATGCCATCGATGCATATGATGTGACTAACACATATGATGCACTAAAGGAGGAGTTACAATTCCAAATAAGGAAAGTAACTCCTATGATGTGATCGACACAAATGACAATGACATATTCTATATTGAATCGACACTTGTCATTTGAATTCCTAAGACCTATGACTCTCACAAGGTGAGATGACTCACCAGTGTGATGTGGACGATGACTAGGAATGTCACACACACCAACAGTTTACTCCAACAAGTTACCCAGTGCTTAACCAAGATAAGGAATAGGTAATCAAAATCAACAACTTCTAATTCAACTGGGAAGTAGACAACATGATCGACTTAATGAAAGATCAAACGGGACTACGAGAATGACCCCTATATCGACTCAAACGAGCTGACTATCACAATGTCCCCAAATCGATAGGGCCTCATCACTTATCCTTTAGTTCATTCCTCTAGGACTTAAAGAAAAACACAGTATAAATAAGATCAGAAGTATAGATTTCACACACAAGTATTCTCAACAAGGTAACATCGAAATCCAAGGGTCCAAGAACAACTATCCCATAGTTCCATAAAAGAGCTTAATTCAAGTGACCCAGTTTTAAACTGAAAATTTTAAAGGAAATAATAAAACATTCACTCTTGTTTCCATACAAGAGAACCCATAAAATAGAGATTCCAAACACCCAATAACTTCCCAACTTCCATCGAATACCGAATCCAAAGAACTGATAGAGTATTCAATGAGTTCAAGAAGAAGGCACACATTTACTATTTCACTAAACAAATTTGAGTTTATACAACTCTAAATCCAAGCATGCATATTCATACAATTCCAATAGGAGTAACATAACTTCCACAAAACCAAGAAGTGACAAAGAAAGGGTATTCATTTACCTTCTAACAACCCAAACTACAACTTGGTTCAAAACTTGAAGACACATATCATTTCCATAAACCCATTTTTGAATAGATAAGAAAGATTCACGCATGCACTTCATTACTCAAATCACCACAAGATTTAAGGTGGGATTCAACATCAAATAAATAGGAAAACAACTCAATGACTTCCTTTCTAAGTAGATATTCCGCAATCAGAGAATACAGAGAATATTCAAGGAATGAAACCAAATAACCATCATAGAAATAAAAACCCATTTATCTCAAGAGAGAAAAGTTTTTTAATGAAGACACTTAGAGAAAAGAATAACAGCTTAATGGGTAGAGCCTATCATGCCTGATAGTAAGCTTCGTTGGTTCAAGAATATTTCCAATGAGCCTTCAAAACTCCTTCTCCAAATGAAATCAACAACCAAAAACTTCCTTCTCAAATGCCTCATATACTTCCATTGGATCAAAAATAGTCCAAGGAGTTAAAAATAAGCAACAAACTAAAAGTAGAATTGCTGGTTTGAAGAACCAGATAGCTCCATGCAGAGAAAAAATCAGAATGCATGAAAGACCAAACAACTCCCAACAAATCCACTCGCATGGTTTCCAAGGTGGTTTTTCACCAAAAATGATGACAATAAATGTCATTAATTTCTAGTCTCCCACCTAAATCTCCATGCCACCGCTAGTTAAAGTTGGTGAGTCCAATTTCAACTTTTGCATGCATCACTTATCTCTAGTGATGATTCCACATAGGATTCCACCAAATTTTCCTGCCTCTACCTAAACTGGTAGTACTCTATCCATTGAATTCAAAAATCAAATCAAATAAATGACTTAGGAACCGTCACCATGCCTTCAACTTGCCATATAACCCTTAGGTCCCCTTCTATCCTCGCATTAGTTTAGGATAGATATCATTAGCTTAGGGTATGACCTTAGGTTAGTTTTAGAAAATATTTACCTTAGGTTATCTTAATATTGCCTTAGGTAAATTTTCCACCTTAGGATAGGCCATTCTTCATACCAATATAGTATTAGGTAATAGGTTAGAAATATACCTATCATCACCTTAGGTTATTTCCAAATCCCTAACTTAGAAAACATGTAACTTAGGTTAGGATGAACAAGCTTAGAGTAGGCATAGATATATGGTAGATCCAATTTACCTTAGGTTAGAATCTCGTTAGGATAGATCTTATAGATCTAGGACTCAGGATTTACCCTCAATACTCCTACGTACACCATTCAACATTCTAGAGAAGTTGAGAAGAAGATCTGAGCACACAACTTACAGCAGAATGCACAACATGAACTTCCAAGAAGATCAATGAAATTGTAAACCTACAAAGGTTCATTCTTTTAATTCTTTCAACCATTGAATGTTAGTTTTCCATATAGATCAAGTAAGAAGAATTAAAACATATCTTGGATCAATGGAATTGATCCAAGGTTTCATTATTATATAGAGATAAATTTGCAAACAACTTTACCAGTTTACAACCTTACTTATCTCAAACAAAATGGATTCCTTGCAAGCAACAACATTTCAGCAATTAAATCCAAGAAAAGAAATAATTTATCCATGGCAAGCATGATTTCAAATAGTCAAAAGAATACACCTTCTTAGGATAAATCACATGTCAATGCTTCCATTGCAATGAGGAGAATTTAACAGTTTATCAAAGGTGTTACATAGTGCCAATACAAAAGAAACCAGCTTGGTATCACGATATTCACCGATTTCAAAGACATCAATACAAAGCATGTCAAAAAGATGATTTTCCTCTACCTAACATCAACATAATTGTCAATTCAACTACGGGTATGAAATTTTGTCCCGATGGATGGATTTTCTAGTTATAACCAGATCAATATTGCAAAGGAGGATCAACATAAAACTACCTTTACAACCCCTTGGGGAACATTCTTCTACCAAGTGATGCCTTTCGGTCTCAAAAATTTCAGGGTAACATATCAAAGAGAAATGATAGTAATCTTCCATGATATGATGAATGACATCATGGAATACTATGTTGATGATATCCTGGGAAAATCCAGGACCAGAGAAGAACACCCGAAATATTGAGGTGTATCTTTCAACGCCTTTAAGACTACAAAGTTAGACTAAATCCAAATAAGTGTGTGTTCGGTATGTAATCTAGGAAATTAGTGGGATTCATTATCTCAAGAAGAGGGATTCAAGTAGGTCCATATAAGGTTGCAACTATTTCTAAAATTCCTCCACCAAAGAACCTTAAGTAGCTACACAGCTTGGAGGGAAAAATTCAAGAAATCATTCATTTCATATCTTCATCTCACATATAAGTGCCATCCTTTCACTTATTTACACAATAAAGATGTTACATTCCATTAGGACTCGAATGTAGAAAAACATTTGAGTTACTCAAGCAATATATGATTAGTCATCCTATCCTCATGTTTCATACTCCATGCAAGCCTTTTTTATTATACATCTAAGCCACCTAATGTGTTATTGGTGCATCTGTTAGCCTAATACAATCTAAGAACAAAAGAAAGAGTGATCTATCACCTTAGCAGACTTTAATATCTTATGAGTTGAATTATCCCCAAAATCTTGCTTAGCCATTGTCTTTTCCTTTCAAATACTCTTTCATTACCTATTGAATAAGAAGACCAAGTTCATCTCAGAAATTGATCCATTAAAGTACCTTTTGTCTAAACCTACGCTTACTAGAAGGATGACTAATTGGATCATCCTACTAAGTGAGTTCAATATTGAATTTTTCAACCAAAATTCACTCAAAGGACAGGTACTTGTTGATCAGCTAGCTGAATCTCCCTTACCAGGAATAGAAACATTGTGTCTAGATCTATTAGATGCTTCCCTAATTTATATTGAGGAATCTATCATGTGGCAAGTACACTTCGATGGCTCATTCAATTTTCATGGTTCAAGAGTTGGTGTGATACTTTTCACCCCAACAGGAGACTTCATTCCAAGCTTTTCACTTGATTTTCCCATGTACCAATAACATAACAGAGTATGAGGCACTCAAAGGTCGAGTTGAAAATTATTATCGTGTGGAATATCAAACAAGTAAAATTCATCAAAGATTCACAATTGATCATTAAACAAGTCAATGACAACAAAATCATCCCATAAAAGAAGATGGTTAAGCCTCTAAAGGAGTATTTTTGTGTGTCACTTTTGAACAGATGCCAAGGGCACATAATCACTCAAGAGACACCATGGCAACAATCTGATCCTTGCTTTACATTCTACCATAGACAAGTAAAATTCATTTTTCATTGAACATCCGCAAGTGCGTGCATATGACATGTCCGGTATGTGAATTTATTTGTCCATTTTCCCTTGGTATGATCCCATTTACAATTACCTACAAGACGATACCTTTTCCCGTATATTTCCCACCTTGAAAAAATAAGCCTTATCTAATGCATAGCCCGTTATACCCTCTTAGGAGGCACCCTCTATCATCGTGGCTATGATGAAAATATTTTACACTTTCTGAATTTGATTAATTATGTCCAAGCTATCAAAGAAGTACACAAAGGAATTTGTGTGGCTCACATGAGTGGAATGGTGCTTACTAAGAAATTGTTAAGATTAGGCTACTATTAGCCTACTATGAAATCAGATTGTTGCAACTATGTCAAGAAGTGTGCATTATGTCGAAGAATGGAAACCTAATTCATGCTCTAGCACAAGCCTTGCAACTGATCACAACAACATTTTTTTCTCTAAGTGGGGACTAGATCTCATAAGGAAGCTCACTCCTACCTCCTCATATGGTCATACCCATATCGTAACTACCACAAAATACTTTACTTAAGGTGGAAATTTTTCATCTCACATATGTCACTGGTTCCCAAATTTCCAAATTCATCATGAACCACCTTATTTGTCATTATGGCATCCTTTCTCGCATCAGAATCGATAATAGTAAATCTGAACGTTAAGAATAAGATAGTGAATGAATTATGTCAACACTTCTAAATTCTCTTATAGTGGTCTATTTCCTATTACCCTCAAGGTAATGGACAAGTAGTTTCCTCTAACAAAACCCTTATTTAGATTATGGAGAATATGGTGAGTAATACTAGTCAAAACTAGCACTTGCAGATCCACCCCACCCTCTGGGCCTATAGAAATTCCATTTGCATTCTTACTAGTACAACACCTTATTCCGTGGTATTTGGCACCGAATCCATCATCTACCCGGAAATTGAGCTTCCCTCCCTAAGAATATCTCTTAGAGACTACCTAGATAAAGATGAAGACTATCGTGTGACCAGACTAGTAGAGATAGAACTCCTAAATGAAATATGCCTTAGTGCACTCAATCACTTAAAATTTTGTTAGAGTCTAGTGTCTCGTGGCTACAAAAAGTATCATACCTTGTCACTTGAGGTAGGAGATCTAGTTCTCAAATAAAATCAGCCATCACCACCAAAGACCAGGAAAAGAAAGGAAAGTTCAAGCCAAACTAGATAGGACGATAAATTGTAGTTGCTAAGTATGGTTCAAGGGCATACAAACTTGCTCAATCAGATGGTGAGGAACTAAAGGAACCCATGAATGCAATACATCTCAAGTGGTTCTATGCTTGAGCATGAGGTTCCTCTAAAATAAAACAACAAATTTTGGGCCTCATAATATTGGCCAAGTACAAGAAGGCACATGGGCATGCAAGATTTGGTTAAAGAATGGCGAGTGAGGTTAAAGGCATGTACGGAAAGGTTCTAGTAAGGTTTTTAGAATGCAAAGTGCACGTGCACAAGGAAAGACCGTTTTAGACTTATCCATATTCGACATCCCTAGGAAGCACATGAGAAAAGCGTGCTCCTTGTGGATAAGGTGCTATCCTCGATGACTATATAATCAAAAAGGGAATATTACAAGCATGTGATGGAAGGTTCCAAAAGAAAATCATTGTACAAAGTGGAGATATTGGATCAAAGGAGGCATGTTTCATCGAGGACCACTTGGACACTTGGCGAATGATCTTCTACCTCGTAAGGCATGACGATGAAGGCAAGAAAGCTATATATTGAGGTGCATGGATGGTAGAAAGGAAAATGGGTATGTGTGCTAACACAAGATAAAGAGTGACTAGCATGGTAGATTGGTGGAAGAGAGGTGAAGCTCTATAACAATACAATTAAGAATTATTAGGGCTGAGATTAGAGAAAGTATAGGAATGTTTGCACACTTAGAGGGATGGGTCTGTATTCATCCATGTAATGTGATAGTATACTTCACATGCATGACTTATCTCTCGTAATGTTATATGAGGGTCTCTGTAATGTCTCCAAGGGATGTAATTTGTGGTTATTGATCTGTTAATACAAATATAAGGCTTTGTTATGAATCATATATGTGTTCAGGAGTATAATGCTTATGCATTTCCTTTATAAATGAATCGGTTATATATGTGTTGCTTGTTTTTTTTTTTCGGATTCATTTTTATACATTAGAACAAGTAAATTTTTTTTTTTGATAAATGCTTCCTGGTTCTAAATACATAATTTAGAACTCACAAATCAAAACAACCATTCTTATAACAGATAACCATATGCAGCTGTAATGACTCGGAGTACCTCCGATCTATTCATTCCATGACTCGGTAATCTACCGATCTATTCATGAGTATCAAGAGTTGGCATTTTTATTTTAACACATCACTCTTACGGTTCTCTTCCCTAATCTGGGATTCAGAATGCTCTGTCCAAGGAACCTATCTGAATAATTGTTACCATTATTCATCGGCATCTCGTCCCTTAGACTAGGTGACATAGGACTACGCAATCAGCAGCTTGCGATACTTTGGCCAAAGATTTGAAACATAATGCTTATGTCTCGTATTCCTTGACGGCATACTCGTCAATCTGGAATACGTCCATCACCCCATTCCTTTGTTATGTAGAATGTCTTATACTGACTTCTGTCAGTCTCTCCTGCCCCAAGTTATTCACTCAGAAATGGATTAATAATATGGCAACGTTATAAGGATGCTCTTGAGAACTAGGGATACTCTGACATACTGGGTCAACCCTAGTTAACCCTATGTGTCAAGGTACCCCGAGTCTCCAGGGGCAGCCTCATAACATGACCATGTCAGTAACCAGTCCCGAAGTCAAAACTTGTTCGAGTTTAAGGAGTAAATCTTGACGATCAATGCAAAGGGTGTCGCCATAAGTCACCTGCATTGTTGTATCTTCGAGAAGATCCTAATCTTCTCAAAGGTACAACCCTGCAATCGACTTGTGCCATCAACCTTCAAATCCGCCTCGATAAGATCTACTAAACTTTAAGGTGTTACTTACGTGGAGTTTAAATTATACTCCAAGACACTCCTTTTTAGGGTAGTCTTTTCCCAACCCCTGGGTTCCTCATCTTAAAATTGCCTTTCGTATTAAGACCCATTCCACAAAGAGAAGTTTAATAAGATTGAGGTCTCAACAAGGAGATCATTGTTTCACAATAATCCTGATCTATGAAATTGGGTAGTAACCCCAAGTCTTCTCATAAGATTGCAAACTTATCCCTTTTTGGGTTTATTCCAGATCTTTAAAACTGAAATATATCTTACTTATTAGTGTTAAGATATAGTGATTTTAAAAACATTTAAGACGTTGTCTTGACTTAGATCAAGGTTAGAGAGTAACAGATTACTCTTCCTGCTCAGCCTTCCCGAAAGGGTTTATTTTAACTTAGCTTCTCAAAAATCAAGTGATCTAAATTACAATTAGCTTTAATTAGATCGTAATAGAACTACTAAACAATCATAAGTATTCAAATCACATAACCTCGCAACGCTTACTTAGATAATCACAAACATCTCCAAGTTATACAATAATAACAATGGTCTTAAAATCATTCGAACCGAAGAAGATCAAACCATCCAGATATGAATGCAAACACATAAGTAACAAATACCTCAGTTTATTCATTTCAAAGCTAATCAAATACATTTTATGCATTCAACATATTTGATACAATACTCAACAGCAAAAGAACATCTTTCTTCAAGTAGTACATTTAGAGAATCAAGTTGTAATTCATCATAAAACCAAATTAAACAATCTGAACATCATATCAGATCTGCGTGCCTTTACCACTTACGGCAATCATCTGCAAAAATTGTCAACACGGGTCAGTTTGGTGAACTGAGCATGATAAGCACTAATTCTTAAAACAAATGCAATCCACCAATTGCTCTCATTGAACAACCTGTTTAAATGAAATCAGGCTAAATATCTTTCTACAATTTTAACATGACTATAATGCATAACCTCTATTATAGCTGTCAATTAGTCCTAAATATTTTTAGATGACTCAACGTACATTTTAGAGACTAAGAAGAACAAAATAATTCCAAAACATCCATCCATCTGTATCTCCAAGACAACATCAATCCATCAATTTATTCCATTCTAAAAAGAATATACTATCAACTCGTATTTCAACAAGTATGATTCAACCAAGTTCACAAGGCAGTTTAAAATAACCAGCAAGCTCACTGACATAATTCCTTTTCAATCATACACTATGTTAATGGTACAGGCAAGCATAGCCACTTATACAAAGAACACACAATTTATGCCGTGCTCTCCATACAAGATTACGTCTATTCTTGTTTTACCCTTACCGTAGAGATCACATAAGGATACAAGAGAAGAAAACATTCATAGTTTCTAGACAAGGAGAGAATAAATTATTTTTCATAGACTTATAGATATCAACATAACTTAACAGCAGAGGAGAAAGAAATAGAGACATTCATATTCCATTCCAATCATGTTCATGACTGACTGCTCCTCTCAAGAGTAATGCATTTACACTATACGCATATGACTAAATCAGCCGAGGCCACAAGAAGATACTACAGCTTCACCATAATTCCAATATAAAATTCACCTGTAGATTATTAAGCAATACAAGAGTTCACGTGACAAGCAATAATAAAATATCTGACCCCAAAAAGGCTCAACAAATCTTTCCATATTATTCAACAACATGCAAAATATCCAACGCCATCACCTGTCATGGCACAGCTAAGAGCTCTTTGTTTCAGTCAAACTTGAAACAAGATCACATTAAAACAATTAACGTTTCCATATGAAATACAGTGACATTCACGCAGAGTTGAAACACAATATGCACAGCTTCCTTCAACAAAGCAAATCCCTACGATTATACAGCAAGATCTTAAATCAGAAGCCGAAATCAAAAATAATAACTCAACAAGATCTTCATAAAAGTCATCATCATATCATTATTTTCAACAAAGTTTCATCCAAGCCGAGATAATACGAATACAACAAGGACTCATACAGAGTCGAGTTTTAAAAGTAAACACAGCGTGGACTAGATCAGTGGTCGAATTCATACGAAAACATTCAAGGTTTCCAACTAATTCAACACCAATAGTCTTCACAACTAAACTTCTACAGAAGTCTAAATACAAGATACATATTAAGGACTCCAACAGAGCCAATATCAATAAGTATTCGCAACCAAGCTTATACAGAAGTCGAAACACTGGTTACATATCCAGGACTCCAACTGAGTCAATAACCACAGTATTCACAATCGAGCTTTAAATAGAAGAGAAAAACATAATATACGCTTCAAGGATTCAAAAGGAGTCGAACCCATGTAGTATTCACAAATAAACTTCTATCAAGTAGAAAGATACAAGATACATATTAAATTCAAGAAATCCAACTATATCAATAACATACGTAATTCACTTTGAACTCCTACAGAAGTAGAAACGTATGTTACTTTTCAAGGACTCAAAAGGAGTCGTACCCATTTAGTATTCACAAATAAACTTCTACTGAAGTAGAAAGATACTATCTATTTCCAAGAATTCCAACTGTATCAATCTCCACAAGTGTTAACAGCAAGGCTTCAACAAAAGTCTATACCAAGCAAGAAAGCATTTTTATGGACTCCAACAGAGTCAAATTCGTACATTATCCTTGCAAGCATTTCTACTAAATCTAACCGAAATGCAAAACACAGCAAGATAATTCAACCATACGAAACAAAATGTACACCCAGCAAGGGTTCGACTGAATAATCGAACCAGCATGAAGATACAACAAACTAATTCATACAATGCTACCATAAAAACCAACTGGACCAAAAATCATCTGAACAGAGTTGTTCTAATGAAATCATTTGAAGGAAAGCAAGATTTTTAAAAGTTAGGGCCTAACATGCCTGGTAATGTCGCTTAAAAATCCGAAGAAGACCTCTGAAAGAGCTCGAGCCTTCTCCTCTTTTTCCACGTTAGATTCAACAACAATAATTTGTTATTTCCATGCCTTATAAACTTTCCTCGACAGAGAAAAGAGCTAGTTATTCTCATAGTTGCCATGCAACACCAAGTAGACTGGTTCGAAGAACCAGTGATCAAACAGAGAGAAAACCGGAGCGCATGGAAAACCAAACAAACAACCAGTTTTCCATTTTGCATGCCTTCCCGAGCGATCCGTGCTCAGAAATCGAGTTCCTTAATTGCATTAACTCCGAAGTTCCCGCTCAATCTCCATTGCCACCGACCGCCATAGTTGGCGATGGACAAAAACAAACCAAAGACCATTTCCAGATTTGGCGACTCTGCCACGTCGGATTTCACTAGCCATTTGAAACTTCCACCAAATCCCTCGTCCTTCATACTTATCCATCTCATTTAATGCCATAGAAACTACCGCCCATGGCTCGCACCCCTTCATAGGTCCCTTTCATCCATGATCATTAGTTAGGTTAGAAACATAGGTTAGACTTTAAGGTGATACTTAGTCTAACCTCCTTAGTGCTAGGTCACTAACCTTAGAACATTTAGCTTATAGTTTAGGGCTAGGTTAGATTATAGTTTAGGTTTAGGTTATTAACCTTAATAGAACCAGTCTAGGTCTAAAAAATAGAATCGTTCAGTAAAAGAACCAACAGATATACCTTCCCGAATAAACTTAAAACATCTCTTGGATCAATGCCACTGATCCAAGGATGAGTCATATAGATGGGTAAATCCACAATTCATTCCGAAATCAGATTAAACTCAGGTGCAAAAATGAAAGAAATAAAAGAGTCCAAGCATATCCTAGCTCAGTCAAAGATCTTCAAATGCAAAGAAGATACAATCTATATCAAGCATGACTTCACAATCAAAGGAACACATCCTTTTACAGAAGAAATCATATATCAACACTTGAATGCCTAGGAGGAAGTAACAATAGTTCAGGGTGTTACATGCTTCCCTCCTAAAAGATTCATCATCCGATGATTACATATTTGATTTACCTTCAGGTCAACCAATTTATTAGTTCACAATACAATGTGACTATTTCCAACTTGAATAGTTTCATAAATCAATGTCACGATACATTTTATTCAACCTGAATAATGTTTGCCTCAATCTGGCTTTCATATGAACATGAAAAAGATAAGTTCATATAAAAATGTTTTGTCAACAGATTTCATCCTGTTGAAAAAGAAAAGGAAAAGCAATTTTCATCTCTTCCAGATTTTCCCAAGTTGCACTTTCTTCGTTAAACTGGTCCCACTAGACCTTACATTGTTGTATTTCACGATTTCTCAAATGCAATTGGTGAGTTTCCAGCACTCGTGTGGGTTTAACCACGATTATTCCTGGGTCTTGGACCTGTAAGGAATTCCAATTTAAGACATGTGACAAATCTGAAACGGATTTCTTAAGTAAAGAAATATGGAAAACATCATGCATGCGAGACAAAGCAGGTGGTAATGCTAATCGATAAGCTATAGGATTGATTATTTCGACAATTTGAAAGGTCCCACGAAACGAGGTGACAACTTGGCAGCCTTGCCAAAAGTTATAGAACTCTTTTTGGGTTTAACACGAAGAAAAACCTTCTCACCAAGCTCAAACCTTCGATCAACCCGCTTAAGGTCAGCATAGCTCTTCTGCCTATCTGTTGCTTCCTTTAATCATTCACGAATCAACTTTACTTGCTGTTCCATTTCAGTGAGGATCTCTAGTCCAATTACCACTCTATCCTCAACACTATCCCAGCTAACAGGGGTTTTACACTTCCTTCCATAAAGTGCTTCAAATGGTGCCATTTTAAGAGATGAGTGATAAGTGTTGTTGTATGTGAATTTAACTAATGGAAGATACTCTTCCCATTTATACTGTTGATCCATGCAATACATTCGCAACATGTCTTCCAACACTTGATTTACTCTCTCAGTTTGTCCATCCGTTTCCGGATGATATGCAGAACTGAAGTTTAGTTTTGTTCCAAGAGTTGTATTAAGCGTTTTCCAAAATCTTGACGTCATTCTAGGATCCCTGTCAGATATAATCAATTCTGGTACACCATGTAACCTGAAAATTTCGTGTACGAATCTTTTGGCTAGCACTGGTGAATCATCCTTTAGATTTCCAGCGATGAAATGAGCTACCTTAGTTTATCTACAACTACCAGGATAACATCATGTTTATTCCTGGACATAGGTAACCCTTGTACAAAGTCCATGCTTATTACTTGCCATTTGTACTGCGGTATGCTATGAGGATATAACAATCCAGCAGGGTGCATGTGTTCTGCCTTAACCCACTAACATTCCAGACAATGAGTCACAAAATCAATGACATCCTTTTTCATACCTTTCCAAAAGTATTGATGTTTCATATCATCAAGCATTTTTTTGATACCGGGTGTCAGAGAAAGGTGAATTATGAAATTCAACTAACAACTTCTTTCTCAAATCATTCAGCATAGGTACGTATACCCTGTTTTCATAACGTAAGATTCCTTCATTATCAAAATGAAAGCCCTTATACCTTTCATCATTAGGTTCTGCAGCAAGCGCTGCTTTTACTTGCTGAAAGTATGTATCAGATTTCGAGGCACTTTTTACCTCATCCTTAAACTGAGTTCTTAATGTTATAAGAGCAGAAATGTGCCTCCTACAACTTAGAGCATCTGCTACTCTATTCTCTTTCCCTTTGATGTAGCTAATATCAAAATCATATTGGGATAAAAACTCTAACCACCCTCTCTGTCTCGGCATTTAGATTAATTTGAGTGACAATATATTTCAGTCCTAAGTGATAATTTTTCAACTCAAAAGGTTTCCCAAGTAAATAGTGTCTCCAGACTTGAAGTGCATGAACAATGGCAGCAAGCTCCAAATCATGAGGAGCATAATTCAGCTCATGTAACTTAAGTTTTCTACTTTCATATGCTATGACTTGATCATTTTGTAACAAAACACCTCCAAGGCCTTCCCCAGAAGCATCCGTTACAACAGTAAAGCTCCCATTAGGGTCTGGTACAAGCTAATATAGGTGCGGAAGTCAACTGGCTTTTCAGACTTTTGAAAGCCGTTTCGCACTTATCATTCCAAATAAATTTCTTATCCTTCTTCTACAATGAAGTTATCGGTGCAGCCACTTTAGAAAAATCCTTAACAAATTTTCTATAGTAACCAGCAAGACCCATGAAGCTTCTTACTTCGTGCACATTCTTTGGTGTAGGCCACTCAGTTATTGCCACTATTTTTGAAGGATCTACAGCAATTCCTTCTTTACTAATGACATGACCCAAATAGTGAACTTCTGTATCAAAGAAAGAACATTTGGATAACTTACCATACAACTTTCTTTTTCTCAAAATTCCCAAAACTATCTTCAAATGCTCATTGTGCTCCTCAACACTTTTAGAATAAATGAGAATATCGTCCAAGAATACAAGTACAAACTTGTCCAAATATTCTTGAAATATATTATTCATTAAGTTCATAAAAGTTGCGGGTGCATTAGTTAATCCAAAAGGTAGAACCGTGAATTCATAATGTCCGTACCTTGTTCGGAAAGCTGTTTTATGAATATCTTCTTCTCTAATCCTTAACTGATGATAACCAGATTGAAGATCTATCTTAGAATAAACCGCTGCCCCACGCATCTGATCAAATAGATCGTCGATCCTTGGAAGTGGGTATCTGTTCTTGATTGTTGCTTTGTTCAACATCCGATAATCAATACATAGCCTAAGTGTTCCATCCTTCTTTTTCACAAATATTACTGGTGCTCCCCAAGGTGAAACACTTGGTCTAATCAAACCTTTAGACAAAAGTTCTTGCAATTGTTCCTTAAGCTCGACTAACTCTGTAGTAGTCATCTAATAAGGTGCTTTGGAAATAGGTTCCGTTCCTGGTTTGATTTCGATGGTGAATTCAAATTCCCTCTTGGGTGGTAAACCTAGTAATTCCTCCGGAAAAACATCCCTGAAACTTTGTAGTAGAGGAAATCGTTTCATGGAATCACCATCTTCTTCTGAAAATTCAGATATCTTTACTGCATAAAGGGTACATCCTTTGTTTTTAGCCTTTTTAAGCTGCATAGCTGACAGTTTTCTAACTGAAATTTCCGTTTCACCCCTTGAATCTCTGTTGTTTCCAGCCGATCATCTAAACATTTTATATTCTTTTCATAATGATCTACTTTTGCTTTATGTTCAAAGCTAACCAATTCACACCAATGACAATGTCGTAAGACCCCAAAGGTGTAACATAGAGGTCAAATTCCATGGAAAAGTTAGGTAAGTCAAGGACTGCCCCAAAAAGACACATACTCACCGTATGAACAAAGTTATTACCATACTATACACCCAAGATTTATCCATTTTTCCAGCTTTTTCTCTTAAGTTTACTAGAAATAAAACATTCAAGTAGCTCTGTATCAAAAAGAATAGTGACAGTGTATGCCAAATAACTTACCCTTAACTTCTATAGGTGTCACCGCTTTTCAGCTTGCTTGTCTGCGCTATCGCAGCATGTATCTTATGTCATTGCTCATTATGATCATCCTTCTTCAAAGGGCACTGATTTGCGTAGTGGTCTTTGCCACAATTGTAGCAGCCTCCTACAGGTCCCTTTTTAGGCTCAAAATTGCCTCCAGCCTTGTAATTATCACGTTGTCCTCCATAGGGATTTTTCCCATTGTTATAATTTTTGGCAAAAATTAACCCTTACATTTCAAAGCAAGCTTGCTATCGCCTTCTTACTATTATCCCCATGAAACTTACTGTTTCCAAAATTTTCCATGGTCCCTTTTTGGGTGCAAGTGAAGTTGAAGAAGGGTTTGCAATCTTCTTCCACACTTCCTCTTTATGAGCAGAAATAGCCTTTAATTTATGTTCTTGTCTTATGGCCTTTTCAACAACTCCTTCCATAGTGGTTGGACTGTGAACATCGACCTCTCCCCTATCACGGGATTCAATCCCATGATGAATTTCCATATTCTAAACTTCTCATCAGTTTGATACTGTGGTACATACTTGAGGAGTTTTGTAAACCGCTCCCAGTATTCAGTTACCGTTAGCTTCCCTTGAGCTAAGTTCTGGAATTTTGTCATTTTCTGATCATAGAAAAGTTGTGGCAGCCAACGTTGCCTGAAATAGCCCTTAAATTGATCCCAAGTAATATTGGTCTCATCAATATTTAGCTCAGCTTTACGACTATCCCACCACGAAGATGCTTCGTGGGAAAGCTGATAGGCTCCCCAAATAGCTTTGGTTTCCTCTGAGAAGTTTCTTATTGCAAAGTACTTCTCCATTTCACTGAGCCAGTTCTCAGCTCCATCACCTAATGTGGTGCCATCATATTTAGGTGGGCTTATCCTTTTTATATCATTAGTGAGTTCTGCTGCCAACCTAGCCTTTTTGTTTTCTGGTTGTACAGGTGCATTTCCAACATTAATATCAACACCCATATCGGGGTTGTCCTCAGGAGGTTGCTGATTGTTATTACCAGCTTCATCTTCCTCCTCATTTCCCATTACTTGTTGTTCAAGTACAGCTAAACGATCTCTTGTGTCCAACAGGGCAGCAAGGATCTCATCAAGCTTTTGGGTTGTTGCTGCCCCTCCTTTAGGTGGAGCATTATTCGCAACGTTCCCCCTTGTTCTAACCATTTTTTGTTACAAGAAAATTCAGGTTTTTATCAGATTATGGACACAATAGGTCCAAGAGCTGCAACCTTCAGCTCTGATACCAAGATGTAACATCCTCATTTTTATACATTAGAACAAGTAAATTTTTTTTTGATAAATGCTTCCTGGTTCTAAATACATAATTTAGAACTCACAAATCAAAACAACCATTCTTATAACAGATAACCATATGCAGCTGTAATGACTCGGAGTACCTCCGATCTATTCATTCCATGACTCGGTAATCTACCGATCTATTCATGAGTATCAAGAGTTGGCGTTTTTATTTTAACACATCACTCTTACGGTTCTCTTCCCTAATCTGGGATTAGTAATGCTCGTCAAGGAACCTATCTGAATAATTGTTACCATTATTCATCGGCATCTCGTCCCTTAGACTAGGTGACATAGGACTACGCAATCAACAGCTTGCGATACTTTGGCCAAAGATTTGAAACATAATGCTTATGTCTCGTATTCCTTGACGGCATACTCATCAATCTAGAATACGTCCATCACCCCATTCCTTTGTTATGTAGAATGTCTTATACTGACTTCTGTCAGTCTCTCCTACCCCAAGTTATTCACTCAGAAACAGATTAATAATATGGCAACATTATAAGGATGCTCTTGAGAACTAGGGATACTCTGACATACTGGGTCAACCCTAGTTAACCCTGTGTGTCAAGGTACCCCGAGTCTCTAGGGGCAGCCTCATAACATGACCATGTCGGTAACCAGTCCTGAAGTCAAAACTTGTTCGAGTTTAAGGAGTAAATCTTGACGATCAATGCAAAGGGTGTCGCCATAAGTCACCTGCATTGTTGTATCTTCGAGAAGATCCTAATCTTCTTGAAGGTACAACCCTGCAATCGACTTGTGCCATCAACCTTCAAATCCGCCTCGATAAGATCTACTAAACTTTAAGGTGTTACTTACATGGAGTTTAAATTATACTCCAAGACACTCCTTTTTAGGGTAGTCTTTTCCCAACCCCTGGGTTCCTCATCTTAAAATTGCCTTTCGTATTAAGACCCATTCCAAAAGAGAAGTTTAATAAGATTGAGGTCTCAACACGGAGATCATTGTTTCACAATAATCCCGATCTACGAAATTGGGTAGTAACCCCAAGTCTTCTCATAAGATTGCAAACTTATCCCTTTTTGGGTTTATTCAGAGATCTTTAAAACTGAAATATATCTTACTTATTAGTGTTAATATATAGTGATTTTAAAAACATTTAGTATGTTGTCTTGATTAGATCAAGGTTAGAGAGTAACAGATTACTCTTCCCGCTCAACTTCCGAAAGGGTTTATTTTAACCTTAGCTTCTCAAAAATCGGTGATCTAAATTACAATTAGCTTTAATGAGATCGTAATAGAACTACTAAACAATCATAAGTATTCAGTCACATAACCTGCAACACTTACTTAGATAATCACAAACGTCTCCAAGTTATACAATAATAACAATGGTCTTAAAATCATTCGAACCGAAGAAGATCAAACCATCCAGATACGAATGCAAACACATAAGTAACAAATACCTCAGTTTATTCATTTCAAAGCTAATCAAATACATTTTATGCATTCAGCATATTTGATACAATACTCAACAGCAAAAGAACATCTTTCTTCAAGTAGTACATTTAGAGAATCAAGTTGTAATTCATCATAAAACCAAATTAAACAATCTGAACATCATATCAGATCTGCGTGCCTTTACCACTTACGGCAATCATCTGCAAAAATTGTCAACACGGGTCAGTTCGGTGAACTGAGCATGATAAGCACTAATTCTTAAAACAAATGCAATCCACCAATTGCTCTCATTGAACAACTGTTTAAATGAAATCAAAGCTAAATATCTTTCTACAATTTTAACATGACTATAATGCATAACCTCTATTATAGCTGTCAATTAGTCCTAAATATTTTTAGATGACTCAATGTACATTTTAGAGACTAAGAAGAACAAAATAATTCCAAAACATCCATCCATCTGTATCTCCAAGACAACATCAATCCATCAATTTACTCCATTGTAAAAAGAATATACTATCAACTCGTATTTCAACAAGTATGATTCAACCAAGTTCTCAAGGCAGTTTAAAATAACCAGCAAGCTCACTGACATAATTCCTTTTCAATCATACACTATGTTAATGGTACAGCAAGCATAGCCACTTATACAGCAACACACAATTTATGCCAGGCTCTCCATACAGTACTACTGTCTATTCTTGTTTTACCCTTACCGTAGAGATCACATAAGGATACAAGAGAAGAAAACATTCATAGTTTCTAGACAAGGAGAGAATAACTTATTATTCATACAGTTATAGATATCAACATAACTTAACAGCAGAGGAGAAAGAAATAGAGACATTCATATTCCATTCCAATCATGTTCATGACTATACCGTCCTCTCAAGAGTAATGCATTTACACTATACGCATATGACTAAATCAGCCGAGGCCACAAGAAGATACTACTGACTTCACGGAATTCCAATATAAAATTCACCGTAGATTATTAAACAATAATAAAATATCCGACCCCAAAAAGGCTCAACAAATCTTTCCATATTATTCAACAACATGCAAAATATCCAACGCCATCGCCTATCATGGCACAAATTTAAGAGCTCTTTGTTTGATCAAACTTGAAACAAGACCACATTAAAACAATTAACGTTTCCATATGAAATACGGTGACATTCACGTAGAGTTGAAACACAATATGCATGCTTCCTTCAACAAAGAAAATCCCTACGATTATACAAACAAGATCTTAAATCAGAAGCTGAAATCAAAAATAATAACTCAACAAGATCTTCATAAAAGTCATCATCATATCATTATTTTCAACAAAGTTTCATCCAAGCCGAGATAATACGAATATAGCAAGGACTCATTCAGAGTCGAGTTTTAAAAGTAAACTCAGCGTGGACTAGATCAGTGGTCGAATTTATACGAAAACATTCAAGGTTTCCAACTAATTCAACACCAATAGTCTTCACAACTAAAATTCTACAGAAGTCTAAATACAAGATACATATTAAGGACTCCAACAGAGCCAATATCAATAAGTATTCGCAACCAAGCTTATACAGAAGTCGAAACACTGGTTACATATCCAGGACTCCAACTGAGTCAATAACCACAGTATTCACAACTGAGCTTTAAACAAAAGAGAAAAACATAATATACGCTTCAAGGATTCAAAAGGAGTCGAACCCATGTAGTATTCACAAATAACTTCTACTGAAGTAGAAAGATACAAGATACATATTAAATTCAAGAAATCCAACTATATCAATAACATACAGAATTCACGACTGAACTCCTACAGAAGTAGAAACGTATGTTACTTTTCAAGGACTCAAAAGGAGTCGTACCCATTTAGTATTCACAAATAAACTTCTACTGAAGTAGAAAGATACTATCTATTTCAAGAATTCCAACTGTATCAATCTCCACAAGTGTTAACAGAAGGCTTCAACAAAAGTCTATACCAAGCAAGAAAGCATTTTTATGGACTCCAACAGAGTCAAATTCGTACATTATCCTTGCAAGCATTTCTACGAAATCTAACCGAAATGCAAAACACAACAAGATAATTCAACCATACGAAACAAAATGTACACCCAAAGAAGGGTTCGACTGAATAATTGAACCAACATGAAGATACAACAAACTAATTCAAACAATGCTACCAAAAAACCAATGGACCAAAAAATCATCTGAACAGATTTGTTCTAATGAAATCATTTGAAGGAAAGCAAGATTTTTAAAAGTTAGGGCTTAACATTCTGGTAATGTCACTTAAAAATCCGAAGAAGACCTCTAAAAGAGATCGAGCCTTCTCCTCTTTTTCCACGTTAGATTCAACAACAATAATTTGTTATTTCCATGCCTTATAAACTTTCCTCGACAGAGAAAAGAGCTACTTATTCTCATAGTTGCCATGCAACATCAAGTAGACTCGGTTCGAAGAACCGGTGATCAAACAGAGAAAACCAAAGTGCATGGAAAACCAAACAAACAACTTGATTTTCCATTTTGCATGCCTTCCCGAGTGATCCGTGCTCGGAAATCAAGTTCCTTAATTGCATTAACTCTGAAGTTCCCGCTCAATCTCCATGCCACCGACCGCCATAGTTGGCGATGGACAAAAACAAACCAAAGACCATTTCGATTTGGTGACTCGCCACGTCGGATTTCACTAGCCGTTTGAAACTTCCACCAAATCCCTCGTCCTTCATACTTATCCATCTCATTTAATGCCATAGAAACTACCGCCCATGGCTTCGCACCCTTCATAGGTCCCTTTCATCCATGATCATTAGTTAGGTTAGAAACATAGGTTAGACTTTAAGGTGATACTTATTCTAACCTCCTTAGCGCTAGGTCACTAACCTTAGAACATTTAGCTTATAGTTTAGGGCTAGGTTAGATTATAGTTTAGGTTTAGGTTATTAACCTTAATAAAACCAATCTAGGCCTAACAAATAGAATCGTTCAAGTAAAATAACCAACCGATATACCTTCCCGAATAAACTTGAAACATCTCTTGGATCAATTCCACCGATCCAAGGATGAGTCATATAGACGGGTAAATCCACAATTCATTCGAAATCAGATTAAACTCAAGTGCAAAAATGAAAAAATAAAAGAGTCCAAGCATATCTCGGCTCACCAAAGATCTTCAAATGCAAAGAAGATACAATCTATATCAAGCATGACTTCACAATCAAAGGAACACATCCTTTTACGAAGAAATCATATATCAACACTTGAATTCCCGGGAGGAAGTAACAATAGTTCAAGGGTGTTACAACTAATTACTCCTCACCCACACCTAAAACCAACCTCATAATGACTTGACCAAGCCCACAACTAATCCCTTGGGAGAAAAGGAGGGAAAGTTGGCTATTTTACTAAAAATAGCCCACTTTGACCTGACCGATACCGGTTCCTACTCGACCACCGTCGGTTACGTAACCACCATCAGTTCCCTATAAATGACCTCTCCCAACCAAAAACAAGGGTGGGATTTTCATTGATCCGAATCAGAAGTCATTGGAAGAATCCAGAATTTACTTGGCCGAGCAGAGACAAGTGAAGGAAAGAGGAGTTTGCAGAGAAGGACATCAAGCCCAAGACTGCAACTGAATAACCAGAGCCCAGTGACACTCATCCAAGCCTTGGGAGAGAGGATACCTCATCTTGGATTATCAGATCATCCTACCTGAACCCTGCCTTCGTCATAACAGTCCTTGGACCTGTATCTTCATCAGGAACTAGTAAGTAGTATTTTGTATGTTCTTTTAATAATATTTCTTGGACTTCTGAATCACAGTAATTACAAGTCTATTCCTGGATCTACTACCCGGTAACACTCTCCATCTAACTTACATTCCTCTACCCCTACATTGCCCCAAGAACAGCCCCCATGCTCTCTGAATCTTCTCCATCACCTCATTACCTATCCCTAATCATTTTACCAGCCTTATAAACACCATAGCTATCATATAGCCATCTTATAGCCAACCTTCACCAAACCCCTTAAATCACTACCCCTACCGATATCGGTTATCACCAACCGGTACCGGTGACACTGACCGGCATCGGTCACTGTGATTCAAAAACCAAGACCAGCCTTTTCTCTATTGTTCTAACAAGGTAAACAAATTGTAATTGGACAATAGATTATTTGTTAGAATTTGTGTTAATTCATATTAGCAGGGGAACTGACCACCTTCGAAAGGAAGTCTCATATTTCCTAGGCCCAAGGCAGTTCCCTCACTTATTATCTAATTAGAATCTGGTGGTCTTGTATTCTTACTTTGAGTAGTCCTTCCTAGACAAAAAGGAGTTCTTTGCAATCGATCTGATCTCTCTCTACAGTACGCACACACCCTCTCAACATTCAACAGGTATTCCTCCTAGCCCTAACCCTTATCTATTTCTCAAAGGAATGAAAGGATAGAAGCAACTCTATTCTAGGAACGGAAGCATTTAAGCTGCATAAATAAAGTGGCAACTCATTCTAGGATCTTAGAATGTTGTATGGTTATTTTATATTCTTCTACATTTGATTATCTATCATAAGATGATGCATTCTCACAAGACTTGCATAAAGGAGAGACTCATTAGCCACACATGAATCGGTGAGTGCTCGGCCACCACCGGGTGATAGGACGGTGCGCATGAGATTAAAATATTGGTCTAACAATATAAAAGTGAAGTTACATCTTGGTTCTTGTCAAGGACATCTTTTGAAGTTGTTGTGAGAAATTACATGCATATTTTTCCCTATGATGTGTGATGATAGAACATCGACCTTGGAAAGTGTTGAAACATGGTTCAAGATCATGAAGGTAAAGTTTTCTCAAAGATTCAAACACTAGAGGCGAGTTCAATGTGTGTAGATGGGTAGAAGAGAACTTATACCATGAGTTGTATGAGACATTCTTACGCTATTTTCCAAAGTATAACTATATGAATGGCTTCGGCATATACATCCAAATCAAACGGTACTATAGACCGTGCGTATGGACCCAAGATGACTATCTAATGTTGTAGGATGCATATCTAACTAGGACACATGTTTTTGATCATTGGTGGAAAGGAGTGTTGACCAGTTATACTCTTGAATATGCCATTTCTACATATTCTTTCCCGAAGCTATTGAGTTTGAGTTTCGAGGGATCCCAGGAGGGTCAAATTTGCATGTTATTCCATTGGCTATGAAGATCATAGTCATTACCTTGAGTTTGGAGGCATTTCCCATGGACGGCTAAGTTCCTCTAAGCCTTTGGGAGAGGAAGCTAGGGTGGAGGAAGATGGTAGACATTGGATGAAAACGAAAGGGAAAAGATGACTAAAGTATAACAAGGCTCGTGAAAGGGATATGACTAGACAATGTGAGGTTACAAGTGTGATGGATCTATGGAGGCATACATTGCGGGAAGGAGTTGAGGCTCACGCAGAGGATGTGGAACACGAGCGGTATGTGCTACACCATCTTGGAAAGTGCGGAGAGAAGCCCCTTCAGCTTCGATGAGATTTTGTTGCATAGAAAAAGGAGAGTCGTCAAGCGCACATCCGAACTTACACAGTAACCAAGCTCTAGCACTTAGTTTTTGAGATCAAGGGAAGACTATTTTTAACCCTTGATTGGCATCGATGGGAGTAATCAATGCACCTAGGAGATATAATTTCTCATTTGGAACATCCATGGTCGCATGAAACCATTCTAATAATTGGGGAATTTTTGGACAAGGTGTAAGTACACAAGGTTTGGGTATCGCGTATGAGAGTGGCACAGGGACAACCTGGTAGTGGTAAAATATCACAAACCATCGGCGCACGATTCGGTGGGACATTGGGAACACTAGGCATGACCACTTCGGGCTCATTGTTGACTACGGGAGGTTGATTCGGTGGGTCGGGAGTGGGTGGATCCGGTGAATCTGGTGGAGGAGGAAACAACGGAGGAAATGAAGGCTCTGGATCAACAGAGACAACCTCCTTAACCACCTCCACAAGTATTATTTGAGATGTCTTTGCACTTACTAGACTATAGGGGTATTGAGGATGCTACAGAGCATGTGCACAAGTGTGAATTACTATGGCACATGAAAGGGATCACTACCCCCGGAGTGGAAGGAAAGTCAATTTGCAACAACATTGCAAGGTGTGCGCATAGTTGGTATAAGAAGTATGACCCCCATCAGATGGTGGTAGACTACACCACATTGAATAATTCCTTCCTAGTAGAATTCCATATCCCTGAATTTGAGTAGAAGAGCATCAACGCTCTAAAGGAGATCCAGCAGGAATGGCAAAGAGTGTGTGGGAGTATGATATGTGTTTTAAGAGTCTCTTGTTAAAACTATCATATAACATTCATCCTTATCAACATTCTCAATGGTTTTGGAGGATTGGTAAAATCGTTTATAAGGTCTATGTCACACAAAAATTTACTGAGACCCGCACGAGGCATTGGAATCTACCTGCATGCTGAAGTTGTTGGGAGCATTGATACTAGTGTTAGTCCCTTTACGAAGGCTCAAATTTCTACAATGGCCAAGAATTTGGAGAATACGCCTACAAACTCGGTGCACGAGGTTCGTAGTGGGCTTTGGTGTATAGACTTTGAAGTGGAAGGGCATGGAAAGGATATTTTCCCTTGGAAATCGGTATGCGCTATGGAAGTAGACTATGAACTATGACATGGTGACCATGATGTAAGTAGGTTCCCTCTACTACAATGCACAATCCGTAAGAATTTTTCTTGCTATTGTAATATTTGTACCTCTATGACCCATGATATAAAGGATTATAGAGGCGATTGATCGAGATACATGATGTTATTAATCTTGGTGTGTGCAGGACTAGCCTTATAATTAGTTCTAAGGATGATGATCATCGTTATGAATGGAACACGAGATGGAGGAGTGTGTGGAAGAGGTTTTTACGAGAGGATTTTGTGGTCATGCTAACCACAAAGAAAGGGCAAAGTGAGTTCCTATGAGGAACCGGTTATAATTGTGGATCTACAGAGAAGTACAAGTGTGAGTGTCACGATCTATTATAATGTTCATGGTGTAGAAAGAAACATGAGTACGAATAATGTCTAGAACTTAATGAGCATATAAACATGTAGCACTAGAAAGAAAAAGGCGCTAGGATGGTGACCATCAATAAGGTCAATTCATAGTGGATTCCACGAGTGGCGTGTGAGTCGGGGATAGAACTCCTGCACCTTGGTGATGACATGAGAAAAGGTCATGCGCCAAGATAAAGGACATTGGTTTTAAGAGAGGATGTGGTACATGGAAATAATCTAGACCTTGCTCATCGAAATAGGTGTATCAAGAAACTATGGATGTGATTCGAAGTTTGCAAGGGGAGATCCAATGTCTAAAGGAGAAATCAAAGTAGTTAGAACAAAGGAAGAATGTTGAGGCTCCAAAGGGTGATTTGGATGAATTCAAGGAGGTGTGTAGGATGTTAAGGAAAAAGAATATTATTCCCTTACTTGGAGAATGGATGAGGGAGAAGGTACCACGTATAGGAGCAAGAGCGCGAAAGGTAGTTTTTAGATGCAAATCTTCCTCTTCATGGCCTTAACTATGATAAGGAGATTACTTTGAATGTGGTTATTAATGGATGGATTCTAAGTAGCATCCTCATCGACATAGGAGCAGAGGTCAATGTTCTTACCTTAGATGCTTGGCATAAAATGGGAAGGCCCGCATTCAACTATCTTCGAATGTGTTGTATATGTCAAACAAGACTAAGGAAATGACCATTACAATCCTAAAGGATGTAGTTATCACTATTCAAGGGTCCAAGTTCACTTGAGACTTAGACATCTTGGTGCTCACTAAGGAAGACAATTTTCCAGCATTACTTGGGCACCCATGGTGTTACAAGAACAATGTTGACCTACTGAGTTTAACAAAGGGTATATCATATTTGAAAACAAGGAAGAAAGAGTGATCATTCCTTTAACGAGATGGGAAGTCAAGTGCCCTATAATGAGCCCTTAGGAGAATAATTCCTGGATAGGATCTATGTGCACTTCATCGAGAGATCTGAGATAATTCATCCCCAGGAGGGATTTATCTAATTTGAATATGCTCAATCCTTGATTGATACCACTAGCATGGCATGCGAAAATTTGGTGTATGGAACTTATGAGTTGATTGGGTGATAGTTGAGAGGATCTATAATAGAGGTTAAAAAGGCATGCTTAGTTAAGCACCTAGGAGGGAAGAAGTTTCCAATTTATTATGGAGGATCATACCCTAAAATTTTCTTGTGAGAAATGGAGGCTCAATGGAAGGATGGGAACAAGAGAAGGAGAGTGCTCAATTATAACTGCTCAAAGCGTAGCACACTAGTGGACAACACATCGGGAGAGCCTCCTAAAATGGTGTGAGGTAAGAATTGTATTCTTTGTAGGGTTATCTAGGAGAAACACATCCACTTTCATGCAAGACTACCATGGTATAAAGACCACCTCATTTCATATCCGAGTGTGTAAAAGTCTTAGATGTGAAGCACAAAAGCTTTATTGCCTTCATTATGGGTGCATAATTTTTATTCCACCTTATAAGGTTGTGCATGTGCATGGTATATTCATTCAAAGATAAACCATCAAAAAGGTAATTGGAAGGAGTTTGCGGCTGATCCCATTCAAGAATTCAAGTATAGGAGCACCAATCCATTAGTAGATAAGGTGTTGCAAGTAATCAAGCACCTTACGATGGGTGATAGTGTTATGGTAGAGGATAGGCTCTTTGGAGTTGCTTTGGGTGATCCTTATTTGGAGATGTGACTCAATGAATATGAATTAGAGGAAGTAAATCTTGAAATTACGTGCATGGAAAAAGAAAAAGGAAAAATGATCTATGTAGTATACGGTGAAGAGATGGAAACTTTAGATATTAACCATTCTAAAGGTACGTGTGAAGTCATAGATAGTCTTTGATGAGTGAGCACGCGTCTACCATGAGCCCTTGAAAAAAATAATTTTAACATTGGGACATAAAAATAACCTAAGGAATCTATCATTAGGGACTATTAGTTGGAAAAATAAGTTTCAAAGGTCATCTATACATTGTTGCACGAGTTCTAGGATTTTCTCCCTCGTGGGTACCATGAAATCAAATATGTTCACCATTCCTTAGGGGGATATGAAGATCAAGTTAAAGGAATGTGTGTGCCTGATTCGGAAGAGGCCTTATCGGATGAATCCAAATTTCTACATACGGGTCAAGGAGGAAATAGATAAGATGATAACATCTGGTATCATTAAGGCGGTGGAAGAATCGGGAATGCATAAACCCAATGGTTATCGTATCAAGAAGAATGGAAGGATAAGAATCTATGTTGACTACGGAGGATTTGAATGTAGTGTGTGTCATCGATCCTTTTCCAACCCCCTTTACTAAATAAATCTACGAGGGAGTAGTCGGGTGCGAAGTCTGCTCTTTCTTGATGGATTCTCGGCTATCTCTAAGTCGGGATTGTAAAGGAAGACCAGAGAAAGACAAATTTAACCACTAAATGGGGAATTTTTTCCTAAACATTTATGCCTTTTAGATTGAATAATGTTCCTGTTGTGTTCTCGTGCATCATGATATAAGAATTTTAGGAATTCATCCATAATTTTCTTCAAGTTTACCTGTATGATTGGACTATGTATGGATTGGTGAAATACCATTGTGAAAATTTGAAGGCGATGTTTGAGAGATGTCGGCAATCAAGGATATCCTCAACATTGAGAAATGTGTCTTTGCTAATCCATTTAGAGACTTGTTAGGACGCATTATATATAAAGAAGGATTACTAGTAGATCCTACCAAATTTGATCATTGTGGGATTAGGGAGCCTACTAGTCAAATCAAGTGCACAAATTCATTGGGCATATGGGGTACTACAAGAAATTCATCAAGGGTATGCCAAGATCATCGTGCCTTTGGAATAATTGTTAAAAAAGAGTTCCTTTCATTAGGGAGAGGCCTGTGAAGGCATTTAACACTTTGAAGGATAGGATTATCACAAGCACCCATACTACGTTTTCCTTCTTAGGATAAGAATTTTCATATGCATGTTGATACCTCGGGGAAAACTATGCGAGCAATACTAGTAGAACTGGTGAGGGAGCTGTTGACCACCCCTTGTGTTTTAAGGGTAGAAATTTGACACCAGTAGAGTAGAATTACACAACTACTAAACATGAATCATTTTCTATGATCTACACATTGCACATGTTCGGGTGGTATACATTAGCAATGCCATTTACATTCTACACAAAACACATGGAATTGAAATACTTATTCAATAAGCCCATGCTGCAAGGGCGCATATTCCATTGGGTCCTGTTATTTCAAGATTTTGAGTTCACAATGGTCGTAAAACTAGGAAAAAGCAATTCAAGACCTGACCACTTATCAAGGATTAATTCAAGGGAGGATGCACAAAGCATTGAGGATACCATGCCAAATGTGCAACTATTTAGGTTGTGACACATGCCCTCAAACTTGGAAGATATCGCAGTGTTCTTAAAAATAGGTGTGGCACCGGAAGGAATGAAGGCTCTAGAGAGAAAGTAGTTAGCAATACACGCCACACCCTACATGTTGATTAGTGGAGACCTGTATAAGTTAGGTCATGATGAGGTTCTGTGCCGATGTATATTGGAACATGAGCGCATGACAATTATGGAAGAAGCACATGGTGGGATTGCGGGGAGGACAACGTGCGGAAGTACTACCACACGAAAGATTCTATTAGCAAGGATCTGGTGGGAAACCATCTACTAATATCGTATCAAATTTCTGAGGCTGTGACCATTACTAGTGCCTTGGAAAACCTAGGAAGAGAGATGAAATTCCCTTGCGACCAATAGCCAGTACTAAACCGTTTGAAAAATGGTAAATCAACTTTGTAGGGCCTATTTCGCCAACCATGTGAAGGACTAGTTCGTGGTATATCATCACTTACACTAATTACTTGACACGGTGGGAAGAAATAACACCTATGAAGGATTGCACAACAGCGATAGCTGCTATATTTTTATGGGAGAACATAATCAACAAGTATGGTTGTCCTTTAATTTTAACAAGTGATAGAGGTACACACTTTCTCAATGAAATGGTTAGGATTATGTTAGCATAATTTATGGTGGCCCATCACAATACTACCCCTATCACCCTCGAGAAAATGGAGCTGCTAAAGCATTCAAAAATACTAAGTCACACGTTGACTAAGATATATGACATTGGAAGACAAGATTGGGATGACAAAGTATCATCCGTTCTATGGGCATACATGAAAACCTATAAGATGTTGAACAAGGCCACACCGTTTTAATTGGTGTTTGGTGTGAAGGTTGTTTTTCTAGTTGAATTCATGTTACCATCACTATGTATAGCATGCGCATGAGGGTTAGCTGATGAACAAACATGGAAGAAAGGATTGATAAGTTAATGTAGTTAGAAGAAAGGTGATCACTTGTTAGATGGAGTCAAAAGATAGAAAAATTAAGACAAAAGGCATGACATGATCATCATATCAAGAACAAGAAGTTTTAGGTTGGGCGAGATGGTGTTGTTGTATGATTCTAAGTATTTGCGCCATCATGGGAAGTTGAAATTCCATTGGTTGGAACCCTAAGTCATCTCATACATTCTTGATCCAGGAGCTTTCGATTTACAAGTGTTGGATGAGACAAGTTTACCATGTCATTTCAATGGGAGTAGGTTGAAGCCCTACTATAAATAGTTCTTCTTGGTGTTTGTAATAAGGAAGTGTTGACAATTAGCTTAGAATTTCCCTTTCTTATTTTTCTTTTCTTATGTTTCCCTTTCTTGTTTCTTGTTCCTTTCTTTTTGTTTGTTTTGTGCCATACCTTTGGTAACCACACTTTTTCCAAGGTTGTGTATGTGAAGAGGACCGCACATTTGTTTTAGTGTGGGGTGAAGTAATGCAAAGCAAATTATAAGCCTGTAATAGAGACCACGTCTAAAGGATGAAGAACGCAAGAACAACATGAGGTAGGCGGGAAAAAAATCGGGTAAAGGACAAAATAAATGCCTTCGGTGTTGTAGACACGCGCGTAAGAGTATTTGATCGGATTGGATTTTTGTGTGCTCGAAGGTTGTAAAGGATTTTTCACACAAGATGTGGCACATGGGTAAGGGCACTTAAAGTTATCTTAGTGGAAAAATCCACATTTAATGTTAAGGTACATTAGTAGGTGACATAACATTTATTGCCAAAGAGAAGCTAAAACTATAAATACAAGATTGGGTAAGTCATTTTTATCTCGTTATTACGAAGTTGAAGCACTTTTGTGAACTAGGGCATCTAGAGATAAATTTTTTGCGAAGGAAGAAGAATATGAGAATTTAAGCATTTGATAAGAGCACATCTACAAACCAAAAGGAAGGAATACATGGGCATGAGAAAAGGTTGTGTGAAGGGCACCATATTGTGGAAGGTTTTCTCGGTTAGGGTTTGACAGCTAGGGCACATAGATAGAAGGATTTATTTCAAGAGTTGAGATTTGGAGTTGAGTTTGGAGTGTGAGAGAAGCAAAGCAAAGTAAGGAGTTCATAGTTTATCTCAATGAAAGTATGGCACCTAAGAAAGCAATCATTTCACTAAAAAAACAAAGGGCAAGGGTAAAGGAAAGAAAACCACTTTCATCGCGAGCACCAATGAGGAATGGTATGTGGAAATGCAATACCCAGATGGAGTATTGCTAGGAAAGGAATGGGTGTCACATCTGAGGAAAATGACGGTGAGTGATTATAACCATCACACAAGCACAACTAAGAAGGAAATAGAATTAGATTTGGTTTTCTAGCTAATAAGAGGATGCGGATGGGGTGGCTATTCACGGTGATGAGGTGAAGATTAAATTAGAGAAGGCATGATTATTACAACTATATGAGTTGCCTTACTTTGGCAAGCCTAAGTGCCTTTATCAATGGTTGATGTCACATGCATGAGGATCACTTTTATTTTGTGGGGCACAAGATGTGCATAAAACCACAACTTATATCCAAGTTCACATGTCTTAAGCTGTGAAGCAAAAAATATAAATGATGACACGAGCGACAAGGAGGCTATCAAGGAAAATGTAGAAACATATGACTCAATAAGGGTTCACGATACTTTAACATTTCTAAGATTCCAAACCCTATTATGAGGATGGCCATGCACTTGGTGACCAAGCTCAATGATTAGGAATGATGGACACAAGTGAACAAGGCATGGCTAAATGTATGTTAAAAGATATCAGAAGGAACCATCTATAACTTTTCCACTTTCATCGCAGATGAGATTATAAGTAGTGCGGGAAGGAGAGAAGATATTATTTGGCAAAGCCCTCCTCACCAATGTATTTTCAAAATTGGAGTTCCATATGGGCTGGAAAATTTTGTTTCGGAGTATCAGATGAGGATCCCTTGCCGTGCAAAGAGATTTGAAAAATACACTTTTGAAACCATGACGGAAACTCACAAGGCACACCTAGAGAAGTGGTATAAGTGAATGCGTGATGCATTCGAGGAAGAGTGGAGGATCCCATAGCAGTTTCCCACACTCATGGATGGAGAGGTATAAATTGTAGTGTACCTATGTTTCTGCATTGGTAGATTTACTTTGACAAATGGGACTAAGGGTCCATGGCACAATCTTCCCTTCTCCTTTACCCACAATACTTTTAGGAAGGGTCACGTGAGTTCAAGGAAGCTAAAAGATTAAGGTTTGGCCTTAGTGAAGTGGACCAAGACCATCGCAAGCTGCATTGAAATATTGTGTACCCTAAAAATCACACGTACATGGATATGTATGTCTCCCACGAGGTTTAAATGATGAAACCAATAATGCTACCAATCGCTGGAAGGGATGCAACAAGGATATACCTTCACATAAGGCCAAATTTCAAGAAAGGCGCATACATGGAGAATGATGTCTCCATACCAAAATACCCCACATGAAGAAATAATACCATGCCTAAAAATAAAGAGAGAGATAGAAGAGGGCGGAGAAGAAAGCACCAAGTGTGCAAACCACACAATCGGTGGGTGCTTTGAAGTAGTCGCCAAACCTAGCACTTACATGTGAAGAAAGAAGTATCCTATCAAGGAAAAGACCCCAGAAGAAGAGGTGTCAGAGCATGAAGAGAACCTCACCCATGAGGAGTCACCAATGAAGAGATCACTTGTCAAGGAGAAAGAAAAAGAATAATCTCTTGTATTGGAATCCCCAGTAAGGAAGAAGTAGAAGGTGAAAGATGAGGAAGACTCAGAAGAGACAAAGAGTCTAGATGCCTACATTTACGACAAAGATGATGACGAGCTTGAAAAAGGTGAATACCATCCAAGTATATGATGTGCATGATTCTGAGGAGGAAGGAGATGAAGATTATAACAAATAAGATGAGGAGAATAATGACGAGGAAGAAGTTAAAGCTCAAGGAAAGGGGGTGAGCGAAGAAGTAAGCACCAAGAACCAAAGAACCCCAAGCCTCACTAAGGAGGAAGTAGAGAAATCCATGGAGAGAGAAGTGGTTGGCATCATGAAGGAGTTGGTAGAATAGGAGTTGGAGAGAAGTGCGAGATAAGATTATAAAAGAGATATAAGAAGAGAGTGTTGGGAAGGAGTATGGTAGCATGGGTGGAGATCCCAAATTGGCAATGAGCTTCCCAAAAGCTGAGCAGACATGTGGGAAAGGTGTATAAGTAGCACAAGGGAAGGGAATGGGATACATTGATGATCCTGCAAAGGTGCTACATGTGCATTTATAGAACACTTGCACCTATAGAGAAACTCCTAGCAATGTCATCGTTTGATGAAGAAGGTGTGTACCCATAGACAATAAATATGTTATCTTGGGTGTTTGAGTCCCACGTAGATGAACTAGAATTTTAAGTGAGTCAAAGATTTGTAATGAAGGTGCTAGAAGCTAAAGGGATAAATCCGTTGGTGAACACTCAACAACTATCAGATGAACATGTATGTAACATGCTTAACAAATTTTTAGTCAAAATTGAGGCTAGACTATTTGGGAGGAATGATAGAGTGAAATTCTGGAGGAGGAATTAGAGAAGAAGAAGAAGGAGGTCATGGAGAAGAGAAAAGAACTAAAGCAAGAGCATTTGATCAGCACTCGGATGAGGCGTGGCGAAGGAAGAAAAATATATGGTACACGAAGTCTCAAGAAGGTGGAGATGATTACAGATGCAATTGTCCTGAAGCACCCCGATTTATCGCCACCTAATCGAAGTATGAGTTAGCCTTCCAGTGTCTAGAGGATCGACTCGTATTATCTCAATGGAGAGGAAACCACTTGCTTTAGAATCCACGAGGAGGAACAAACACACCAAGAGAAAGAAAACAAAATGAAGGTTGTCAAGATTGTGGCTCGATAACCAAGATTTCTTGAAGAAGTAAAGGCCATCGTACAAGTCACTAAAGCTACCTATGATAACTACATAGATAGGGATAAAGTGGCAAGTATCTTGGTTTCCACCCACAAAACATAACTCAAGTTCCAAGAGAAAAATAAGGGGAATAGAGTGGAGAGAGATAAGATCCTGCCAAGGTGGAGAAGAAATTAGAAGCAATCGAGACCCTGCAAGGCTCAATCAAAATCCGGTTGAAGGAACTCTACCCCTAGATCACCCGCAGGATGGATGCCCTTGAAGACTTGGGGAAGAAATTAGAGGGTATTGTTGACACCATGAGTGCAAAAGGAGAGGAGTTGAGTTTTGAGGAAGTGAGCGCCCTAGTGGGTGACCTCTGTCAGCAAGCCTAGAGTGAGGTTGATGCTTGGGAGAAGTTAGAGGCCGAATTAGGAAAGGATTTCCCTCTCCTCCTCTAGCAATAAACAAGTTCCCCATTCTTTCATTCTTTCTCCCTAATTATTCATTCCTTTATTCTTCCATTTCAACCATTGTAAGAGCCTACCATTCTTTATTCTTTAAAGAGTGTTTCGAGGATGGAGAATAGACTTGGTGTGGGGTGATGTTGGGCCCCAATTTTATACAAGTACAATAAGGCATGTGGGCATGTGGGACTTGGTTAAATAAGGGCATGCGGGGCTGAATGCATGCGAGGAAGGGTTCTAGTATGGTTTTACAAAACACACAATGTGCACACACAAGGCAAGATAGGTTTTGGACTTAGCTATATTCAAAGTGTCTTAGGCAAAAGCACATGAGAAAAGCGTGACCCTTGTGGATAAGGTGTTAGCCTAGCGGTGTGGGATCAAAAATGGAATATTCTAGGCATGCGATGGAAGGTTCCAGAAGAACATCATTGCATAGAGTGGAGAGCTTGGATCAAAGGAGGCATGTTCCATTGGAGGACCACTTGGACACTTGGTGACTGATCTGCTACCTCAGAAGGCATGACGGTGAAGGTAGGAAAGCTATATATTGAGGTGCACTGAGATGGTAGAAAGTGCAATGGGTATGTGTGCTAACACAAGATAGAGAGTGACTAGCGTGGTAGACTAGTGGAAGAGAGGTAAAGATGCGTAGCAATACAATGAAGAATTCTATGGGCTGGGATTAGAGAAAGTATAGGAATGATGGCACACTTAGAGGGATGGGTTTGTATTCATCTATGTAATGTGATAGTATAGCTCACATGCATGAATTGCCTACGTAATATTATATGAGGAGTCCGTAATGTCTCGAGGGATGTAATGTGGTTATTGAGCCTATTAATATGAATATAAGGCTTTGTTATGAATCATATATGTGTTCAGGAGTATAATACTTATGCATTTCCTTTATGAATGAATCAGTTATATATGTGCTACTTTTTATTTCTCTTTTTGGATGCATTGAGATGATAACTTGTTCTAGGTTCTTAGAATGTTGTATGGTTCTTTTCTATTCTTCTACATTTGATTATCTATCATAAGATGATGTATTCTCAAAAGACTCACATAAAGGAGAGACTTGACACCTGCGTGTGCCTCGGGTGAGCACCCAACGCATGCTAGGTAATAGGCCGAGCGTGCATGCTATTAGACTATTGGTCTAGGGTATAAAAGTGATTACAAAAACAAAGAAAAAATTCAAAAAATCAAGAAACATTTAAAGAGAAAACAAGTCATCCAACTATGAAAACCACACAATTGTGGCACCTTGGATAGTTCCTTTGGTGAAAACCAATTTCCTATGCCTTGAGAAGATTAGTTGTTCACAATCATTCTCATATCTATAGGGAACATTTGCTTTACCCTCGTTAGTTTCACCGTGTTTAAGCTTCATTTGAGCCTATCCCAAAACATTCAACTATGTCATAAAAATACAAAAACATTCAAATACGTCATAAAATTCCCAAAACATTAAAATATCTTATTTATAAAAATCAAAACATTCAAATATGTTTCAACAAAAACTTTAAAATAATACAAAACTTTCACAAAAATACTAAAAATTTGAAAACATCACATAAATCAAAAATCAATAACGAGCATGCATGTAGTGAATCTGGATCACATGCATCATACTCAAACATCTAAAATCATCCTACAAAATGTCCTTCTTGGATTCTCACCTGGTCTTGTGTGCAACTCGCGGATCATTTGGATCTACCTTCTATTAACAAAATATGGTTTTCTTACTATGTCTTTCTTCCCTTATATGAACGTATTACTTGGGGCGAGTATCATAGTGCATAATTACTTTCCATAGGACCCCTTTGTCCTCTATATATTCCCCTCACATGTATCCTTGCTTGGGGCACCATCAATAACCCTATTCATTAATTGACACAGTCGGAATCAAAGCTTGATCGGAAAAAAATTGGTGCAAATTTCTTAAAGTTTGTTTGTTTATGTGTGTGTGCATTTTTCCCTGTTAGGTTAGCTTGTTTTATTTCTTGTATTTCATTGTGTTATGTATGTTTCATCGATTTAATAATTTTTAGAAATGAATAGATGTTGGTTTTATATCTTTTCATGTTATAGTACATTTTTATGCGTATATTTTAATGAGGGCCAATGACGTAGATCATGAGCAATATCATGCAATAAAGTTGTTTTCACATCAACTCAATGAAAGTTATTCCCATTTTATTCATATTCATTTTCCTTCCCTCTCATTTTTTTTCTATCAAACATTGTTCTTTTGATTCGTTTGGGGTAATGGGAATCACCTTATATCCCCCCTTCCCCTCCTTTTTCTTCTATCTATTTACAACATTTCTACAAGATCACATTAATAAAATCATTTCTCATGCTTCAAAATGATACACCCATGAAATTTTCAACAAAAGAGTTCATATTGGTATTAGGCGGGGATCGATGCCTACATCTCTTCTCTCTATATTGATATTCGGTATCTCACCATCTATCTCCCATTGCAATAGGATTTTACCCCACTTTGGTCTTTCATATTTTCAATCGTTGATCAACCTCTTTCATCACCCCATCGACACTCGAGGGGGCATCCTTCATTCTACTAATTTTTCTTATACTTCTATAAAAAAATTTACATGTTTATGCTTTTCTAATATCTTTTAAGTAGCATCACTTATGGCACCCCAAAGATGGTAAAATGTAGACACCTAAAATCTTCTTACATAATTTTATTAATTGAATTTCAGCGACCTTCTCATCTTCTCCTCGATTAATTGATGACACTTCATCAATTAACTATTCTTCGCTCCATTCTCGGATGCCCATTCACAACATTCTTTTGGTCATAATCCCTCTATAATCAGATAATTTGGCTAATATACCCTCTTATTAGCTAAACATCCCCCTTTTAACCATTCAAAATCTCCCTATTTCCCTCTAGACCACTTCTACAAGCTTCCTAGGCTATTAATCAATTATATATTATTAATTAAACCCCTCCCAACTCTCATAGGTTACTAATCACTTGTTAATCAAGCTTAACTAGCCTAAACAAATTTTATCTCTTTTAAAGCATGTTTATCCACTCCTAATCAAAAGTGCATTTTTTCTTTACCCTTTTGTCCCACATGCACTAGGTTTCAAACTTTCCCAAATGGAAACCTATAAATACAAGGTTAATGTCTCCCTTTCAACTTTACACCTTACACACTTTGAGACTTTGGAAAATATCTCATTTGCATTAGCTAAAGCTAGAAGCATTTGATCTTGAGCCATTCCTCATTTTAGTAGCTTCTCCATCTTGCATCCATTCCTCCAAACTTGGTTGGTATGAAAATATCTAAACATGGTCTTGTAGCCATTTTAGAGAGATCTCTTCACCACTTGGAGCAAACAACACAAAACTGATTGCTTAGGATCTAACTAGGTTCATCTTTATATTAAGCAATCTAGAGAAGTAGAGGTAACATAGTAATGTTAGTTTTATTCGTGCATTATTGTACAAGTTTATCTCATTAATCTCTCATCTTAATGTTTATGATAGATTTAGTTACATTGTGGAACTACTTGGTGTTAGTTTCATTTTATTGACATAGCTAATCTTTTCATGCATATAATGATCTATTAAAAAGATCACCACTAATTTCCATGATCTGATTTATAAAGAGGAAATGAAAGCTAACATTTATGATTCCAATTTTTCTCAAAACGTGGAAAATGGCGACCTAAAATTTCCTATAACAAGAAGTACTCCTTAAGATATTTCCAAACAAGACCAATTTCACTTGACTTAGAGTTCCGGATATAAATTTATGGCCATTTAAGCTTCCTATGAAATTTTACACAATGGATGGCCATGGGACCATAAATTAACTTAAATATTTGATTATAAGTGCACAATAATAAATAGGGTGTAAGGATATGTAACAAGGACTATTATGATCAAGTAACTTCCAACATTAATTTCACAATCAAAATAATTATTTTATATTTATAACCAATGATAAATGATAAATAACTACTTAAATAGATAAGAGGATAAATAAACTTAGTTTTATAGGTAAAAACATGGAGGATTTGGATGTGTGAGATGGTGAAAAATATATATCAGATACTATAAATTAATCGATGTTGATTATAGAACTAGAAATTAATTTGGGAATAACCATACAACTATTGTATGATCTAGAGAAAATATATATGATATTCTATATATAAAACTTATTTTCTCTTTTCTTTCATGGATTCAATCTTTTCTATATATTTCTCTTACTTGCATTACTTTAAGATGACATGAAATCACTTGTAACAAATTGGAAACCCTAGAAACCTATTGATTCCTTCATTAAAGCATTTGCAAACCTAAAGGAGAAAAAAATTGTGGGGTGAGGCTAGACTACTCTTGGTGTTCAAAATCATATCTATTGAACTAATCCAAATTCTACACTACATTCCCTCATTACAGGATCAAGCCTCATGTAGTTTTCATAGATGTTTGTGTATTCGTGAACAACTAACCAACTCATATGGTTTCCCTCATATAGTTTGACACTAAGATAACATGATAATTATATAGTATAGATTGTACCCAACATGATACTAATGTGATGTTATGTCCCTCAGCTATGTGACCTAACCCTTTATTCCTTGAAACCCTTAAGAAATACTTAGAGTAATTTTAATCTTAGTAAGAAATGGCTCTATGACCTTTTCTTGATTTAAAATGGAGGAAACTAGAATCTTTGAATTGGTTGAGAGCTCTATACATGTAGAAGGGACTGCTAAAATTGAAGTGCAACTAATTTGGGTATATTTAGGGGCCTTTTAGTGCTTTTAGAATGATATTTACATTAGGATCTTGTAAGAGAATCAGGTGAGTTATAAATTGATAATAACTTTCTCATATAGCCTTTCGAAGGTGAAGTATTTTAATAATTCAACCCTAATAAGATGTAATGACCCAAAGAAAATATTCAAATTGAATATAGAGTTAGAGAAGTTAAAGATCTAATACCTTATAAGTAATCCAATATTGGGCCCCACATCTAGACCCATTTGTATAGTCTGGACATAGAAGAAGAAAGATGAAATAGGAATTTGTGACATGAAAAAAAGATGTTATTTACTAAGTTTATTATATAATATTACCAAAATTTATGGTATAGAAGAGTGTAGAGATAAGAAATACACAAAAGAAGAACAAGAGAGATGGATTTTACATTTATCTTAGAAAGGGATCATAGTCAAAATTCACATTACAAGAGGACATATTACAAAATTTTAGTGTTTACATTCCCAAATTTAAGTGTGTAATTGATAAATGTATGTTTAAATTAAAAACATGCATATGTATGTACACACTCTTTGTCTTTGCTTGATATTAGTCCCATGATGTGTTACTTTTGGTAATCCACGATGAAATATACAACAAAAGTGTAATCAAGATTTGTGATAGAAACTAAACTTTAACTCAAAATGTAGATAATGCTTATAACTTTAAACTATAAAAAAGAAAGAAAAAGAGAAGAAAAACATGAAAGGAATACACACATTTGTTTTACAGAGATATGATCTCCTATTCTTACCATTCCTTGGAAACTTGGAATTTTTGTAGAGATTATGCAAGTGTGGGGTGATCATTACCCAATTTGTGCAATAGGAAATACTAGAGTGTTGAGTACACCCCAACACCTAGAGAGAGTGAGGAGAGGAACCAAAGTTTCCCTTTTTGGATATTTGTAGATAGGAAGGTCGAACTTATGAATAACTTATCCGATTTGGTGATTTCCACTTATTTAGTAATATCATAAGAGAAGAGAAAGGAAAACCCATAAAAATATTATCCTCTTTGATACCTTTTATTAAACCCGTAAACCAAATCAAGCTACAAATAGATGTAGGTCAAATTTTGTCTTATTATAACCACCTAGTAAAATAAAACCATCAAGAGAATATACATTTCCATGCCCTCATTATTGGTATTTTGTTTTCATTAATGTCTAAGAGTTATGTTATTAGATATTTAATTGAGTTTCATTAATGCGAAAAGGTTTATGGAGCATGGAGGATGCTTGTCTTGTTGAAAATGCATGGTCTTGTATGGGTTCTTGAGTTAGTATAATGACTTATATGAGTTTAATGATGTCTTGTAGAGGTATGGAGGATGTTTTTAAGTTTCATGAGATGTTGATAAGGTCATTTTATGTGTATAAGGTTGTCCAAGTGACGATAAGGTTAGTTGTGGTGAAGCAGACATGTTTGAGCTTGTTTGGAGGCCTAGAGAGCATAATGAGGTAAGTAATGATGGAATGAAGCATGCACCAATTTTGTGAGCATGGTGAGAGCATGGGAAGAAGGTATATGAGGTTTAGAGATACTCATAGGTTTCTTATAGTGTTGTTTTATGTGTTAGATAGTGTTTTGAGGTTTGTTTCTAGACCTAATCCTTAAGAAAGTTGATCCTAGTGTAGTGGAGTGAGTATGTATACGCATATTTTGGAAAAAATTATTATTAGAGATGTTTTTAAGTTTTCTATGATGGTGTGTTCAAAATTTCAGGTGTTATTTTGAAGTTATGTGCAATATATTTAGTGTTTACTAAAATTGAGTTGTGAAGGAGAGAAATTGAGGCTAAATTTTTACTTTTTGATGCTCGTTGGAGAGTGTTTTCTTTCCATGGGGACTAAAAATATTGGGGATAGTTTAATAGGTCAGTTGTCAATTTTTCCAAGTATAACGAAGTCTTGTGATCTTCAGGTTTTTATGAATAATCATAAAGTAGCCAAAGATATTTTTACTACTCATAAAACCCTAGCTTTGTAGCGGCAGGAGAAAATGATTGTAGTGGCACAAAATGGATTTTTTTTCAAATTTTATGATTTTATTTTTTATATGACTCTTCCATATTTCCATTGATGTAATTTATAGGTTGTGACAATATGTGAATCCCATTTAAAAATTCATATTTCTGGAGCGTTTCAATCCATGGAAAATTTATCTATTGGACCTATAGACTAATTTATCATTTATGGAATCATGGGAGTTTTACTTCATGTCCATGATGGTTTTAGATCATGGTTTATCTTTTTGAGATGTCAAGTGTGCCCTATCTCGAGGATTGGTTTTGGCATTTTAAAGTGGTATATGTTCATATCGGTTTTGGAGGTGTTACACTTGTTTTAATGGATTAGTTTAATTTTTTATGACCCTTAGATTATGATATTTACATTGATATATCATACTTGATTTTTTAGCGGAGATATGAATAAGATGTGGTTTTGTTTTGAAGACTAGAATTTGGGGTGCTTGTTTGTGCATGCTCTTGAGTGGCTTCATGAGGTGAGATGGTTGTTCCAGTGTGTTTCATGGTTACTGGAATTTTTAAGGCTTATACAACATGTCTAAGTGTGTTCCATTCCTTGGTGAAGTTTTTTTTTGTTCTATAACATTCCCTTAGTGGCGAGTTTCTTGATTTGGTGTTTTAGGGTTTGTTCATTCCTAACGATGCTCTAGAAGGATCTAGGTGATGGTGGTGACCTAAAGGGTCCTTTGTGTGATTTTTTTATCATGTTATTGTGATTTGGGGTGTGTTTTTACACTATTACGGCTGACCCAGGTGATTTTTGATAAATAAACAGGTATAAAGGCAAGTTAGAAGGCTCATTTGAGCTAGTTGTGTGAGCAAAAAAAAAGTGTGACCTAGGGGTTGTTTGAGGAATGTGATGGAGTTCATTTTTACCTAGTTGAGAGGAAATGATATGGTGATGATGTTAGCTCCTTGTAAGGTTAGTGCTCTACTAAACTATGGGTTGGTGCTCCCTATAGGGTTGGTGCTCTAATATAATAGAATTTGGCTCCTTGTGTGGATGGTGCCTCACTATAAAAATATCTTGTGATTTGTAATATTAATATAAGTCCTTTATGTTGAGTAATATATGCTCAAGTTTAGTGGGTTTTTTCCCCTTGAGGGTTTCCCACTTAAATCTTGTGTTCATGTGTTCTTTTGCTCTCATGGTGGTATGCTCATTTTTTTATTAATATTTTCCTAATCTATATGTTGATGTATGTTTGATGAATGCATTAAATAATTGATGGATGTAAATGTTCGGTGGATCAAAAAAATTATTTTACGTTGATTCAACCCCACCCCCTCTCATTTTTGTACTTCTAACAATTGATATCAAAGCGGGGCCTATGAAGAAAACTTAACAAGATTGAGGTGATCCTTTGATGTAAAATATGGAAAAGATGAAGTAATATCATGAGAATTAATCCAAGTCTAAATTAGAATTGATGTGTCAAAGAAAGAAGAATGAAAATTTGGAATCTTTGGTCGATGGATATTAAGATCGGATCGAGTTGCATGAATGATGTTCATGATTAGGCCATCAAAGAGTTAGAATCTCAAGTTTGTCTAGTGATAGAAGCTCTAATAGGAAAATAATATGAGTGTGCCAAACTCAAGACGGATATAGAAGACCTAAAATTTAAAGAGTATGAATCCACAGGTATGAATTAGAGATAAGATATTTAAATACTAAGTTGGAATAGGTATCTACTTAATTTGAATACCTTTGAAAATTTGGAGAAGAGCACTATGGCTCTAGATGATATCTTGAATAGTCGAAGGCTTCGGGTGATAGATTTGGTCTAGGTTTCAAAGGAGACATAAATTATGATGGTATAATACAAGAATAAGTTGGGCCTAGTTCCAAAGAAGGTGAAAATGAAGGTGTCCATTCCAAGAACCATGAAAAGTATCATCAAATCAAGAAACCAAATGCAAAAAGGTATACAAGTTATTTTCATGGTTCTTATTTTTTCTTGCAATGATTATATCAAGTAGATTAAGGGATTGTAAGAGTTATTTCAAAATTGAGTATCTATATCAATCAAGATACATGAGTAATGTGGTATTCTACACATTCCAAACGCCTGGTCATATTGCAATATTTTGTCATTTCGAGTTATCAAGGAAGGTCAAGAAGGTTTTTGCTCCCAAATTCAAGGAATTTTTGGAAACCAAAGGAAGTAATGCAATGCAAGAATTATAATCCAACCAAGAAGTATGAACCAAATATGGAAAAGCCTAATTCTGATCTATATTCAAGAAAATAAGGTATGATTTACATGATTGAGCATAATTTTTATTTAACTCCAATTCATTCGGCGGGGAGAAGGGAAATAGTAAGATTATTATGGTAAATGTTCTAAGGAAGACTAAGAAGAGGATCTTGGGCATGCTTTGCTATTGAATATTGTAAAGTTTGTTTTGTAGGTCTACCATGACTTGATGTTATGGATGATAAGGCATGGTGTTGATAAAAATAGGTGTATCATCTCAGCAGAAATTTTCTCGAGTTCACTATGTTGGCTCGAGGTATGAAGCTGAGTTTTTATCTCATATAAGTTATTTCAACTAATGTTTATACATGAGTATGAGTTTATGGCCTCAAGTGGATTTTGTTGATCCTAAATAAGGTATGAAAATAATTTAGTTTTTCATGCATTAGTCTAAGTTGGAAGTGTGATAGTCTTGCAATTGAGATTACTTGTTGAGTTGGTGTCATAAATATAGTCATATAATGGGAAGTGTTCAAACGAAAAAATGTGCATCAAAGAAGTAGCTTGAGGGTGGTAAGTATAAATGGTTTGATTTTGTTGATTTTTAGTGGTATTGAGTGACATATTTAGGTTTATGACTAGAAGTGCATGTAAGGTGTCATCATTAAGAGGATTTTGACACACCTAAGTAATATTTTTATCTAGCGGTTATTATGCATAGTAGTCAAGTCATGAACTACACTATCTTAAAGAATTGAAGCATGACTTATGAATATGTTTTTAAAGGTAGATGTTGCTAAAATATGGAAGTATGATAGGCATAGTAGACGGGGAGACCATTAAGTGTTTAACATAATACAATGTAAAAGATGGTTACAATTAGGAATATATGTTAAGGTACAGTCGATGTATAGTATGTGAGTATGATGATGTGTCCTAAGATCTAGAAAGTTGAATAACATGCTACAATTCCTAGTAAGGGTTTGAAATAAAAAATAGATATGTGTGAGGGATGCTACAATAAGGATTACATATTTTATCATCATTTGAAAAATGAAGAAGAAAAGAGGAGCATCAAGGTGGTATGTTCTTGATCAAGATAGTGTGATAGTCACAATTTTCATTGTTCTCAAAATTTAGGTACGTGCTATTGTTCTTTGAAGTATGCTTGCAAAGATAAATGTTCTAAGAACCAAGACAAAAATAGGTTTGTCATGAAGATCCCAACAATGTTCTTCAAGAAGGTGATTTGTTTCATATCCTCCAAGAAGATGTTTGAAGTATGTTTCACCAAGTAGAGTATGGTCAAAAATAGGAAGAATGTTAGTTATTTGGTAGAGCTTATTGAAGGATTGACTAGTGACAATGATATTTGAGTTTGAGGAACATAACTCTTGGGTTACATGAAAATTTAGGAGATGGTATATTTGTGTCTTGTATGTGCTTCAAATAGGTAAGTATGTTGGTACCCAAAATATGAGTTTGAAGATGCAAAGTGATGTAGAGCATCAACTCTTAACTTGTACATATTGATGATATCACCAGCTTTTTCTTTCTAAGTGAGTTCATAGGTCTAGGGGTCATATAGGGTCTACTATGTGTGTTGGTGTTCGGAAGACCTTCATACATTTGAATTTAGTACTTTCCTTCAAATTTCCATTTTGAATTTAGAAGGAAAATTTTGGCTTGTAATTGGTCTTAATTTTATCTTAGAGAATCAAGTCATGTAATATGGATGCATGTGATCCCATTTAGGTTTAGAAGTCCTAGAAACATTAGGGTTGTGGTATATTTATAAATTTCTTAACTAAGATGAGCCATTTAAAGTGGTAATAAAGAATAAAACATTGAATATGAAGTGTCAAAATTCAAAGAATCAATTAGAGAGGGTTGTAAATCTTATTTAAACCTCATTTTGTAACTAATTGGATCATCATTTGAATGGTCATCAAGGAAACATTAGAGCTCAAGGAGAAATTCGGGAGATTTTGGTTTGTAAGATAATGGTGTGAACATTAATAATCTACATTTTTGGTATTTGTAACTTATAATACTTGTGCATTATGGTGAATATAGTTGATAAGGATCTGTAATGGTGGAAAGAAGACTATAAAATATTATAACTCCTTGCATGCATGTATTGATAAACTTTGTTATTGTTTTTGTGAGCATTTCTTGAAAAGCTGTGACAATGGGTATGTAATCGAGCTTGAGTGAATCATGAGTACGAGCTTGTAAATAAAGGAGAAAGTGTATGAATTTTTAAAGGTTTTGGTAATGTGTTCAAGCTCAAAATAACCTTAAGAGACCTTGTGAGTTAAATTTTATCTATTTTCCTCCACTTTGCCTATTGAAATTAGATAACAAGCGAGATTCCTACGTGAGTAATCAAGGTAGTTCGAGATTCTCAAACTCAATACGAAAGGAGTCAAGCCTCCCACAATTTTGGGAGGGACTTAGCCAAATCACAGTGAGAAATTCAATCCTAGAAAAATTCAACTTGAAGCAAAGTAATGGACTCATGGAAGGTGCCATGTGTCAATCCGGCATAATGCCAAAAAAGAAAAGGGAGAATGAAATCTCAAAACTCCATGAAGACTTCCATGTGGATTCAATGATAAGGGGCATGCCAAGGAAAGGATCCTAATATTAATGTAAAATGAGCCCCATTGTAAACTCAAGAAAAAAATAGAAGGATCCACAGAAGTTTCCATGTGTCAGTTCGGCACATTTTTAAAATATGCAAGAAAAAGTGGAGACCTGCATGAATATGCTTGACCTCTACGTGGAGGTCGGTGAAAATGGACTCCAAGCCTGAAACAAGTTGAAAAAATTAGTAACATGCCAATTCCATGTGTGAAGTAGTAATAAATAACACCTAGAAGTTTTAAATGCTCGGATATTTCACGGGGCTGCAAATGGATCATTTCTTAATGAAACGCCCCAAAATAGGTGTCGATGGAGCCATGGTCTAGAATCCAATGCACAAAAATTGAGGAGTTTGGATATATAATAATAATTTGAGGGTGCATTACTTACAAGATGAGACCACTTCAAGGGAGGTAGTTGGAAAGTAGTTGAGAATGCATTGAATGAATATGGCTCTCATTTCTTAAAGGCAGATCATGGGGAAATGTGAGATAGATTTTGCAAATATATTTTTGTCACTTCATCTCATTTATTACAATTGGGAAGTGGTTGGAAAAGTAGTTATGGGATTGTTCTCTTCTCTTCTTCTCATTCTATATATTGTAATTTGGGGCTCATTATATGGATATATATCGATAGTTAGTCATTTTCTCTATGTTCTTATTTCTTCTCTGTAGGGCGGGAACATAGAGCTCAATATTTCTTCCTAAAGCTTCGTAGTGGCATTTTTTCTTGCCTCTTACCTGCTGATTGTTGTATTGTGCATAATTTTGGAGCAATATAATATGCCATGTGATGCATTTCATCCATCTGTACATGTTTTATTAACTATAATAGCCTTTATTAATTTTGGGTATATTGTGCATATTTCTAAATGTTCATTACGAGTTTTGGAAGTTGTGATTAATGAGTTTGAATTGGTATTATGTGTGAATCTGTCTACGGCCTATGGTACATTTCATCCACCCTTTTCGGTGCTCACCTTTTCCCATTTTAGGAAGATGTATTCTTGATTAACTTCTTCCTTTTGGTGCATCACTTTGTTAGTTTTGTGTCATCTTTCATTTTCTCTAACCCTCATCTCACATCCGAGAGAAATTCCAAATTCTTTAAAATCTAGAGGTTACCTTAGGGTACATTCCCATTAACCTTAGGTATCTAATGAGTATAGCGGTTCATCGCAAAGATAATCATCAAGCAGTTTTCTGGCACACCCGATGGTACATTTCAAAGCATCTATCGATTCATTTCATCAAGTTGTGTTCTTGGTGATATTCATCCTATGGAGGCATATATGAAGCACATCTAGTGAATCTGTCTAGTCGAACAACCCATTCTCTAATTTCTTGACCTTTCTCTCATCCATCTCCATTCATCTTTCTTTCCACATCCCTCATTTTCCTTCATTCTATGAAGTTTTACAAACATGAATTCATTCCGTAATTGAATTCACACTTCCAATAGTATCATCATCCTCTAATAAGATTCACAAATTCTCCAAACTAGTAGTATAGCCGATTCAAAACCACTATGCTTACCCATATGAGCAATGCCAAGATCAGTTTGGCTATGGAACCTATCAAGGACACGGGTATGCATATGATGACTACAGTCAAATGGAGGATGTTGGTATACTAGAAAAGATCCAAAGAATGGAGGTAGGCATGGTTCAATCTTGGGCTAAAACACAAATGAAGGAATTTGGGATAGGATGCAGGGCACCTTGTCCATGGGAAGGCCCTATTCCTAGACACTATAGCCCACAGGAGAAGCTTGATTTCTTAGAAGAAATATTACCCCCACTTATGTAGTGGATTGAGGGTATTGAAACATATGAGTAAAGTGTGAGATAACCTTGTCAATGGGTAAGTCAATCACCAACTCTTTGTGCATCTTGCCCCCTTCCCAAGCTATATCATGTCATACTACTCCAAATGTTGAGTTCCCTTCTCCATCTCCTAGCCTTTCATCCCACTTCATTTCTTTTGTCCCTTTTCCTTCCAAACATTCATCCCCTCAAAATGAACAAGAATCAAATCCAAAAGAATAGGAGCACATGGGGATGATTAAAATAAATTTAGAGGATTCAAATCATGAGTCAGATGAAGCTGCACATGATGAATAATTTACAAACTCAAAGACCATCATGCAAGGGGAAGAAACCTTGGCATAGCAGGACAACGATGAGCTTGATTTCTTATCTAACTTATAGGAATGCCTTGATGAAGAAGAGACCACATAAATCATAACCTTTGCAGATTTTTAATAATTACCCAAAAGAAATAGCTGCTTTACTCATGATAGCCCCCTGAATAAAATCTATAAGATACGAATGAAGATATAATCATTGAAGGATTTTTTTATTTCAATCAAAGAGTCTGGATTTTCCGACAAAGATACGACAATGGATGAAGAAAAGGAAGACAAGGATGACACCACTCCTATACTACTCATTAAGGAATAGGATCAACTATTTTGAGAACAATAAGAATGTGCAAATCAGCATGCAAACAGCTCCAAACATGGAAAGCCTCATCTCGGAGGTTGAATCACGAGTAATGGGAAAGCACGGTGGATCAAACCCTTATCCATCATGATTTTGGATTCATAAGAGCCAAGGAGAAGCCAACACCTATCATGCTCACTTTGAGCATCTTTAAATCCCAAGGGTCGGCTACATCACCTCCAACCAAATCATAAACATCTTAAGGAGGTATTCATTTTGTTTTTTATACCATGGGTAGAAGAGTGGAAGGTAATTTTTCACTCATGTTATAGGAAATATCCATTTCTAAATTATTTACATGGCCACACTTTATAAGAAAGGGAAGTTATTTCTCCCTACCTATTTTAGGCTTTGTTTAGCTTTGCCTATTTCAATTAGTGTAGGAGTAGGAGTAGATTTTATTTTAGTAGAAGAATCACTTTTCACACTTTGCATGTCTCACATGAGGCATGTATAATTTAATATTTTATATATAGCTCTTATGCGTATTACTCTAGTGAGTACAAAAATCAGGCCCTCCGGTAAAAACATCGGGAGATCACGATTACTTATACTTGATTTGCAAAATTCAAATCAAACAAATGCGAGCAACTAAAATCAACTCACGGAGGTAAAATTATTAAATTTCTCCAAAATGAATTGTGGTGAGATTCTATTCCTCTGCAAGGATCAAATGTTAGCCCGATTTAGATTATGCTCCATCCTCGACCTCAAAATCGTAACAAGTGATATTCAATCTCAAGAAAAAAATTCTACTCTCACAAAAAAATTAGTAGGTTAATGGTTACGAGAAGGGAAAGATGCACTTCTAAATACTCAGCATCAATGTTCAAATCATCTCATAATGTAGACTACATTCCCAATGAATAGATATAGACAATTGGTTTGTTTCATTTAGTAGGTTAATGGTCCCTCATGAGTCGCTAAGCTATTATCTATTTTCCTCCTTTATAGATGAAATTAGACAACATGTATATTCCTACTGTGAGTAATTAAGGTAATGCTGAGAGTCTCATACTAAATACAAAAGGAGTCAAGCCTCTAGAAATTTTGGGAGGGCTTAGCCAAATCACTTATTGAGAAAGTTGAGCCCGTAATGAGTTAACTCGAGAAGCAAAGTAACGGACTCATGAGAAGGTGTCATGTGTCGACCCAATGCAATGCCAAAAAATAAAGGTAAGAATGAAATCTCAAAACCTCGCATGCACTTCCACATGGACTCAATGATAAAGGGCCCACAAAATAAAGGATTCTCGTATTAATGTATAATGAGTCCTGTCGACACTAAAATTTTCCTCCGTAATTTCTATTTCATTAATGTATGTATTAGGAATAGGATGTTGTTAAGTATAATTAGTAGTAGCATCTAATAGAAGATAATGGCACCGTCAGTACGGTGCTGCCAATAATGTAGAGTACGGTAATAGTCAAAGTACAATAGGAATGTTGTAAAAAGTAAATATTTGTCGTAAGTGGTCTGGTAATGTTAAAATGTCAAAGTTGGGATAAGTAGAGAAGTAGGGTCTACATGATTAGGAATTAGAAATATTATATTGGTAATAAGGACAAGGAGTGAGGTCATAAATATTTTGTGTATTTTATTTGTAAAAAGTCTAAAAATGTGGAACCCATGTGAAATGATAAGGTTTATCTTATCTTAAAAGATAAGCTTACATGTATAGATAAGAGTTAAGGTATGGAATATGATTCGTCAGAGTGGATTTCTTATCCTATCTTAGAGATAAGATGGATAAGCCTGGAATTTCTATAAATAAAGAGGCCACCCCCCTCATTTAGCATAGAAGGAAGTAGAGAAATATTGTATGAAGTGTGTAAAGGAAGCCATCAGTTTAAAGGTGTGTTGAAGAAGCCATTAAGAGGTGTAATTGTAAAGTTTCTCCCATAGTATTGGTGGAAGGCAAGTGAAGTCAATAACACTTGAAGTACCTCATGGGTGAGATTGTAATAATTTCATGTTAATATTATAATTTACTTTGATATTTCAGATTTGTCATCATTCCGTCTTATCATAGTCGATGGTATTCTTGTGTTATGTTTGTTGTTTTGTTTCCAGATTACATCCACCAAACTAAAGGCTATGCATTAGTAAATAATCATAGCACGAGGAGTTCCCGGTGAAGAATTATCATAGTGCCGGATTGGTGATGACATTTTGGTTCCGTTGCCGGGACCATTCCTCGTTGGTGGATTTTTTGGAGAGATATTCCCACTTAGTCAAAAATCAATTGGAGGGTAACCTTGTTTTTACTGTGCATAGTAGTTACCATGGTAAAGTCATTTTTGCCATGAATAGTAGTTACCATGGTAAATTCATTTTTGCTGTGAATAGTATTTACCACAGTAAAGTCACTTTTTATTGTGAATAGTATTTACCGCAGTAACTTCACTTTTTATTGTGAATAGTGTTTACCACAGTAAAGTCAGTTTTTACCATAGTAAGTCAAGTTTTACCATAGTTTACCGTGGTCATTTCTATTTTCTATTATAGTGATTTTAATTATTGGTGCACATAAGTCTTGTTGATTGTACTTTTGGGTTGGTATTTCACTGTGGTTACTTTTGAAAATGGGGAAGATTCTTGTTTTTTCAGCCCAATCTAATGAAGATGCTTCCTCTTTCATTCAAGAGTTTAAACGATCTTGTATTTGTAATGGCCTTATAAGAAGGGAACAATGGACTGAATTTTTTCCTACCTTTTTGGATGGTTCAGCCCTTAGGTGGTTTGAAACACTAGGTGATAATGTGAAAAACTCATGGGATTTATTAACTGAAAGTTTTCTTGAAGAATTTGGTGAACAAAGAGATATGTAGATCTCATGATCGATATCACAAAGCTAACCCAAGGAGAGAAGGAGAAGATAAGGGATTATCATGCTCGTGTTCTAGAGCTAAGGAGAAAGCTCGATGCCCAGATCGGAAGGAAGGATTAGTGGATGGGTTGATGAATGGCGTGGATAATCTCCTATGTAAGCACTTCATTCTTGGGATGAAGCTAGAGATCAGAAAATGAGTGAAGTATGACCGCCTAGCTACCATTGAACAAGCAAAGGAGATTGCAAGAAGGCAAGAAGAAAGCATGGAAGAGGAGCCCAAAGAAATTGTTGCTAAAGTAGAACCTACACTAGCACCTTTGCTCCAGAATCCACAACCACTCTCGGTGAGCAAAATATTTCTCCTAGTACATCTACTAAGTATGAAGATCTGCTCAAAAAGATGGGTCCAGTTAACTATTAATCTTCTTGAGGAAAGAATTTAGTTCTCGGGGAGGAGATAGAGGTCAAAAAGAAATATTTTGAAGTTGTATGTTATGGTTGTTATAAAAGCGAGTCATTATAAGTATAATTGTCGAGATAGAGCTTCTACATCGGTAAAGGAGATAATGATAAAGGAAAAGCACTTGTGAATTCTTTTGATGTAGTAGATAAGAGCAGAAATAATGAAGTAGATGTGTTTGTAACAAAAGAAAGAAAGAAAAAATATAATCAAGATGGAAATGATCCTAAGAAGATGAAAGGAGAAACTAGTAAGAAACATAGGAGAAGAAAGTTGGGTGTGCGGGATTTTGTGATTTCACGGGGTCAAGGACCATACTCCATCTTGGAAGATCTATCAAAAGGCTTGCAAATATTACATATGGTCAACTCTTGGCTATGTCTTCGAGAAGAGGCGGGAGGCTGTGAAGTGGACTCAATGCTCGGCAAAGGAAGGAGGTTGAGGTCCCTGTTTTGAAAGCGAGGCGAGATCCTACGCTCCCTGGTGAGGTATTATTTAATGGTATTTCAATTCATGATGTCTTAGTTGATGGAGGTGTTGCGGTTAATGTAATGACCAGAGAACTGTAATGAATATGTTGGGTTTAAAAATTGATCGCCCTTCAACAATTATGTTAAGGTCATTAAATAAGGAAAAACAAAACTAGAAGGTGTAGTTTCAAATGTGGCAATATCTTATATGGGTGTTTTATGTGTGGTAGAATTTCGGGTGATGAAAAAATGTGCATTACGTACCCAATGTTCTTTGGGAAGACCATGGCTAAGGAGAGGTCATGTAAGAAACTACTTTGGAATGAAGGCTTCATGACACTTGGACATGGTAGAGAGGGTGAAGATAAACGTGATCCTCGACATCATAAAAGGTAGAACACTGTGGATTCAAGTGATGGCGATGATTGGACATCCTCGATTACTCTAGTACCGGTGAAGTGGACATTGAAGATGAAGAAAGTGAGGTTAATGTTTGAGTCATGGATATCCTTCCCGGTAACACCGACTCATGACCCCATAAAATTATACGAAGAAGAAGTTGATGATCGTCTCCAACAAATAAAGATTGATGATCTTTGTGATGGAGAGTGAGAAGGAATCCTACCTCGGCTCTTTGAAGGTACATACACATATTCACTTTTGATTACAAGGAACTCCGTCAAGTAAGTTGAGTAGAACATTCTATTGAGTTGGTAGATGGTCTTAAGCCTATAAAGCAAATGCCATATAGAATGAATCCTAATTTTTCAAGGCGTAAAAGAAGAAATAGATAAGTTGCTTGATGCGGGATTCATATTTGTTGTGGAGAATTAAGAATGGGTTTCTCCCATTGTGATCTCAATAAAAAATAATGGGAAGCTACGCATTTGTGTTGATTATAGGAAGATCAATAAGGAAACAAAAAGAAGGATCATTACCCTCTTCCATTCTCAGATCGGATCTTGGACAAAGTAGCTGGCGAAGAGTGTTATAGTTTCTACCGATGGATATAGCGGATACAACCAAGTCCATATAGCGGAGAAAGATCGATTTGAATACCACGTTCACCACTCCTTGGGAACATTTGCTTATAGAGTTATGCCTTTTGGGTTGTGTAATGCTCATGCAACATTCCAGCGTTTGATGAATAGGGTGTTTGAACCCTACATTGGGACCTTCATCGAGTATTTACGGATGATTTTTTCATCTATGGGAGCAAGTGATCAAGATGGAAGGAAGGCTGCTAGAAGAATTCCACTTTGATGGTACATGTGGAGGGCACTTCTCTAGACAACTTACAGCAAGAAGGATCTTTGATGCGAGGTTATCAGCCCACTCTTTTTAAAGATTGTTATAATTATTGTAAGACATGTGATATTTGTCAAACACATGGTAGGTTAGTAAGACTTCATCAGCTCCATTATGTCCTATTCTTCCACTTGGTCCCTTTGAAAAGTGGGGAATAGACATTGTAGGAATCCACTTCTAACTACCTCATGCCAAAATAAGTATATTTTAGTTTCCTGATTATTTAACCAAGTGGGTTGAAGCTAGGCCATTGAAAATGGGAATGACTTCCGTGGATGAGGTGGCAAGGTTCATATATGAGCAGCATTGTCACTAGATTTGGTTGTCCATTAGAAATTGTAATAGATCAAAGAAGCCACTTCATTAATGGGGTAGTAGAAGCCCTAGTCAATAAATTTTCTATTAAGCACGGGAAGGCAACAACATACAAGCCAAGCACAAATGGACGGAGGTGGAGCGAAAAAAATTTTGTGTTGTGTCAAATTCTAGCAAAAGATGCAGCCTTGCAGTACATAAGTGGGATAAAAGGATTCATGCAGCATTGTGGGCATATAGGGCAACATCAAAGTCAGCAACAGGATACTCCCCATTTCGGTTGGCTATGGCATTGATCCAGTTCTTCTATTGAGTTTGATATTCCCATTTGTGAGAGTTATGAAAAATGAAAGGATGGATGAAAGTGATTGATAAAAAAGAAAGGTTGGTACATCTTCATTTGCTAGAGGAATTGAGGGAAATAGCGAAGGATACAAGCCATAAGAAGAAAATGAAGCAGAAGGAATACTTTGATTAAAAGATCCATTGGTCTCCATTTCATGTGAATGACTTGGTTCAGTATATGATTCGAGATACAAAAAAAAGAAGACAGAGAAAATTTCTTCCAAAATAGATGGGGCCCTACAAAATAGTAGTTGTGCATGAAAATGATAAGTACCCATTTGGAGGAATTGGATGGCACTCCCATTATGAAATGGGTCAACCACGACAAGTTGAATATTTTCCAAGCACCGAGAATAGTCTACTCGAGGACGGAGTAGAAGCTAGGAAGGGCAAGATGTCGACACTAAAATTTTCCTCGTAATTTCTATTTCATTAATGTATGTATTAGGAATAGGATGTTGTTAAGTGTAATTAGTAGTAGCGTCGATAGAATATAATGGCGCCGTCGATGCAGTGGTGCTTGATAATGTAGAGTACGATAGTCAAAGTACAATAGGAATGTTGTAAAAGTAAATATTTGTCGTAAGTGGTCGGTAATGTTAAAATGTAAAAGTTGGGATAAGTAGAGAAGTAGGGTCTACATGATTAGGAATTAGAAATATTATATTGGTAATAAGGACAAGGAGTGAGGTCATAAATATTTTGTGTATTTTATTTGTAAAAAGTCTAAAAATGTGGAACCCATGTGAAATGATAAGGTTTATCTTATCTTAAAAGATAAGCTTACATGTACAGATAAGAGTTAAGGTATGGAATATGATTCGTCAAGTGGATTTCTTATCCTATCTTAGAGATAAGATGGATAAGCCTGGAAGTTCTATAAATAAAGAGGCCACCCCCCTCATTTAGCATAGAAGGAAGTAGTGAGAAATATTGTATGAAGTGTGTAAAGGAAGCCATCAGTTTAAAGGTGTGTTGAAGAAGCCATTAAGAGGTGTAATTGTAAAGTTTCTCCCATAGTATTGGTGGAAGGCAAGTGAAGTCAATAACACTTGAAGTACCTCATGGGTGAGATTGTAACAATTTCATGTTAATATTATAATTTACTTTGATATTTCAGATTTGTCATCATTCCTTCTTATCATAGTCGATGGTATTCTTGTGTTATGTTTGTTGTTTTGTTTCCATATTACATCCACCAAACTAAAGGCTGTGCATTAGTAAATAATCATAGCACGAGGAGTTCCTGGTGAAGAATTATCATAGTGCTAGATTGGTGATGACATTTTGGTTCCGTTCTTTAGGACCATTCCTCGTTGGTGGATTGTCTGGAGAGATATTCCCACTTAGTCAAAAATCAATTGGAGGGTAACCTTGTTTTTACTGTGCATAGTAGTTACCATGGTAAAGTCATTTTTGCCATGAATAGTAGTTACCATGGTAAAGTCATTTTTGCTATGAATAGTATTTACCACAGTAAAGTCACTTTTTACCGTGAATAGTATTTACAGCATAACTTCACTTTTTACTGTGAATAGTGTTTACCATAGTAAAGTCAGTTTTTACCGCAGTAAGTCAAGTTTTACCATAGTTTACCGTGGTCATTTCTATTTTCTATTATAGTGATTTTAATTATTGGTGCACATAAGTCTTGTTGATTGTACTTTTGGGTTGGTATTTCACTGTGGTTACTTTTGAAAATGGGAAGATTCTGTTTTTCAGCCCAATCTAATGAAGATGCTTCCTCTTTCATTCAAGAGTTTAAACAATCTTGTATTTGTAATGGCCTTATAAGAAGGGAACAATGGACTGAATTTTTTCCTACCTTTTTGGATGGTTCAGCCCTTAGGTGGTTTGAAACACTAGGTGATAATGTGAAAAACTCATGGGATTTATTAACTAAAAGTTTTCTTGAAGAATTTGGTGAACAACAGAGATATGCAGATCTCATGATCGATATCACAAAGCTAACCCAAGGAGAGAAGGAGAAGATAAGGGATTATCATGCTCGTGTTTTAGAGTTAAGGAGAAAGCTCAACGCCCAGATCGGAAGGAAGGATTAGCGGATGGGTTGATGAATGGCATGGATAATCTCCTATGTAAGCACTTCATTCTTGGGATGAAGCCAGAGATCAGACAACGAGTGAAGTATGACCGCCCAGCTACCATTGAACAAGCAAAGGAGATTGCAAGAAGGCAAGAAGAAAGCATGGAAGAGGAGCCCAAAGAAATTGTTGCTAAAGTAGAACCTACACCAGCACCTTTGCTCAGAATCCACAACCACTCTCGGTGAGCACAAATCTTTCTCCTAGTACATCTACTGAGTATGAAGATCTGCTCAAAAAGATGGGTCAGTTAACTATTAATCTTCTTCGAGGAAAAGAATTTAGTTCTCGGGGAGGAGATAGAGGTCCAAAAGAAATATTTCTGAAGTTGTATGTTATGGTTGTTATAAAAGGGTCATTATAAGTATAATTGTCGAGATAGAGCTTCTACATCGGTAAAAGAGATAATGATAAAGGAAAAGCACACTGTGAATTCTTTTGATGTAGTAGATAAGAGAAGAAATAATGAAGTAGATGTGTTTGTAACAAAAAGAAAGAAAGAAAAAGATAATCAAGATGGAAATGATCTAAGAAGATGAAAGGAGAAACTAGTAAGAAACATAGGAGAAGAAAGTTGGGTGTGCGGGATTTTACGATTTCACGGGGGGCAAGGACCATACTCCATCTTGGAAGATCTATCAAAAGGCTGCAAATATTACATATGGTCAACTCTTGGCTATGTCTTACGAAAAGAGGCGGGAGCTGCGAAGTGGACTCAATGCTCGATGAAGGAAGGAGGTTGAGGTCCCTGTTTTGGAGGCGAGGCGGATCCCTATGCTCCATAAGTGAGGTATTATGTAATGGTATTTCAATTCATGATGTCTTAGTTGATGGAGTGCTGCGATTAATGTAATGACCTGAGTCTGTAATGAATATGTTGGGTTTAAAAATTGATCGCCCTTGACACTTATGTTAAGGTCATTAAATAAGGAAAAACTAAACTAGAAGGTGTAGTTTCAAATGTGGCAATATCTTTATGGGTGTTGTATGTGTGGTAGACTTTCGGGTGATGAAAAATGGTGCATTGTTGCGTACCCAATGTTCTTTGGGAAGACCATGGCTAAGGAGAGTTCATGTAAGAAACTACTTTGGAATGAAGGCTTCATGACACTTGGACATGGTAGAGAGGGTGAAGATAAACGTGATCCCTCGACATCATAAGGTAGAACACTGTGGATTCAAGTGATGGCGATGATTGGACATCCTCGATTACTCTAGTACCGGTGAAGTGGACACGAAGATGAAGAAAGTGAGGTTGATGTTTCGATCATGGATATCCTTCGAGTCACACCGACTCATGACCCCATAAAATTATCGAAGAAGAAGTTGATGATCGTCTCAACAAATAAAGATTGGTGATCTTTGTGATGGAGAGTGAGAAGGAATCCTACCTCCGGCTCTTTCGAAGGTACATACACATATTCACTTTTGATTACAAGGAACTCGTCAAGTAAGTTGGGTAGAACATTCTATTGAAATTTGGTAGATGGTCTTAAGCCTATAAAGCAAATGCCATATAGAATGAATCCTAATTTTTCAAGGCTGTAAAAGAAGAAATAGATAAGTTGCTTGATGCGGGATTCATATTTGTTGTGGAGAATTAAGAATGGGTTTCTCCCATTGTGATCTCAATAAAAAAGAATGGGAAGCTACGCATTTGTGTTGATTACGAGGAAGCTCAATAAGGCAACAAAGAAGGATCATTACCCTCTTCCATTCTCGAGATCGGATCTTGGGATGAAGTAGGCTGGCGCGAGAGTTGTTATAGTTTCTTGATGGATATAGCGGATACAACCAAGTCCGTATAGCGGAAAGATCGATTGAAGACCACGTTCACCACTCCTTGGGGAACGTTTGCTTATAGAGTTATGCCTTTTGGGTTGTGTAATGCTCAGCAACATTCCAGCGTTTGATGAATAGGGTGTTCGAACCCTACATTGGGACCTTCATCGAGTATTTACGGATGATTTTTTGCATCTATGGGAGCAAGTTGGACCACTGCACTTGAGATGGAGACATCATTTCAAAGGTTAGATGAAGCACAAGCCTCACTAAACCCTACAAAGTGTGTCTTTGGATGTTCTAAAGGTGTTTTGTTAGGGCATGTTGTATCTAGAGATGGTATTAGTGCTTGATCGATAAAGTTTCAAAAATCAAAGATTTACCATTTCTATGAATAGAAGTAAGTTGAGATCATTTTTAGGCCATGTGGGTTACTATAGAAGGTTCATCAAAAATTTCTCAAAGATTACTGACCACTAACCGAGTTCTTGAAGAAGGATGTTACTTATGAACCGGGAAATAAGGCACATGAAGCTTTTGGACAAGCTGAAGGAAGCCACTGGTGTCTTCACTGTTTTAAAGAATCTAGATTGGAGCAAGCCATTCATTGTGTACTGCGATGCCTCGAGATGCAGCACTAGGAAGTACTTTGAGCCAAAAGGATGAAAATGGGAATGAACATCAATTTACTTTGGGAGAATAGACAAATGAGCGAGTCTTGAGGTAAATTATTTGTAAGCTAAAAAAAGAGGCTCTAGCTATCATTTTTCTTTGTAAAGAAGTTTAGAAATTACTTGCTAGGGTAGAAATTTATAGTTGTAACAGATCATCAAGCTCTAAAATATATTGTCAATAAGCCTAACCCATCAGGGAGGATAGCAAGATGGATAATTTTTCTACAAGAATTTGAATTTGATATTATAGATAGGCCAGGAAAGAAGCATGTCAATGCAGATGCACTCTCTCGAGCCTATGATGGTTTAGGATCATCTTGTGATGATGATGATTTCCCGATGTGACATTGTTATCCCTTGACACAATCCCTAGTGAATACATAGATATTTGGAATTATCTGAATGAATTCAAGTTTCCTGATGGTGCCAATGCAAAGACTAAGAGAAAGATTACTCAATCCAGTCGTCCATATTCTATTCTGCATGGAGTATTATTTTGAATAGGACACGATGGGCGATACAAGAGGCGGTTGGACGTGATCAAGGAAGGAAGCTGCTAGAAGAATTCCACAATGGTACATGTGGAGGCACTTCTCTAGACAACTTACAGCAAGAAGGATCTTGGATGCGAGGTTATCAGCCCCTCTTTTTAAAGATTGTTATAATTATTGTAAGACATGTGATATTTGTCAAACACATGGTAACCAGTAAGACTTCATCAGCTCCATTATGTCCTATTCTTCCACTTGGTCCCTTTGAAAAGTGGGAATAGACATTGTAGTCCACTTCTAACTACCTCATGCCAAAATAAGTATATTGTAGTTGCCACAGATTATTTAACCAAGTGGGTTGAAGCTAGGCCATTGAAAACGACTTCCATGGATGAGGTGGCAAGGTTCATATATGACGCATTGTCACCGATTTGGTTGTCCATTAGAAATTGTAATAGATCAAGGAAGCCACTTCATTAATGGGGTAGTAGAAGCCCTAGTCAATAAATTTTCTATTAAGCACGGGAAGGCAACAACATACAAGCCAAGCACAAATGGACGGGTGGAGCAGAACAATTTTTTTGTGTTGTGTCAAATTCTAGCAAAAGATGCGGCCTTGCAGTACATAAGTGGGATAAAAGGATTCATACAACATTGTGGGCATATAGGGCAACATCAAAGTCAGCAACAGGATACTCCCCATTTCGGTTGGCCTATGGCATTGATCCGATTCTTCTATTGAGTTTGATATTCCCATTATGAGAGTTATGAAAAATGAAAGGATGGATGAAAGTGATTCGAGTAAAAGAAAGGTTGGTACATCTTCATTTGCTAGAGGAAATGAGGAAATAGAAAAGGATACAAGCCATAAGAAGAAAATGAAGTAGAAGGAATACTTTGATCAAAAGATCCGTTGGTCTCCATTTCATGTGAATGACTTGGTTCTAGTATATGATTCGAGATACAAAAAAAAGAAACAGAAAATTTCTTCCAAAATGGATGGGGCCCTACAAAATAGTATTTGTGCATGAAAATGATACGTACCCTTTGGAGGAATTGGATGGCACTCCATTATGAAATGGGTCAACCACGATAAGTTGAAGATTTTCCAAGCACGAGAATAGTCTACTCAGGGACGGAGTAGAAGCTAGGAAAGGAAGATGTCGACACTAAAATTTTCCTCCGTAATTTCTATTTCATTAATGTATGTATTAGGAATAGGATGTTGTTAAGTGTAATTAGTAGTAGCGTCTGATAGAAGATAATGGTGCCATCAGTATAGTGCCACCAATAATGTGTAAAGTACGGTATGATCAAAGTATAATAGGAATGTTGTAAAAGTAAATATTTGTCGTAAGTGGTCCGGTAATGTTAAAATGTCAAAGTTGGGATAAGTAGAGAAGTAGGGTCTACATGATTAGGAATTAGAAATATTATATTGGTAATAAGGACAAGGAGTGAGGTCATAAATATTTTGTGTATTTTATTTGTAAAAAGTCTAAAAATGTGGAACCCATGTGAAATGATAAGGTTTATCTTATCTTAAAAGATAAGCTTACATGTACAAGATAAGAGTTAAGGTATGGAATATGATTCGTCGAGTGGATTTCTTATCCTATCTTAGAGATAAGATGGATAAGCCTGGAAGTTCTATAAATAAAGAGGCCACCCCCCTCATTTAGCATAGAAGGAAGTAGTGAGAAATATTGTATGAAGTGTGTAAAGGAAGCCATCAGTTTAAAGGTGTGTTGAAGAAGCCATTAAGAGGTGTAATTGTAAAGTTTCTCCCATAGTATTGGTGGAAGGCAAGTGAAGTCAATAACACTTGAAGTACCTCATGGGTGAGATTGTAACAATTTCATGTTAATATTATAATTTACTTTGATATTTCAGATTTGTCATCATTTGTCTTATCATAGTCGATGGTATTCTTGTGTTATGTTTGTTGTTTTGTTTCAGATTACATCCACCAAACTAAAGGTTGTGCATTAGTAAATAATCATAGCGAGGAGTTCGGTGAAGAATTATCATAGTGCCGGATTGGTGATGACGGTCCCATTTTAAACTTGAGAAAAAATAGGAGTCGTGGAAGTTTCCATGTGTCATTTCAATGCCTTTGTCAAAATATGCTAGAAAAGTGGAGACCACGTGGATGTGCTTGGCCTCTACATGGAGCTCATCGTGAATGGAATCCAATCAAAGAATGTTGTGAAAGATTGGAAACAAGTAAATGTTACATGTGAAGTAGTAATAAAGACCACCTAGAAGTTCTAAATGCTCATATATTTTCAAATGGAGCATTTATTAACAAAACACCACAAAATAGGTGTCGGTAGAGACATGGTCTAAAATCCAATGCACAACAATCAAGGAGTTTAGATATGTAATAAATATTTGAGGGTGTATTCCTTAAAATATGAGCCCACTTCAAGGAGGCATTTGGAAAGTATTTGATAGTGCATTGAATGAATATGGCTCTCATTTCTTAAAAGGTATATCATGGGGTGGTGTGAGCAGATTTCATAAATCTTTTTGTCACTTTATCTCATTTATTGCGATTGGGAAGTGGTTGGAAAAATAGTTCTAGGATTTTCTCTTCTCTTCTTCTCATTCTATATATTGTAATATGGGGGCTCATTAAATGGATATATATCAAGAGTGAGTCATTTTCTCTCTATCCATGTTTCTTCTCACGATAGGGCGGGAACATAGAGTTCAAGCCTTCTTCCTAAAGCTTCATAGTGGCATTTTTCTTGCCTCTTACCAGTTGATTATTGTACTATGCACAATTTTGGATTAATATAATATGTCATGTGATGCATTTTATCTATCCTTTACATGTTTTATTATCTCTAATAGCCTTTATTCACTTTGTGGTTATATTGTGCATATTTCTAAATGTTCATTATAGGTTTTGGAAGTTGTTCTTAATGAGTTTGAAGTTATATTATGTGTGATTTTGTTTCTAGCCTATGGTGCATTTCATCAACCCTTTTTAGTGCTCAAGTTTTCCCGTTTCAAGAAAATGGATTCTTGATTAACTTATTTTTCAGTAGCATTGCTTTTGTTAGTTTTGTGCTTATGTTTCATTTTCTCTAACCCTCATCTCACACTGAGAGAAGAGCCAACTTCTTTAAAATTTGGAGGTTATCTTAGGTTTCACATCCCACTAACTGAGGTATCCAATGACTCACGAGGATTCATCCGTAAAGATAATCGTCAACAGATAAATAAGACCTTATTTAGACTTAGGAACTATTAAAATTGGGAGACCATATTATTGAGGACAAAGTTGTGGGAGTTCATCATCATTTTGATCTATAGACATGTTAAGCATTACTATTAACATTTAAGTGAGGAGAAGGTTTTAATATATATTTGAGATAACTTTGAGTTTTGAAATTAATTAGGTTATCTTTTATAACAAAAATATTACCTATCGAAGCTAGTTGAAAACCCTCCTTAGGGTTTTGTAAAGAAGATAGGTTTGAGAGAGTTAGGAAGCAAGTCGAGCTTTGCAACCTTCAAGAAAACTATTTAAATTCATTTCAATATAAAATTACTATTCTCATGATGAGCATAATAATGTCACGGTGTGTTATAAACTTATAGGAATGTAAACAAGGCAAGGGAACCATAGGTATGGTGAAGTATTTTATTTAAAGTCATTCATAAATGAGTTAAGGTATGTGAAGTGGAAGTTGAGATCTAAACATATTGTATGAATTTTCCTATAATTTTTAGAAAAAAATAAAACATCAAAACCTAGTTCTCTTTGATGATGTACATTGTAGTCTATAGGATACAATTGAGACAAGGTGCAAAGGAAGGGTTTGATAGTGGAGAGAGTTAATTTTATGAATGAGTCTTGAAACTTTTTATACAAGGCATAATTAAAGTGAAGAAGCACATTCAAGAATAATTTTGGTAGGATTTAGTCACAATCAAGAGGAAAATGTGATAGTTCATTAGCAAACTTGTAATCACACATTAAAGACCTAATTGACAATGAGAAAGGTGATTTTGAAATAAATTTTGCAAAGAATATCCTATTGAAGTTTGGTACAAAAGTGAATGAGCCTAATGGGTATCCTAAAAGGTGAATATTTGGTTGGATGAATCAAAATTTATAGTGGAAAGAGAGTGTAAACAAGGCTAGAAGTGGCGATTTGAGTTAGAAAGGAGAAGATGAAGGAAAGGGGTCTTAAGAATATATATGAGATACCAAATTTGGACTACACCTTATAGGGATAAAAGGGTACTAGAAAGTGAAATTAGTTTTTTTCTTGGTTGTTCTAGATTTCTCTATCCATGAACCTGGTAGGAGGTTTTGCTTAAGAAGGCATTTGAGGAAGTTTTGCAAAGAGGTAAGTATTTTGGTGTTTTGATTAATTTGATTCATTTTTATGGGTGAAATAAAATTACATGACATGTAGGGATAAGGTGTAAACATTTTTAAGTGCACTAAAGCATAAAATCTTGAAGTTTCATGTTTAAGGGTTCTTGTAAACTTATGAAGAAAGCTAGTTTGGAAAGCCTAAATGGATATTTGGGTTTTGTGACCATTCTAAGATTAGAAATTTCTTGAGGTCTATAAGTCTCTGCATCACATAATTTTATTTCATTATCAAGTATTAAGGCTTTTGAAGATCCCTCTAGTGATGACGTTGCATTAGAAGGTTTGGTTGGTAAGTTATTACTATGTCTTATGTAACCTTCAAAGGATAAGTTTTCATCAAGTAACATAGTATCATAATGAAGATGAACCTACAAAAATTTGGTATAGTCACAAAGTTACTTTTGAATAATTATATTACCCACAAAGAGTTAGGCACAGACATGAAAAATATTGAGATATGTTATAAGGTAATATTTTGATATATTCTATCAGTGTTTTTAAAGTTTCTCCAAAAGGATGTGATGACAAGGATGAAAAAGTGTGCACTATTAAGTGATGGTTGGGTACTCATAGGTGCTGTGATCATGAAGCGTTTTCAATTATTCTTGTATACGGAGGAAATCCTATAAAATAACTATATTTCCATGCCAAGAAGAATTGTTGAAGTGTTTACTAATCTTTGAGCTTGGAATGGTGCTATGTGACCTCATATAGGATTGTGACTAATCTAAAAAGTTTACAAGTCTGTGTATACTATAATGTAAGTGTTTGAAGTCTATAAAGGAGGCATCTTGCATTTTTTTAAGTTAGAGTTTGGTGCGATAGACCAATAATTACTTTGGGAAAATTAATATGGTTATAGGTGTTGATAATTGACATACAAGTATGAAATTTCCAAGAATGTTACATGTCATGTTGAAGGCTTGGCTATGTAAATGCCTTCAGGAATATCTAAGCATGAAAATGTGTTCTAGAGGACTCGTGAAGGTATGTATTTAAGGTCAACACTCTAATGTTGCATTGCTAGTCATTATGTTTCCTCAAGAAGGTGTTTAAGGACCTAAGAAGGGAGTTCTTAATTTAAAATAAGATATGCATAGTGAATCATACAAGCGTTGTGTGAAGTAGCTTGAAGAATAAGTATGTGTGCTCTTGGAGTCAAGGTAAGGGTTTGTAGTTAAAGTTTGACATCTGCATCAAGACAATGAATATTGTTTTGTGTTTGAAGACCCGATCATGATATTGTAAGTTCTACTTGTCATCTTGAAGGTGGGCTCTTGGTAAAAGGTATGGAAGTTATTTTAGAAAGGTTGATATGCATTGATGAACCAAATTTATGTCTTGAATATCATAGATAATATGTTTTATGACTTGATATGTAGTTTTCTCCAAGAAAAGTGTTTCATATTCTCTAGAGAAGCTTGAAGCCTTTAAGCATGTTCACTTGAGAAAAATATATTCAAATCTCGGTGACAATGGTGATGGTACAGTCATGATGGAAACTCGAAGGTCTATGATTCTCATTTTATTTTTATGTCTCTTAAGGTTGGTATCGGGGTAATCAAGGTTGAGATTCATCATCATATTTGGTATTCTTGAGAAGGGTGCATTAGTTTAGGGGATTTGATCAAACATGGTCTAGAAGGATTGTGAAGAAATGAAGGTGCTTCAAAAGTGGTCTGAATTTAGTTAGATATGAAGGTCAAGATTGAACATTTAAATATTTTTGTCTCTAATTTTTAAGGATTCAAGGTCTAGATGAGTCATGAAGTTGGGGGAGCTATGAAGTAGGTCCTAAAGAAGATGATTGAAGATTAATTTATCTTTTGTTGTTTTAAGAATAATTTGTTGATTGTCATGCCTAGAAGTAAGGGGGTCTATATGGTTTTTTTGAACTCCATAAGAAATTTAGGAGTAAAAGTGTGTAATTTATCTTTTGATATCTATCAAGTGGTGTTTGATTAAGGTCTAAGTTAGTTGTTAAAGTCATGTGTGTGCTAACGGGAGAAAAATTTCTCAATAATGTCAAAATCAGTTGTAGATGAAGAGTTTATCTTGTCTTGTTTGGTTGATGTTTCCAAGAAAAAGGTGAATCACTTTGTCTTTTCAAAATAGGTTGTGTCAGATATGTATCTTTGTCATTAATTTCAAAAGGGGAGAATGAGTTGATAACATGTGTTCTTTAGGAGAAGAATGTTGTTTGCATTCTTTTCCATCAATTTATGTTTTCCATTAATGAAAAATGGGAATATTTTTGGAATTTTTTATCATTTATGTTAAAGAGTTATGTTTTTAGAGTTTTTATTGAGTTTCATTGATGTGAAAATGTGTATTAAACATGTAGGTTTCTTGTCTTGTTGAGATTGTGTGGTTTTGCATGGGTTCTTTAGTCAATATAATGGCTTGTATGAGTGTAATGATGCCTTATATATGTATGGAAGATATTTTTGAAATTCCATGAGATGTTGAGAAGGAAATTTTAGGTGCACAAGGTTATCCAAGTGATGAGAAGGTTAGTTTTTGTGAAACAAGCATGTTTCGAGGAGCTTGTTTGGAGTCCTATAAAGTAGAATGAGGTAATTCACGATGGAATCAATCATGTAGCATGGTCGAGCTTGGGAAGTAGGTACATGATGTATAGAGACACTCATAGGTGTCTTATAGTGATGGTTGAGATGTTAGATACTTTTTAGGTTTGTTCCTAGACCCGATCCTTAAGAAAGTTGATCTTGGTATAGTGGATTGAGTATGTTTGGGAATATTTTGGAAAAGGTGAGTATTGGAGATGTATTGGTAGCTTCTTATGGTGGCATAGTACGAATACTCAGTGATAGTTGGAAGGTATGTGCAAGATATTGATTTTTACTAAAAGCTGAATTGTGAAGGTGAGAAACCAAGGCTAAATTTTGACTTTTTGATGCTCGTTGGGAGTTTATGCTTTGCATGGTGACCCAAGCTCTTGGTAATATTTTATTAGGTCATTTAGAATATTTTTGAATTGGAAAAAATATTTTTATCATCGTTTTTGTTATGAAAAATTGTTAAGAAGACAAACAACTTTTTAACCCTCATAAAACCCTAGCTTTGTAGCGACTTGGGAGAAAATGATTGTAGTGACCCATAATGGATTGGTTTTGAAAATATGATGATTATATGTTTTAGAGGAATCTTCCATATTTCCATTGATGTAAATTATAGTTTGTGACAATATTTGGGCCTAATCAGAGCACAATCAAACTTAACCAACCAATAAGTTAGTATAGCCAAAACTTGCAAAGATTGTCCTAAACTTGGTGAAAATACCCCACTTTCTCAAGGTTAACTAGTCCAAAAACCAACAAATTCAAGGCTTGAGGTCCCAATGGAATTATCAAAACATTTTACCCTATTCCTAGACCTTATTCCATGCCATATCAACCATTGACGTTATGCAAAACCAACAAATACTTCAACCCTCTTACATTTTCTCAAAGCGCCCTCTCGATGCTTCTTAAGAACAAACAGTCTTGAGAAAATTTATATCATGCATATATTTTTATTCATAAGGAAATTTTTCTTACACATTTAATATATTCTATTATTCTCTACAAGGAAAATATGTTCCAAATTTCGTGCATTTTCATTATGGCATTCAAAAGTTATGATTGTTTTTCCAAGCAGACATTATATCAAACAGTTTGCATGCTTCCTCATTAGAAAAAATTTTGTCATCATTATCTCCAAATGCCACCCATGAAAACTCAAAATTCATTTTGAATATGTTTATGTACCATTTCACAGAGGTTACTACCAATTTTAAACCTTTTAATTGATTATAATTCCATTTATGCATGTTTTATCCTTTCCACACAACAAGGAAATACTATAAACAATTTACTTACCTTTGCAGTGTGACCTTTTCATGGTCTCCAATGGTTTTCACATTATTTTTTCATTATAATTTTTTTATCATGATTTCAAACCCTTTATCATACCTTTACATATCATTCATCAAGCCAAACATAATGAAGAATTGTCCATTAATGCACAATCATTCATAGTTACGATTTCATGATCAAGAAAAGTCTCTTCATTTATAAAATAAATTGAAGTACATGGCTTCTTGAGCCTCTTGGATATCTTAAAAATAATCATTCATCCTCTCAAAACCCTCTCTCTCACCTCAATAACAATAATTTTATTTCTTTTTTCATGATTTTAAGAAGGGGGTGGTTAGGTTTCCACCATCTAACCCATACAAGATTAAGAAAACTCTAGTGAGTTGTCACCTTGGTAAGGTAAGGTAAGGTAAGTGAGTTCATCATATGAACACATTATTACATCCATATAAATCCTATAGTAACATTTGAATGACCACATACTTACTCATAGGCCCCTCTTAACTCACTCACACAACATAGAGACACTTTAAATATTTAAATGAGCCATTTGGAGGAAACTTTATTATGATATCTTATTACAAATACATGTGTCCAAATGGACTAAAATACATCCTAATAATCCTAAGACACCCTATTAACCATATTCAATCTAAAATTTAAATATCCACAGGATGCTCTTGCATCATACTCCCCATGTGGAGAGAAACAAGCTATGTCTGAAAGGACTTTTATTCTTTCTTCTTTTCTAGTTATGCTCTACTTGTAGTATTCTTCTCTTCACTTCTACACTCTTGTTATCTTCATAAAATTCATTCTTATTTTTCTCTTTACTCTTTATATTTATCGTCTTCTCCTTTTCTTTGTCTTCAAAAATGAGGTCTTCATACTTTTTCCTCTTCATTTGAGCTCTTAGATGGGCTACTCTTTCAATGCTTCACACCTCTTATTTAAGAATACATGCAATCAAACATGAGAAAAAACCTTAGATGAAAAATAGTGAGACTTTTGAGTCTCTTCACAAGATTCATTTTCACATTCTTCTCTCTTTTTAGTCTCTTCCTTCATCTCTTCAACTTTATCTTCCCCACACTTCATTTATTTACCATAAAAGCACATTGAGTGCATATAGCCACATCTCTAGTTGTTCTTCGCTCACATACACAAACTAAAATTTATATTTCTCACATTCTTCATCAAGTTTATCTTCACAAATGCATTCTTCCTTCATCATTTTCTAATTTCTTTTTTTTCTTTCTTGTTTTCCTTTTGTTTCATCATCCTTAGCTTTCTTTCTTACTATTTTATCCTCTTTTTCAGTTGCATTTTATTGATTCTCTTCATGACTGACCTTATGGGCCACTTCACCAATTTTTTGATCACTAGTTCTATGCCTTTTATTTTCTTCATCATCAATACTTCCAGCTACTCCATATCTTCTCTCAATTTTATTATCTCTTGCTCCATTCACACTCTTCTCTTTTCTATTACTCTCTCTTTCTTTGTTATTTTCTCTTTCTCTCTCTCATCTCTTTCTCTTTTTATTTACTTTTCATCAACTAAATTAACTCTCTCAATATTTCTTCTTCCATATTTCCTCTAACAAGTATTTTTCACCTTGCCAAGTCTTTTGACTTCTTTTCCTTTTGTCACTTTACTCACTTTTACTCTTCTCTTTCACTTATCTCAAGGAGAGACATGTAACTTCACACACACACACACACACACACACACACACACACACACACACACACACACACACACACAAATCACCATAAGTAAATCTCATCTTCATCAACTTCAATCAACTCATCCTCAACTTAAAACACCACAATCAACTCACACAATTTCATCAAAACAAATATATACAATGTTTATACCAAAATGACTTCTTTCATTAAAAAAAAAAACTTAAATACCTTGATTTTCAATTTTTGATACCAAAATCATGTAGAGAACAATAAAAATTAACCAACCAATAAGTTAGTATATCCAAAATTGTAAAATTGTCCTAAACTCGTTGAAAATACCCCACTTTCTCAAGGTTAACTACTCCAAAAACCAACAAATTCAAGGCTTGAAGTCCCAATGGAATTATCCAAAAATTTGACCATATTAATAAACCTTATTCCATGTCATATAAAAAATAAAAATTATGAAAAACCAAAAGAATATTCAACTCTTACCTTTTCTCAAAACTGTCCTCTCAATGCTTCTTAAGAACAAACAATCTGCAGCAAATTTCTGTCATGCATATTTTTTGCTGCACAAGTCCAATTGTCTTAAAAATTTGATAGCTTCTATTAGTCTCTACAAGGAACATATGTTCCAAATTTTGTGAATTTTTGTTATGGAATTCAAAATTTATGACTATTTTCTGAGAATACATTATATCAAACAATTTGCATGCTTCCTCATTAGAAAAATTTTTGTCATCATTATCTCTAAATGCCACCCATGAAAACTCAAAATTCCTTTTGAATATGTTTATGGACCATTTCACAGAGGTTACTACCAATTTTCAACCTTTTCTATGGAGTACAATTCCATTTATGCATGTTTTATCCTTTCCACACAACAAGGAAATACTACAAACAATTTACTTACCTTTATCGGTATGACCTTTTAATGGTCTCAATGATTTTAAAATTATTCCACTCATTCTAATATTGTTGTCATGGTTTCAAATCCATATTCATAACTGAAAATATCATTCATCAAGCCAAAAATAACCAAGAATAATCCATTAATGCACAATCATTCATAGTTACACAATTTCATGCTCAAGAAAAGTCTCTTCATTTATCAAATCAATGGAAGTACATGACTTCTTAAGCCTCTTGGAACTATTTAAAAATTCCTTCCTCATCTCAAAACCCTCTCTCTCATCTCAACAATAGCCATTTGAATTATTTTTTCATGATTTTAAGAAGAAGGGGAGGTGGTTAGGTTTCGACCATCTAACTCATACAAGAGAAAGAAAACTCTAGTGAGTTGTCACCTTGGTAAGGTTAGGTAAGTGAGTTCAGCATATGACCACCTTATTACATCCATGTAAATCCTATATTAACATTTGAATGACTACATACTTACTCCTAGGCCTACTAACTCACTAACACAACATAGAGACACTTTAAATATTTAAATGAGTCATTTGGAGGGAAACTCCATTATGAGCTCTTATTCTGCAACCGCATGGGTAAAATGGACTAAAATACATCCTAAGACACCATATGAACCCTATTCAATCCAAAATTGAAATATCTACATGATGCTCCTGCATTAAGGATCCACTTAAAAATGTTTTTTCTTAAAACATTTAGTTTGTGGAAAAATTATCCATTGGACCTTGTTGGCGAGAAAATTTGTCGAGAGGACAAACTTGTGGATTTCTTGCCAACACTCACGGGAGTCCGAGTCCCTCTACTTAATTGGTGCATGTGCATGAAAAGGTGGATTTCTATGGTGGCCTTTTGACCAAGGATCTCCACTAACCCTACGACAAAGCTAGCAATCTCTTGCTAGGGAAGTCTTCATCTATAGAGTGGGAAAGAGGAGTGAGAAAAGAGGTAAGAGAACTAATCTTTGTAGGTAGAAAATCAAATTCCTTCACAGACTAGTTACAAACTTCAACACATGCATTCATGAGAAGAAACAACCCTGCAAATAGCAACAATACCAAATAGAATGTTATGAACACAAAGTATCATGAAACCCCTTAGTCAAAGAAAGCTAGAAAATCATTCTTCTTGTATTGATTGCTTAGACAAAAGTTGTACATAGTGGAGAAATGGAAGAAATTGAGAACGGGGGCAATAGAAGGAAATGGCTATCTCCTTTGTTCTCTTAAGGTGCAATATACTCTTGAGTTTACAAGATCAATCACCAACCCTTTGAAATGGGAATGGATTTACAATTTATAGAATAGAATATGACTCTTCATCTACCTCATGACCTTTCGAATACCTTAATATGACTTAAGACTACTCATATTATACTTTAAATATTTAATTCCCTTTTATAATAGTAAGGCGACTTAATTTACATTTTCTAAAGTCACTTAAGTCATATTAAAAGTGAAAACCCCAACGTGAAATTAGAATATTGGAAAGTGAGAGAAATTTGGGGAAGAGAGAGAAAGAGAGGGAGAAGAAGAAGAGGAGATGTCATTCCCGATGAAGTCTGTTGATCCTCGGCCGATGGAAAGCTCTTATGTGATGAAGTTGAATGTCCCATTGTGTCAAAGCTTCTCTTTAAGTGTGGCTAACTATTTTTATTAAATGGTGATTATCACTATTTTATACTTGAGATAATCATTACGGCCTTTTGGAGATCTTGATACACTGCTTCCTTTGTCTCAATTTGCTTTTGATGATGACTTTCCAAACATAGCAAGTCTATATAGAAAAACTTACTATTTTTAGAAAGTGTGTTTCCAGTGCTCTATTTGTGATGGAACATAATTTTTTAGATTCTTCTTGTCATTATGATCACACCCTCTGAATTTCACATAGTTTTGCCCACTAGAATGCCTGGAAATAAATTTTGAAATTTTGACTTGGTAGTGGCTTCAGGCATAGAGCTGCCATGGCAGCCATTAATGGAGCTTGAAATTTACAGGTCTGGTTTTTGTCTCCATTTGCAATGAAAAAAATCCATTGTGATAGGTTTTTCATTTGGATCTCGTGTGCAAGTTTTTAGCTCGTTTCCATTGCGAATGATGGGAAATCCAACGAATGTGAGTCGGTGCACGAAGAGAGGGTTTTGTTAGAGAAAATGATTTTGGGAACCATTTGACCTATTTTTTGTTGCATATTTATCACCTTGAAAAATGAGGAAATCTGAAAAATACGGCATCACGATCCGACTTGTATCTTGTGAGATATGAATATTTTTCGATCGAGTGACTTCATGGTTATCTGGCAAAAAACCTTCATTTTCTCCCCATTCTTCGTCATTTCACTCCATTTTTCTTTGATACCTAAATATTTATGTGTATTCATGGTTTTAGAGTTTATTTGGCCATGGAGGAGCTGGTTTAGAGCAACAATGATGGGTGGGTGTCTGAGACAATCAATCATACAAGGAGCCATGACAAGGTATGAAGTTGTGGAGGAGAAATGAGAGGAAGAAAATGACTAAGTGCTAGATTTAAAATTTAAAAACATGCACATGGAGGGGCTGGGAACATTTTTATGTCCCTGATGTCCCTAACCTTAGGGACATGAGGGACATCAATTTCCATGGTGGTCAAGGCGATGCCATGTGTCCTCGATCTCGACGGCACGTGGGTGGGAATGGATGCTCGAAAAATGCAACTAGGTGGTGAAACTCGGTCACGTGGGTGTCCAAATGAATCTCCATAGGGGATGGGCGAATTTTTCAAGGTCTTATGTCCCCCACCTTAGGTGCATAAGGGACATAAAATTCCATGGTTGTCTGGAGTGACACATGGCGCTTGATCCAACGGTAGGGAATAGATGCTCCAAAAATGTACCTAGGGGCTGAATTTGAGCATCAGTCTGGAGGTCACATGAGGGTCCAAGAGGTCATATGATGGCTGAGAGGTCTTAAAGGGGGCTGGGAAAAATTTTCCAACCTTTATTTCCATGATCTTGTGGGACGTGAGGGACACAAAATCTGAGGCTCATGGTCTGTGCCGACACGTGTCCTCCCAAAAATTTGGCTAAGTCCTGAACTTGTAACAATGATAAATTGAGCTCATGATGGACTTTTTTGGAAAAAAATTATATGATCCTGACTGGAAATGTCCTTCTAAATCCAATGGTGGTGTTATAATGTCTTGATTATTCCATTTTATCCATGAAAAATTGGATTTTTATTTTTTACTCCACATGTGCCTAAGAAAAACTACCTACAGACCTGATGCGCCAAAGTGTTGTGAAAAATATTATTTCACCATCATGTAGGTCTTGGAATCATATTTATAGAGATTTTTTTCTCCTAACTCCATCTAGAGCTCCCAGAATCTTCTTCTGAAGCCCAATAGCTATTTTAGGCCTGTGTACCGCTAGGCTTGTGAACCCTATTTTTTACTCAGACTGCTCTAAGTCTTGCAAAACTTCCCCAAACCTTCAAAAATAATTTCCATGATGTTCCAAGGTCTTACATTCACCTCCATGTTGAATTTTTCCCTTCCATTCCACTCCATGGTGGTTGATCCATTCTGGGAAGGCCAACAATAGCCCTTCCCAATACTGCCAGAAGATAGTATCTTTTAAAACTCCCTAAAATCACCTAGGGAATGAGATTACATTATTTAGGAGGTCATTTAGACTGATTGGATAGACCCGAGGTGTCTTGGAATGATGGGACTTGAAAAAATTAACATTGGGGTATCGTTGTCATGCTTGGAAATTATCAATTTCCCTATTGCACATTTGTCGACAATATTGTCTCTAGCTTTGGGACATGACATGGAATGAGCATAGTGAAGACATGACATGGGAATCCAGAATCTCAATTTTAGACTATATAGTTCATTGACTAGTGCCTTATCCATTGGGCCCTACATAGTCATGTATAACACAGAAAGGAAGATTAGAAGGAAACACACGCATGATAGAAGGGAAACACACCTATCAATCACCTATGGTATAAGGTGGGGGATAACCCACTTTCACTAAATTACTTTTCATTTCTCAAAAGTTACCCCTAAAGAGGCAACACCGAATGATGATGTTCTGCAAAGCCATTGACGGGTTCTAGAAAGTAGCCTCCTTTCCTTAATTATTTATGGAAGCCAGGTGCTTCCATGATTTTCCTTTTACTTTGTAGGAGTGATTCCATGTGATATTCTTGATGCTCTAGTCCTTTCTTGGAAATTCCATTGCCTTCATGATCTTTGAAATTGGTTTCATCATTCCAGTTTCCTTCCATGTTTATCCATATAGTGGATTCTCCATCGAGCATCTCATCTTTGCCCCAATTCTGATTTTTCGTTCCAATTCTTTTGATATTTTGAGTTACTTTCTTTCTCGATTCTTTTCTCATTGACATCTTCTCTATGAGAAACCTTTGATTTATCCTTTTCCTTCACTCCACTACGAGGTTCTTGAGTGCGAAAGAAGGATTGGATGAGAACTCATACTTGTCTTGTATTTCCATGACACTAATGAAGAGATCAAGAATCAGCTCGGGATCTTTTACAACTTCTATTGCATCTAAGATTTATTACACGAGTAATGTTTCATCATTTCTGTAGTTCCTTTTTGTACACCTTTGAATAATATTTATATTGCAACTCAAAGAAACTATCTAGAGGGATTACCTCAACATCTCAAGAATCACCGCACTCTACCGATCCTTCATCAAAAATAGCTTCATCTTTAGAGGTCTCAAAACTCCTTCAATTTCTTTGTCATGGAAAGAGTCTTCATCTTAAAATGGGAAAGAAAATATCTCCATTTCAGTATTGCATCCATCAATCATTAGCTCAAGAGCGACATCATATGTTTCATCTTTCCTTATCTCAATATGGCCAACCTTCACATTAGTTAAGGCTTCCAAATTAGCTTCACACTTGTCTTGCGAATTTTTGGATTGCATCGGGAGCTCAAGACTAAGCTCGGGATCTTTAGTTTCTTCTGCAGCTCTAAGCATTTCTTGTGTAGACATTTCTTTCAAACCTTTCACGGGCTCATCTTCTTCATGGTTTGGTTCATCGGCAATTCGGAGCTTCCCTCTTGTAGCTCGAATCTCCTCTTGCTACTTCAAAATCCAAATCTCTCTAGGAAGGCATGTCTAGCCCTATTAAGATGGGAATATCCTCTTCCTCCTCGGTTGCCACAAAGTGATTCATCTCCTGCTACCTTGATACAAGATGTTAGCTTCTGGTGTTCCAGAATTTTGTACAATGTACCTCATTTTCTTCTTAGGAAGCAATTTCTCCATGTCTACCTTCACCGATATGGTTGCGGATGACTAAGTCATCTAAATTTTCCCTCCAAGTCTTGGCAGAAACTTCTACTCAATAACATTCCAAATGAGGTAAGGTCATGATTGACTACCAAAATCATTGCTGAAATTTTCTTGTCTGGAAATTTGGTGAGAGCCACCTGTGCATCTTTGACCTTCCCTACAAGTGAGACTTTTTTAATTCCAAAGAGTAACAAGAGTCACTAGGTGGAGTCATTTTAAGTTTAATATCCTTGGCGACCTTCAAAGGCATCACGTTGTTTGAGGCACCAGAATCTATTATGTAATTATTGAGTACCTATTCTCCAACAAGAAAGGAGACGTAGAAAGGTTCAAATTTATCAAGTATTTGATGCACTCAGAGAAAGCATGTTCTATGAGGGAGGTGTAGGTGAGTTTGGTAGCATGCCTTTGGAACTAGAAGTTATAACATTGGGTGTTAGACTACCACTCCCGATGTATCGAGATGAACCTCTCGAATTTTTCGGGATGAGTTTGCAAATATTAAGTTTCGAGTAATCTACGCTTTGGCTTTGTTTGCATATTCTATGAAGTCAAAGGGAGCGAGATGCTGAGACAAGGGGAATGAAGGGACTGATTTTGGGGTTTGGATAGGCTTAGGAGAAGGATTTTATGTTTGAGGAATGGAGGGTATTTTAAAAGGCACACTAGGATATTTCAAGTTATTAGATTTTGTAGGATCGTATTTGGGTTTAGAAATGGAAGAGCTATTGGAAGACTTACTTGGGATTTTGGGAGTCTTCTTACTTGCTCTGGATCGGGATCTAACAATGCGAATTCATGGAAGATGGAAGTGGGAATCCTTGACTAATTATTTTATTTTTGGAGTCGTCATAAGAGGATCATCAACCTTATTTTCTTTTGTAGTAGTGGAGGGAGATGCTCTTTTGTCAGACTGAGAAAGAGTGAATACCACACATGAGAAACTAGGTGTATCTTCTTCATCTTCTTCATAACCTCCAGAATACTCACAAAATCTGATTTTGGCATCATTCTCAAACTCATTACTTTCTAGGAAACCATCACCTTCACTTTCTTGTTCAAGCTCTTCTTCATCTTCTTGAAATTTGCAATTTATGTTCATGGGTGGGGCCTCCAAGGTGAGCCTTTGGGGTGCTCCTACAATCTAATTTCTATTGATTCTATGGGAATAAACACGTTCAAATAATTCCCTCTTCAAACATGCTATCTCATTTTCCAAATTTTGCAATGATGGATTGGTTCTCTCATCTTCGAGGACATTAGGCCTTGCCCTTTTATGGGTTCTTGATCTTTGCGAGAGAGGATGAGATTGTCATCCAATTCAATGGCCCCCTTTGTGCTTCTACAATGTTCCTTGGTTGAACTCTTCATAGGAGAAAGCATACCTGGTGTGATTGAGCATTTATGAAGAATCTTTTGATATTGTTTCGAAAGGGATAATCTTCTTCCAGTATCTGCTATGAAGTAACCGTTCGAAACAAGACACAAAGTCTCTCATCATTTCACTTTCTCCTTTCCTCATTTGAGCCAACTACACCAAGATGTCTTGACAATCTTGAGTTGATTTAAATATTTAAGCCGTAGGTAGCCTTGATGTCATCCCATCTAGTGATTGATTGGGAAGGTAGGAGGTAAAACCATTCTCTCGCTTTTTTTCTTGGAGGGACTCCACAAACAATCTTACAAAGAACATCTTCATCTTTGGACACCAAGAATTCCACATGATGTCGTGAAAGCATCAATGTGTTCTTTAGGATGTTGTGTGTTGTTGCCTTTGAAATTTGGAAATTTCTTGTGGAAACCCATTAGTAGATCATGAAGAGGTGGTTCAAGAGCAAGCGAGGCCCGTATTCCTTCCCCATGGAACAATGGGTTGAGGTCTTTGTTCTTCATCTTCCATTGTTTTTTCTGCTTCTATTTCATCTCTTGCTTCTACAAATTCTTCTTCAAATTATTCTTCTTTTGTGAACTCGATGTTCAATGGTGGTTGAAAAATGGGAGAATTTGAAGGAGTTTGGATAGGATTACCAGGTGAACTTCTCGAAGTTCCGGATGGAGAGGAGGCTTGAGAGAAGAAGTATGGATTATCTCTAATTTGTTCTCGCTAAATTTTTCAAAGCTTCAAAATTGGAATCAACAACACCTCTCAACCTTCTCAACTTGGTGTATCTTCTTTCAACCAACTTTTGAAAACTTACGTAATTGGAACACGAAAGGGCAACTGTAGAATGTGAAAATTCATGTGTAGAAATCAACAAAGTGTATCTTTCAAGTAGAGACCTTCATGAAATCCTTTTTTTATTTTTTCAATATTTGTTTTTTTTTGTATTTTGAGACCTTGTGGTCATATTTTGGGTGCAGATGTTGCTAAATTTTCCCCACGATGGGCGCTAAAAATTGTTGGCAAGAAAATTTTTCAAGTGGAAAAATTTGTGGATTTCTTTGCAAATGCTCGGGATTATGAGTCCCTCTACTTAATCGGTGCAGCTGTTGTATGTGCATGCACATGAAAAGGTGGATTTCTATGGTGGCCTTTCGACGAGGGATCCAACAAGGGCACTCCACCGATCTGTGGAAAATATAGCAATCTCTTTTTAGGGGAAGGCTTCATCATAGAGCGGGAAAGGGGAGTGAGAAAAGAGGTAAGAGAACTAATGTTGTAGGTAGAAAATCAAATTCCTTCATGCACTAGTTAGAAACTTCAACACATGCATTCATGAGAAGAAACAACCCTACAAATAGCAACAAGACCAAATATAATTTGATGAACACAAAGTATCATGAAACCCCTTAGTCAAAGAAAGCTAGAAAATCCTTCTTCTTGTATTGATTGCTTAGACAAAATTTGTACATAGTGGAGAAATGGAAGAAATTGAAAAAGGGGGATAGAAGAAAATGGCTATCTCCTTTGTTCTCTCAAGGTGCAATATACTCTTGAGTTTACAAGATCAATCACCAACCCTTTGAAATGGGAATGGATTTACAATTTATAGAATAGAATATGACTCTTCATCTACCTCATGACCTTTCGAATACCTTAATATGACTTAAGACTATTCATATTCCACTTTAAATATTTAAGTCCCTTTTATAATAGTAAGGTGACTTAATTTACATTATATTTCTAAAGTCACTTAAGTCATATTAAAAGTCTGGACACCCAACGTGAAATTAGAATATTGGAAAGTGAGAGAAAGTTGGGGGGAAGAGGAGAGAGAAAGAGAGTGAGAAGAAGAAGAGAAGATGTCATTCTCGATGAAGTCCATTGATCCTTCTTCGATGTAAAGCTACGATGTGATGAAGTTCTAAATGTCCCATTGTGTCAAATCTTCTCTTTGAGTGTGGCTTACTATTTTTAGTAAATGGCCATTATCACTATTTTCTACTTCGGATAATCATTCTGGCCTTTTGGAGATCTTCAATACCACTTCCTTTGTCTCAGCTGCTTTTGATGATGACTTTCCAAACATAGCAAGTCTATATAGGAAAACTTACTATTTTTAGAAAGTGTGTTTCTAGTGCTCTATTTGTGATGGAACATACTTTTTTAGATTCATCTTGTCATTACAATCACACCCTTCGAATTTCACATAGTTTTGCCCACTAGAATGCCTGGAAATAAATTTTGAAATTTTGACCTAGCAGTGGCTTCGGGCATGGAGCTACCATGGCGGCCATTAATGGAGCTTGAAATTTACAAGTATTATTTTTTTCTCCATTTGCAATGAAAACAAATCCATTGTGATAGGTTTTTCATTTGGATCTCGTGTGTAAGTTTTTAGCTCGTTTCCATTTCCAGAATGATGGGAAATCCAACGAATGTGAGCCGATGCATGAAGAGAGGGTTTTGTTGGAGAAAATGATTCTAGGAACCATTTTACCTCTTGTTTGTTGCATCTTGATCACCTTGAAAAATGAGGAAATATATAAAATACGGCATCATGATCTGACTTGTATCTTGTGAGATATGAATATTTTTCGATCAAGTGACTTCATGGTTATCTGGCAAAAAACCTTCATTTGATCCCCATTCTTCGTCATTTCACTCCATTTTTATACGAGACACGAACACGGGGAAAATTTTAGTGGCGAATATTTGTAATATGGTGAATATTCCATTTTTGAAAATTTTGAAAAGGCGAATTTTTTGGCACGGGTCAGTGACCTGTTCGCCTAAAAATTACACTTTAATTTTTTTAGGGTCGAAACCTTTACCCTTGAAAAATATCCCCTATATAAACCTAGATTATTCGCCAGGTAGAACACTTCTACTTCACATTTTTCAATAATATGATATATCCTGTATTATAGACGCGCGACAAGGGGGTAAGTTATTGACGCGCGACAAGGAGGGTTTGTAGATAAGGAGATACTGCAGATATTGACGCATAGTAGATGCATGAAAAAGAGTTTGTTGACGAGCGACATGGAGATTTTTTCGATGAGCAAGAAAAGGGCAGAGGCTACAGACGTGCGACAGCATCCTCGGTGACGCGTGGCGGCATCCTCGGCGACACGTGACAGGCGCCTCGGTGATGCGCGGCGGCGCCCAGCCGGTGGCGTGTGACATTCCCCTACCGGTGACGCGGCATCCCCCTCAGTGACGCGCGACATCACCCTCAGTGACGCATGACATCGCCCTCAGTGACGCGCGACATCCCCCTCAGTGACGCGCGACATCCCCCTCAGTGACGCGCGACATCCCCTCTGTGACGCGCGTCAGCATCCTCAGTGACAAAGAGTTTGTTGATGAGCGACACCGAGATTTTTCAATGAGAAAGCAGAGGTCGGAGGCTGCAGACGCGCGACGGGAGATTTTGCTGTCGCACGTCAAAAAAATGCATTGACACGCGTCAACAGACCTCAGTGACGTGCGTCAACAACCGTAATGACGCGCGTCCCTGAGGTCTATTGACGCGCGTCACTTTGAGGGTCTTTGTCCCGTGAGAGTCCATTGGCGCACGCGTTAATGCATTTTTGACGTCGCGACAACAAAATCTCCCCCGTCGCGCATCTGCAGCCTTACTTCGTGGATGCGCAAGACTTGACAATCAGGTGAAATTTTTTCATACAACCCCCAAAAAATTCGCCTTCCCGCGAAACCAGTTCCGAGGATATTCGCCAGGTATTCTCCACCTTCGATTTCCAAGAGGTCTCTTAAAATGAACCCTGCCTTTGAACATTATTGTGTATTCATGGTGTGGATATTTTATGTGGCCATGGTAGAGCTAGTTTGGAGCAACAATGGTGGACCAGGTGTCTAGACAATCATGCAAGGAGCCATGACAAGGTATGAAGTTGTGGAGGAGAAATGAGAGGAAGAAAATGACTAAGTGTTGGATTTAAACTTTAAAAACATGCACATGGAGGGGTGGGAACATTTTTATGTCCTTGATTTCCCTAACCTTATGGACATGAGGGACATCAATTTCCACGGTGGTCAAGGTGATGCCATGTGTCCTCGATCCGACGACAGGGAATGGATGCTCCAAAAATGCACCTAGGGGCTGAAACTCGGTCACGTGGGTGTCCAAATGACTCTCCATAGGGGTTGAGCACATTTTCAGGTCGATGTCCCCCACCTCAGGTGCATAAGAGACATAAAATTCCACGGTGGTCTGGAGTGACACGTGGTGCTTGATCCAACGGTGGGGAATGGATGCTCCAAAAATGTACACAGGGGGTTGAATCGTTGATTCGGAGGTCACATGAGGGTCCAAGAGGTCATATGATGGCTGAGAGGGATTCAAAGGGTTGGGCACACTTTTCCAACTTTGATGTTCTTGACCTTGGGGGACGTGAGGGACACAAAATCCCGCTAGGCTTCGGTGCCGACACGTGTCCTCCGAAAAAAATTTGGCTAAGTCCTGAACATGCAATGATAACTTGATCTCGATGGACTTTTTTGGAAACATTTTATATGATCCTAACTGTAAATGTCCTTATGAATCCAATGGTGGTGTTATAGTGTCTTGATTATTCCATTTTATCCATGAAAAATTGGATTTTTATTTTTACTCCACATGTGCTCGAGAAAAGCGCATGCGGACTGATGCACCAAATTGTTGTGAAAAATATTATTTCACCATCATGTAGGTCTTGGAATCATCTTTCTGGAGATTTTTTTCTCCTAACTCCATCCGAATCTCCTGGAATCTTCTTATGAACCCCAATAACGTTTTTAGGCACTGTGTAATACCTAGGCGTGTGAACCTGTTTTTACTCTGATTGTTCTAAGTCTTGAAAAACTTCCCAAAACTTCAAAAATAATTTCCATGATGTTCTAAGGTCTTCCATTCACCTCCAAGTTTAATTTTTCCCTTCCGTTCTGCTACATGGTGGTTGATCCATTCCTGGGAAGGCCAACAATAGCCCTTCCCAATACTGCCAAAAGATAGTATCTTTTCAAAACTCCCTAAAATCACCTAGGGGTAATGAATAGAATTACCTAAATCACCTAGGGGGATGACATTACATTATTCAGGGGTCATTTGGACTGATTGGATAGATCCAGGGGGTGTCCTGGAATGATGAGACTTGAAAAAAATTAACACTGGGGGGTATCATTGTCGTGCTTGGAAATTGTCAATTTCCCTATTGTACATTTGCACGACAACGAGATCTATAGAATAATATATCATTTATGGAATTATGGTAGTTTTAATTCATGTCCATCATGGTTTTATATCATGGTTTATCCTTTATGAGTTCAAGTGTTCCCTATTTTTGAGGACTAGTTTTTGGGCAATTTTTGGTATTTTGGAGAAATTTGGGCACATAGCAGTTTTGGAGGTACTATAGTTGATTTAATGGGTTATTTTTAATATTTTGATTATCCTATGATCAATATATTTCCATTTATATATCATAATTGATTTTAATATGAGATATTAGCAATATATGGCTTGTTTACTAAAGATTGGTTTTGGGAAGCTTGTTCGTGCATGCTCTTGAGTGGCTTCATGAGGTGAGATGGTTATTCTAGTTTGTTTCATGGTTTCTATACTTTTTAAGGCTTATAAAAAATTTCTAAGTGTTTTCCATGCCTTTGTGAAGTTTTTTTGGTCTATAACATTCCCTTGGTTTTGAGTTGTTTGATTTGGTGTTTTAGGGCTTGTTGAGTCCTAATGATGGTCTAGAAGGCTCTAGGTGATGGTGGAGACCTACATGGTCCTTTTTTATGTTTTAATCATGTTATAATGATGTGAGGTGTGTTTTTTACACTATTATGGTTGACTAAGGGATTTGTGATAAAGGAACAGATATAAACATAAGTGAAAAGGATAGAATGGTGGCCACCAATGATAAAATGTACTTATAAAATGGTTGTGCATGGTAGAGACCAAGGAATGACTAAAATCAAAATGAAACATGAAACAAGCAAGAACACATGTGTTTAATATTAAAAAACAAAAAACAAAAGTGTCAATCATATCATAATCTAGAGTAGTATGAGAATATAAACATCATAATAAAGAAAATGTTTGTTAAAATCCAAAGGTTATATAATAGTTTAATCATGAGAATATAAATCAAGTTTCATAAGCTAGAATAGTATAGAAATAGAAACAAAAGTCTAGAGACAACTAAGAAATATTATATAGAAACATAGTCATATGTAGGTATGGAGTTACAAACATGGGACACCCCTTCATTATCACAAGACAATCACAATATAAGGCCACAATGTTCCATGGCTAGGAAAAAAGTTCATACATGAAATATAGTCATGTAACCACAAGCATGGGACACCCACAATGTCACAAGAAAATAAAGGAACTTAGGGCTTATAAAGGAAATGATTATACCATTATAATGAAACAAGACAATCAATTTAATACGAGTAATCATTCAAGGAAGTAATATTTATAAGTAAACGGTGAAAATAATACATATGTAAGTGAGAGTATTAAAATAATAAAATAAAAGAGATAACAAGATAGGTTAACGATTGCACAAGATAAATGTGTTAGTAATGCTAAAAATAATCACTATGTATAGAATCAAGTGTGATGGGGAAGGTGGAAAGTAACATATATAATTCTACAAAATAACCTCTATAACATGGGGGATTCCTCAAACCATAGTATAAGGAACCGAGATGAAATCTATCATCACGTATAAACCTATTTATTTCTTGTATCAAGCTCAATATACCTCTTTTACATGTCTTAAAAGAGCATATATTTTATTTTTCAAAACAACATGACAAAAAACATTTATAAAGTAATAAGATAGCCAAGAAAACTATAAGTAGGTTCATGTATTGTATTTTTGCACATATTCTCATGTTTTTATATTATTTTATTCTTTGAATGTTTTTGAATTTTTTCAATGTAGATATGTACAAGAAATGGAGCAGCACAAGAGCTACTTGATAAAATCCCCATAAAAGGCCTATCATACTCATAGGGTGAAGGAGGCATATTCCTTGTGAGCATCAATAGAGATGAAGGGTGTTGATATATATTTTTTTAGGATTCATAACATATGTTGTAGATGGGATAGAGTAGGAAAATATTGATGAGTATTATACATTAAAGGTGACCTATTCGATGCCTAGGAGAGGGTGTCTTGCAACAAGTATTATATGCTCTATATGAACAAACCAAATTCGAGGAGTTTCCTACAACAGGTTTTATGTGATTGATTAGGAACCATGTGTGAACTATAGTAATTGTGCATGGATGTACCAAAGGGTGATTTCCTATAAAACATGGGATGGGAAACAAAATGATGATATGTAGATATACTAGTACTAGCATTAGTAGCTATATATATCGGGATGAGCTATAATGATGTAGGATCCTCGAATAGAATATCCCTAATTATAACCATTTGAATATTGTGAATTAACTTAACACATTAAATAAGTATGTAGGGTATATCTACAAAGGTTCAAGAAACGAGAAACCTCAACTTATGTCACATGAGTGAAGAGAAGATGCCACAAAGAACATAATATCAAAGGTGTAATATCTCATTGTGAGAGGAAGAAAGCATGCCCCATGTGTGTATTAGGATCAACTATGACATCCTTCTTAGTATATCTAAGAGAACACAATGACATAAAATTACACATATTATGGGAATTATTATGGTCAATCAAAAAATGTTATACATGATGTTGATTAATAGATGTATAAATATAGAGTGTATTAGAAACAAAACCAAGTGCCATATCAATATTATCAAAATCAATAATGGGTGTGGAAGGCATAATATAAATAGTGCCGATAAATGCATTGAATGTGCATTCATAATAAGGCGGAGGTGATACATCATGGTAAACATTATGGACCTCTAAGGTAGATTCGATAATGTCATGTTCCAAAATCGGATCACTAAATATTTTGAGATTTTCATTTTCATTAGTAGGGTTAGGTTGAGGTGGAACCTCGTATAAAATAATAATGACATCAAGGAGATCTGAGATAACATGAATAATCTTAAAACAACTATTATTGGAGTTCTCAAGGCATCGATGATAATCACAATTTACAATGGCATCAAATATCTTACTATTAGGTGCACTTGTATCAACCTCAAATGGTGGAGGAGATACAATATTACACTCAAGTAATAATTTGAGAAATTTATATAATGCATAAGGAAAATGAGTTAAGCTGTTGTTAAAAGGGTTATAATTTTTTTCCTTGAAGGTTGAGATACAACATTGAAAATGGATTTGGTTTATGGTTTTTCATCATTAGTTTTGTTCTTATATATATCCTTTCTTTCACACTTGTGACTATATTTACTTGAAGGATTAACAAAATACTTGATTTTGTTCATGTTGATGAGATTGGATTCAGATTATTTCATAGTGTGCTACATATGATCGGAGGAATTTAAATTTTCAAAATAACTAAATCTTGTAAAGGACAAGAATAATTTGTGTAAAAATATTTTTAGTTTAGGATTGGGTAGGATATTGGAAATCTTAGTAATCATGGTCTTGTATTGTAGTACATAGTCATCAATGCGTTCCTTGTAACCTTTTCACAATTTAGACATTCGAGCATAAAATACTTTTTCTAAAACATTGTGCAAGAAATTTATCGTCCAAAAGAGTGAAATTCCAAACAAAATGTATAGGTAGATCACAAAACTATTGTAATACAATATATTTTAAACTCCGAGGAAGATCTTTTTAAGAAATATATCATTTTTTTATGAAAAGGGATCTTATATTAAATGAATGCAATAAGATACAAGATATATTTCAAAAAAAAAAGTGCGTAGTATGAGAGCATGCCCCCAAAACACAAACAAAGCTAGTCAAGCGTAGAACAACAAGAGTCAAACTAGGTCGAGGAGCCAGGAGAGTACAATAAAGGCATCGCCTAAAAACACTTTTAAAAAAGTACTATCAAGCAACAAAAATAAACATGCCCGAGGCGGAAGATCTCGAACATCCAATTACCACCTAAACTAGGAAATTCCTTACTTGGCATGTAGAAGCTCCCAACCAATAGCAATTTCTTCCTCCGGGTCCATTTCCCCATGTGTAGGAATGATAAGGCTGAGGCGATGGAATTTTTTTGATGGTGGTAGAGGTAGTGGTGGGTGCTAAACATCTTGTTGCATAAGCGGTGGTAGAAGGAGATCCCTACCCATGCTAGTGAGGTGGTGAGCCCTAGCCCTACTGGCGAGTGACTACGCTGATGTAACGGCCCCGGAGAGTAGTAGGTGTGGCTGAAAGCATGGCGTTGAGATAAGCTACACCGGCCACCATGACGGTTTGAAGGCGAGGAACGCCTAGTGGGAGATAAAGGCACTTAGGAAACATTGCATGGGGCTTCCTCCCAGTGGTGCAATAGGTGTGGAGGTGATCCACCTCTAGTGCCACCTTGTTTTCCTGAACTTGAATCTACATAAGCACATTGGAGATCACCATAGATTTATTATAAATCAAGAAAGATTGATCAACTGCAGAATTAGCAAAGAAAAAATCATTTCTTTCTTTCCATATCCAAAATAGAATCTCCCCTCTGAAAACATGCCAAATCTGGGTGAACATAGGCAGAAGTTTGGGATTATCTCCCAAGAGGATATGTTGCCAAGTGAAACAGTGGGGTCGTGAAGGAAAAAAATGAATGAATCCAGTTCCAGGAAATTTGAGCTTTGGTACTAGAACCAGAAGACTTTTAAAATTGTTTCCAAATTTCCACATAAGGGGTAGTTAGGAGTCATGATCCCAATTTGAATAAGATGATCCACGATAAGAAGGTCTTGATGTACAATACACCAAAGAAAATGAAAATTTTTGGGCTCTACACATATATTCCAAACAGTTTCAAATCACCTACCCCTGTAGAGAAAGTAGCATAAATTCCCCAATGAGTATTAAGTTTTTCCACCATGGGAAAATGAGGAAAGAGCCAACAATATCCTTTGTTGGATTTTTAGTTCTGAGAAATGAGTATCGACTTACCACTTCAGTCTTTCCACCATGGGTGAGAGGAATTCACAACAATATTATGCAACATGTGATCAAGAATCAAATTGATCATAGTAGAGAAAGTATCCCGATCTTGGTTGGAAAGTTGAAACATAGCTTTAAAATCCAGCCAAGAGAACCAAGATTGAGAATTTTTGTAGAAGTCCTCGATCTTACAAATTATGCGCTTGAAGAATTTGAGCATGGAGATTCTTGGGACCTCTGCAAAGAATTTATGTTGGGATTGAAAAATCGGTGACCACCAGAGAGAATTTTGATTAAGAGAAATTCCATTATGAAATCCATCCCCTACCATAAAAGTGAAGGTTTAACACATTCCCACGCTTTCCAAATACTCTTAAGCACAAAGGTTCCAATAATTTGTATAGGCCTAAGAGTGATGAGAAATTTGAAAACCCTAAGCCTTTCAACGTAGGGTGGCCATAAAGATAACATTCCGTAATGTCATGTTGTATGAGAACTTTCCAAGATTCTTGGCCAATAATTCTTATGATAATCCACTTAGCACAAAGAGATTTCCCTTGACGTTGAATGCGAATAAGCTCGAGGCCTCTAGAATTGCAAGTAAAATAAAAAATATCCCAGTGCTACCCAATGAAAACCTTTTCCAATAGAAGCTATTGTAAATATCTCCCCTCGGGTAGATATAGACAAACAGAAGAATATGGAAATCAAAGAAACTCGAGCCCGATATTTATTCGTCACTAACAGCCCGAAGGCGCAGTAAAGGGCACACGACAAAGAGTGTTGACATGATGAAAAGGGCGCGATAAGTTCTGTCGACATTTGAAAAGTGCACAAAGGGTGCTGATAAGTTCATGTCGACATGCTGAAAAGTGCACCAAGGGTGTTGATAAGTTCCTATCGACATGCTAAAAAGTACACCAAGGGCACCGATAAGTTCTATCGACATCTTTGAAAAGTGTGCCAAGGGCAGCGATAAGTTCTATCGACATCTTTGAAAAGTGCGCCAAGGCGACTGAAAGGATCTTCGATAAGTTCATGTCGACAACCTAAAAAAGTGCGAGAAGGGCACTGATAAGTTCTGTTGACATGCTTAAAAAGTACGCGAGGGCTGATGAGTTCTTGTCGACATGATGAAAAGTGTGCCAAGGGCGCTGATAAGTTCTGTCGACATCTTTGAAAAGTGCACCAAAGGCTTGATAAGTTCCTCTGTCGACAAGCTGTGAAAAGTGCGCCAAGGGCGTTGATAAGTTCCTGTCGACATGCTGAAAAGTGTGCCAAGGGCACTGATAAGTTCCTGTCGACATGATGAAAAGCCAAGACGATAAGTTCGTGTCGACATCTTTGAAAAGTGCGCCAAGGCGCTGATAAGTTCCTGTCGACATGCTGAAAAGTGCGCCCTTTTACACTGAAGAGTAGTTTCTTCCTGGGATCCATTGATCATTTTTGTAAAATATTTAAAAGGCATGTTGGCATACACGATGACTTCATCCATGTTGCACCATGGGATGTTGCCATCCAAAAACTTGCCCAAGTCAACTGTTGACTTTTTAGATATTTTCTAGATATTTTGTAAGTGGTTGGTTTGCTTTTGTCTTCTTTTCTCCTCTCCTTCTATAAATACTTGAATACTTGTTGTATTCAAGGGTTGGACATTCTTGTTTTTGCCCCTCCCTTCTTCTCTTTAGCAGGTGAATTTGTGGAGTTCAAACCTCCCATCTAAAACTGTAATGCAACTTTGCCTCTTGGCATTTTGCAGTGTGTTGTATCAATCTTTGGAGAAAATAATACATGTTTGTGGATGATTCTCAACCCTCTCTGTGTTCATTTGCATCCTCTTGATCTTTCACTGCAAATCTAGTTATCTGTGCATGATCTTGCATTGCATTTTTATGGTTTGTGTTTATTGGCAAGACATGTGTTCTTCATTCCTCGGTGCATCACCTTTGTTAGTTTAGGTTTATTTTTATGCATCTTCTTACCCTGTCTCCTTGGAAAGTTAGTTTAGGTTTTGAGTAAACCCTCTGCATTTTTACGTGTGCATCTGAACAGAGGAATAGGAACCGGCCTTCATCCGGAGAGCTTTTTCGATTTCGCAAGGTCCCACACTTGGGAAAAGCTCCATGTTATGCAATCACACTGAGAGTCTCAACCCATCGAGTTGCAGACATTCAGGGGTGCTGTGATTCACCATCAACAGTTTTGGCACACCCAGTGGGACCAAGAGGTCATTCCACAAGATTTGAAGGAATTTTCAAGAAATTTGGACTAAAAATTGCAAGTTTTACAATTTTAGATTTTTCACCTTCCAGGTTGAACTTTGAAATTGATTTTCAAGGGCTTAACTTGCTCAAAACAAGTCAAAATTTCACCAGTTGATAGATCGGGGATAATATTCAAAAGGGTATTGTTAGATTTTAGGATTTTGACTTTCAAAATTTCATGGTTTTTTGTATTTCAGGTTTTCCCAGTTGCCTTGCATGACCTGAGTTTTGTCCGTACCTTTTAGGGATTAGTAACTGCACAACAGGACCCAATAATCGAATTGAGGAACTATACCTTCAAGGTTTGAAAATTCTATTTTTAATATTTGTCAAGTTTGGTGTGTAACTTGGCATAATCTAGCCTTTTGAGGCTCATTATCTAACACATCTGGCGACTCCGAAGGGGTAGAATTCAGCGGTGTAGTAGCAAAAGTTACCAGGCATATGAGAAGAATTTGAACTAGGTCTGATACTCGAGAAGAGGGGCTATTTGTCCACTTGCAACTATCACCAGGAAGAGGAAGGAGAGGAAGAAGACCACAAAGATCACCATCTCCACCTAACAGAACTTTATCTACACCTCCACCTGGTAGACCTTTCATCGCATCAACAAGGGTTCTCAGGCCAATCAGAATGGTGCAACCACCGAATCCCTTTGTCAATTTCACTGGTAGCAGCCCACTTGCCCTCAATGCATAGAATCCAGTTCCAATTGCAGCATTGAAGAACATTCCATTTTTCACTGGAGAAAATCATACCACTCCTGGTGATCATGTCAAAGACATTGCTAATGTTTGTGTAATCCATGAGATAAATGAAATGGATGTTGCTGTCAAATTGCTGGCATCTTCATTCAAAGGGAAGGCATTGCAATGGTTTAGGAGCCTTGGAGCTGGTCTATCCAAAATTGGAATCAGTTATGCATAGTTCTCCATGAGCAGTTTGGAGAAAAGGGAGACAATTTGTCTCTACTAGAACAATTGACAACTATCAAGAGAGCTCCCAATGAGTCTGATGACTTCAACTTCAGATTTCAAAGGTCTTGGGATAGGATTCCAGTGGTCGTTAGGCCAACAGCTGAAGGTGCTTTTCTATACTATCTTAAGGCTTTGAATTCTGATATTTCTATGTTAATTCAATCTATGGGAGGCACAACCTTACCTGTTGCTTATAGCATTTCCATTAGGGCTGAAAACTGTCTTATTCAAGCTGGTAAGCTGGCTCCTAGGCCTCCCATGCCCTTGTATCCAAACTTAGAAAATCCAAGCACTAGTCAAACACCCACTTTGGCTCCTATTCCCACTCCTAGAAATCAAAGTTCAAATGAAACTTCTACTTCATCCTCTAGTGCTTCAAATGAACTCCAAGAGGTTATGAAACAATTGCAGAACCTTGGAAATGAGCTGGTGACTATCAAAAGACAACAAGCTCAAAGTGCTAGACCGTATCAGCCTCAAGCGCAGTACCAGGCTAGGCCCCCATACCAACAAAATAGGTCACCAGCTCAGGCTGCAAATCAAAATCAAAGCCAAGTAAGGCCTCCCGCTAATAGACCATTTCAGCCCTATAACCCCAATGTTGCATCTGCTTCTAAAGCATTAGTGCCAGTCCAAAACAACATAGCTCAAGAGTATGATTGGTGTTTCCCATGCAATGAACCTCACAACCAATCTATGTGCTTTAATGGTGCTTTGAACCAAGCCTTGATGGTGACAAATACTGGCGTTGAGGGTGAAGTGAGTCAAGAAACAAATCAGCAACAAGGGACATCTCAGCAAAACACAGCTACAAATGATACCGCACTTGCGAATTGGCAAGCTGAGGATTTTTGTGGCATGAATCAAACAATTTCTCAGAGTGTAGCAGCTAACACAAGATCAAAGAAGAGGAATATTGGTGAAGGGCAGTCATTGGCTCCAAGTGATCTACAACCTTCCATCACTCCACAAGTTGTCGGTAAGCAAAATGCAGCTCCAAACATGCAAGGACAGCCCAAACCACCTTCTAAACCAACTCAAATGCTAGTTGTTGCTGCCCATGCACAAGAAAGGAATGTGCAGCCTAAAGGACAACAAAGAGATGTTTCATCCCCATTTAGCATCATTGATCAAATGAAGAAGACAAATGTGAATATATCAATGTGGGAATCTTTATCCATCCCAGGCCAAAGAGATCTTCTACAAGCTGCCATGAAGAATTGGTCAACTTCAAACCAGCATGTCCATATGCAAGAGAATGTCCTCACAAATGCTGCTCATCTGAAGGGAATCATGGAGGACAACAAGGTAAAGTTTGAAACCCCCTCCATTCTATGTTTCATTAATCATTGGGGATAAACTAGTACATAATTACATGATTGATTCTGGGGCAAGTAGTTTTGTCATGCCCAAGCAAATAGCTGATCAACTGGGTCTCCAATATGAAGTCATATCAAAGGGGGTAGTGCAATTGGATGGGACAGCAGTGGCAATGGTGGGAGTGATTAAAGGTTTGAATCTTATGTTGCATGCATGCCCCAACATTACCGTTTTGCAAGATGTGTCAGTGATAGATTTGCCACCACTATTTGCCCTATGCTTATCAAGGGATTTCACAGCTAGAATTGGAGGCTACTTATCTGCTGATTGGTCACACATGTTGTTCAGAACAAGATATGGTACTAAGGTCACAATCAGATCTGAACCAATTGCAAAACTTTCATATTGAGCCTCATACTCCAAGCCAAATCAATGCCAACTGTTCAGCTTTTGACCAAGAAGATTATCCAAGCATAGATGAAACTGACACCAAAGTTGGAAGCATCCCAGATTTAACTCTTGATGAATGGGCAAGTAAGGTACATGCTTTTGATCCCTACCAAGAAGTAGAAGAATCTGAGCTAGGAGTCTATTGCATACATGAAGAAAACCAGCCTATTCCTAGCATCACCAAAATAGACCATAAGGATGACAATGAGGTATGGCAATTATTTTTGATGGATCAAGGAGTAGGCAAGGTGCAGGAGGAGGAGCTATGCTTGTTTCACCTCAAGGCATCAAATATTATTCAGCTTTCCATTTCAGTTTTCTGTTCAAACAACACGGCTGAATATGAGGCCTTGATTCATGGACTTCATTGGGCCGGGAAAAAGGGCATAAAGAACTTGCAGGTGTTTGGGGATAGTGAGTTGATCATCAATCAAGTCAGGGGACAACATGCTACAAAGAATGACCTGCTGAAGAACTACAAGAACAGGGTATGGGACCTCGTTGAGGATTTCAAAGCTTTCAACATCATGTCCATACCCAAGAAGAAAAATGAAGCCGCGGATAGGCTCGCAGCAGTTGGAGCAACGTTTGATGTGGTTGACAACATCAAAAGGAAAAAACACAGCCACATATCCATGTGATTGTGAGGCCAGCAGTTCCAGATAATAACACAAGCTGGCAGGTGTTTGAGAATGATCAACAGATCATCAATTTCTTACAAGAAGAGGCTGAATTCTCAGCTAGGAATCAAGATAGATTAGAGCAGCAGTATGGTGATCAAGTAGTGCAGTTGGACAAACAAGCTTCCCAAGGGTTTAGTAACATTGGAGTCTATCTTCAACCCTAATGACTAGTTCCATAAGGAAAAGGCTAACATACAGGTCAAGAGAGAAGATTCAGAGCCAATTCTGGTTGGGGAAGGAAAAACACTTCAAATTGGCAAAGTGGCCACTGAGCAGGAGAAATCAGATTTCATACAACTTTGCCAAGAATTTCTAGATGTCTTCGCTTGGAGCTATGAAGACTTGAGAGGTTTCAATCCAAAGTTGGCACAACATACCATAGAATTGGATCTAGATGCTAAACCCATCAGGTAGAAGTAAAGAGACTAGTCAACCCTCACATTGAGCCTCTAATGAAGAAAGAGCTAAACAAGTTAATAGAGGAAAGCATTATATTCCCGATCAAGCACTCAAGCTGGGTTGCAAACTTGGTTCGGTCAGAAGAAGAGTGGAGAAATCAGGCTGTGTGTAGACTTCCGAGACCTCAACAGGCATCTCTCAAAGACCATTACCCACTTCCTTCAATGGAACAAATATTGCAAGTGGTATCCGGTTCGGAGAGATTCTCTCTCTTAGATGGCTACTCAGGGTATAATCAGGTAATGGTGAAAGAAGATGACCAGTTCAAGATGGATTTCACCACCAAATGGGGCACATATGCCTACAAGAAGATGCCATTTGGCCTATCAAATGTTGGAGCCACTTTCCAAAGGGCAATGGATATGGCATTCAAGGGGTTGATCAATAAAATAGTTCTGATATATCTTGATGACATCACTGTATTCTCCAAAAATGTAGTGGATCACCTCTTTCATCTGAGGTAGGTATTTCAGAGGTGTAGAAGATTTGGGGTATCATTGAATCCCAAAAAATGCATATTCTGGCTCACGAAGGAAAACTTCTAGGCCATATTGTTTCAAAGGAGGGATTGATGATTGACCCAGAAAGAGTTGAAGCAATTCGAGCGTTGCCATTGCCAAGTCATAAGAAGGCTCTTCAGAGCTTTTTGGGAAGGATCAATTTTGTCCGCAGGTTTGTTCCAAACTTTGCAGCTCTCGTAAAGCCAATAACATTGATGTTGAAGAAGAGCATGGCATTTAAGTGGACAGTTGAAGGCAAGGCAAGTTTTGAGGCAATAAAAGAGGCTATATCTCAAGCTCCGACTCTCGTCAATCCAGACTTCTCCAAGGATTTCATGTTATATGCCTTCGGTGGTGGAGACACAATTTCTGCAATCCTGGTTCAACAAAACAAAGAGGGATTAGAACAACCAGTTGCTTTCTTTAGTCAAGGTTTGGAGGAATACGAAACAAGGTACTCTTTCATTGAAAAGCATGTCCTTGCAGTGATCAGGAGCTTAAAGAAATTCAAGCACCTAGTCTCAAACAACAAGATCCAATTATTGGTCTCTCATGCAGAGTCAAGGACTTCCTTCTAAACAAGGATTTGAATGAGAAACATGCAGGATGGATAACTCGTGTCATGGAATATGACATCGAGATCAAGGTCACCAAACTAGTACGTGGGAAGGGACTATGTGAACAACTAGCCTTGAGTCAACAAGTTGAAGCAGGTGATGAAAAAGAGACTGTCTTGGTATTACAGGGTGGTCAAGAACAGGAAAATGATGATGTGCCTACTCCTTGTTGGACTCAGAGTATGATACACTTCCTACAGACATGAGGCTATGCCCTCCAGAAATGAGCAAAGCAAAGAGGAGATACTTCAGATTACAAGCCATTCCATATGTGCTTGTTGATGGTGTTTTGTTTAAAAAGGACATCAATGGAGTTTTATTGAGGTGCATTGGGATGGGTCAAATTGAGAGGGTGTTACAAGATTTTCATGATGGAGATTCTGGAGGACATTTCACCCCACGAGTAATAGCTCTCAAGATAATGAAGGCAGGGTATTATTGGCCCACAGTGTTCAGTGACTGCTATACATGGATAAGAAAGTGCAAGAAATGTGCACTCTTCACAGGAAAAGAAAGACTAGCAGCACTTCCATTGCACCCAATTTTGGTTGACCAACCATTTATGCAATGGGGATTGGACTTCGTCGGGGTCATCAATCCAAACTCAAGCCAAGGCCACAAGTGGATTCTCACAGAGAACGGACTATTTCACCAAGTGGACCAAAGTAGCACTCAAAGAAGCAAATGAGTCTAACATACTAGACTTTTATGAAGGAATAGTGACCAGGTTCGGTGTGTGACCACTATCATATCAAAAATGCATTGGCATTCATAGGTTCCAAGATTATAGAATGGGCTATCAAGAATGGAATCTATTTGAGCACCTCTTCAAATTATTACCCACAGGGTAATGGACAAGCAGAGTCCACAAACAAGAATTTGCTAAGGATCATCAGAAGGACTCTGGATGAAAACCAAAGGACATGGCATACCAAGCTAAAATCAGCATTGTGGGCTGATAGAATAACACCAAAGAGGTCTACTGGTAATTCTCCCTACAAGTTGGTCTATGGGAAAGAGGCAGTATTGCCTATATCATTAGAATTGCTAGCATTGGAGCTCATGAAGCAGTTGGAGTTGTTTGAGTTGAACCAATGGAGGCCAGGTATGCAGAGTTGATGGAATTGGAAGAAATAAGAGAACATGTAGTTCAGACGATTGAGAAGGATCAGGCCTTAGTAAAAAGATGGTTTGATAAGAAGGCAAGAGCAAAGACCTTCCAGGAAGGGGACCTAGTTCTGAAATGGGATGCAGATCGGGAAAAACCAGGAAGGCATTCCAAGTTTGATGCCATTTGGAGTGGCCCCTACATGGTCACGGGATGTAAAAGTAGTAATGCCTTCCAATTGTCTACATTGGATGGAGAAGAACTCCCGATTCCAGTTAACGGAATCTATCTTAAACATTGCTACTAAAAGGAAAAGGTTTACCCTTGTAAATATTAGCCTAGATTTCAAATTCCTCTAAGTGCGGAGGCACATTGTCTTGTTGTAGTTAGGTTTCATTTCCCTAAGTGCTTCGGCATAGGTTTTGTTGCTCTTAGGTTGAATTTTTGTAGTTCAACATGCTCTCAAAGAAGGAGTTGTGGTATCAGGCTTGGGATCAGAGATCAAGTTGGTTTCAGGTTATTACTTATGACTCCATGCCCAATGGATTGCTAAAAGGCCACTGATCTTCTACCTAGCAGGCAGGTGATCCCATTGAGTCGCCAAATTGTTGTAAATATCTCCCCCCGGGTAGATATAGACAAATAGAAGAATATGGAAATCAAAGAAACTCAGAGCCCGATATTTATTGCATCACCAGCGGCAATTGACCGAAGGCGCAGGTAAAGGGCACACGACAAAGAGTGTCGACATGGAAAAGTCACGCCGAGTAAGGCGCATGTCGACATGTTATCTGAAAAGTGCACAAGCGATAAGTTCAAGTCAACATGAGTTTGAAAATTTTGTTTGTGCCAAAGCTGATAAGTTTGACAACATTTGAAAGAAGCACACCAAGGGCAGCGAAAATAAGTTTTCGACAGCCATTTTTGTCTGAAAAGTGCACCAAGGGTGCTGATAAGTTCTGTCGACATGCTGAAAAGTGCACCAAGGGCGCTGATAAGTTCCTGTCGACATGTTGAAAAGTGCGCCAAGGGCGCTGATAAGTTCCTGTCGACATGCAAAAATGTGCTAAAGGCGCCGATAAGTTCTGTCGACATCTTTGAAAAGTGCGCCAAAGGCTTGATAAGTTCTGTCGACATGCTTTGAAAACTACGCCAAGGGCAGGCTGATAAGTTCCTGATCGACATGTTGAAAAGTGCGCCAAGGCGGCTGATAAGTTCCTATCGATGACAATGAAAGGGCGTAGATAAGTTCTATCGACATCTTTGAAAAGTGCGCGACCAAGGGCGCTGATAAATTCTGTCGACATGCTTTGAAAAGTGTGCCCTTTTCACAATGAAGAGTAGTTTCTTCACGGGTCCATTGATCATTTTTGTGAAATATTTAAAAGGCATGTTGCATACACGATGACTTCCTCCATGTTGCACCATGGGATGTTGTCATCCAAAAAAACTTGCCCATAGTGAGATGTTGACTTTTTAGATATTTTCTAGATATTTTGTAAGTGGTTGGTTTGCTTTTGTCTTCTTTTCTCCTCTCCTTCTATAAATACTGGAATACTTGTTGTATTCAAGGGTTGGACATTCTTGTTTTTCCCCTCCCTTCTTCTCTTTGGCAGGTGAATTTGTGGAGTTCAAACCTCCCATCTAAAACTGTAATGCAACTTTGCCTCTTGGCATTTTACAGTGTGTTGTATCAATCTTTGGAGAAAATAATACATGTCTGTGGATGATTCTCAACCCTCTCTATGTTCATTTGCATCCTCTTGATCTTTCACTACAAATCTAGTTATCTGTGCATGATCTTGCATTACATTTTTATGGTTTGTGTTTATTGGCAAGACAGTGTTCTTCATTCCTCGGTGCATCACCTTTGTTAGTTTAGGTTTATTTTTATGCATCTTCTTACCCCTGTCTCCTTGGCAAGTTAGTTTAGGTTTTGAGTAAACCCTCTGCATTTTTACGTGTGCATCTGAATAGAGGAATAGGAACCGACCTTCATCCGGAGAGCTTTTCCAATTTCGCAAGGTCCCACACTTGGGAAAAGCTCCATGTTATGCAATCGCACTGAGATTCTCAACCCATCAAGTTGCATACATTCAGGAGTGTTGTGATTCGCCATCAACAGAAGCATTAGCCCATAAGAAATCTTTGAGAAGTTTTCCAGCTTCGAATGGAGGCTTTGGAAGGAACCCAACAAGATGAGTAGTAAACATGGGAGGTGTAAGAAATTTAGAGTAGATTAGGAATTATTTTTGAAATCCCTTATTAATGCGTGGCCCTAGGAATTGGTTTTGAAATCCTTCAAGATAGACTGAAAAGTTCTTGTTTGTGAATCCCAAAGATATTTATAAAATTCACAAGGAATCCATCGTGACCCGATGCTTTATCATTATCCATTTGTAGAGTGACTTCATGGAGGTATTTAATGGTGAGAATTATTTTGTAGATCACCTTTTAAGCCTTTAATATTTTATGTTGCATTACACCCAAATAGTGATCGAGAGCATCTCGGCGACTGAAGAGGGTGGATGAGCTTGAAAGACAAGCTTGTAATGACGCAAAAAGGCTTCCAAAATAACTTAAGGGTCAATAATCGAGCTCCATTGTCCATGATAGCTCGTATTTGTTGAGAAGGCTTTATGGATCGAGAGAAAGATATAATTCTTTGGAAACCTGATATCAATTTTTATCAAATGCATCCAAGCTCAGATCTAAGCACCTCGGAATTATAGTTATCCACAATTTGGATTTGATGTTGAAGTGTAAAAACTTGCACTTGCATAGCGTAAAGAAGGGATCACCTTAAAGATCCATCATCTCATTGAGAGTTGAGGTGTTAGCGAGAAATATATCATTTGAATAATATTCCAAGTAATAAAAAAACCATCATTTCAGTAAATTGTGATATATTCCAATATAAACACTAAAACAATACGGATATTATTGGATTCCAATATTATATATTTAAAAATTTATTACTTGTAGTCTCGAATCCAATTTAGGTAATATCGGAACATATATAGGTAAATTCGGAATCCAATTTTGGGAATATTTGACTCCATTTTGGTATATAATATGAGGTACTTGACCATATGGATAATTCATTGTACATTTTTATACCACATGAGATCACTTTTTCACATTGCACTTTAATTAACTCAAGCAATCAATTCGTCGATATTTTATGAATACAAAATTACATAATGAATTTTTATTTTAAAATGAATCTCAAAATACGATTCAAAATGTAAAATTCTTGACATTTAAAAATATATCTCGCATAAAAAAATTACAATTGATATTACGTAGCTTAGTTTCATCTAGCGACCTTAAGCTCGAGAAATAATTAAATTTGGAAGAGATGGTGGCATAATAAATGAAGCTCTTGTATATATATGAAGAACTTACAAAAATTTACTTTCAAACGAAATGAAAATAATATAAAATCCTTTTTGAAATTTTTAATTAAATATTTACTTGCAATCAATAAAAACTATAATCCTTATGAGATCTCTTAGTAGCAAAGAACTTCAATTTTTACAAAAAAATAGCTAGTGGTTGTAAGGAAAGAGTGTGAAATGGTAAGTGAATAATTACTTGCAATTGAAAACTAATCAATTGAAAATCCAAAAATTTAAACATATTGATGATATTGGAATCCAATATTATCCATATTAGAATCTTATTTTGGTAATATTTGAACATATTTGTAAGTTTTACGGAATTTCATGTGTGAAAACATTAGACTCCACATTTTGGGAAATCGAATCCAATACTGATAAGAGTTATGACATAAAACCATCAAATTAAAATAGGAAAGGATTATATAATATTCTGAAGAGAAAATATTGAACGCATCAAAGTGAAATACTAAATACCTATTTGTTTTTATAAGTATAATTGCTTGTGCATATCATGTTTTTCCACATATATGTTAGTTGTTATCTTAAATAATAAGTATAACACAAGTATTATAATCATTGGCTATTTATATGCATAATTAACTATGCTTACAAGGAAAAATGTATTTTGAAAACATTATTATACAATAGCATCATGAATGATATAATGAAATTGTTTTAAACAAGATTCAATTAATGTACAAACTCTATTATAAGCATCATTTATATGTGGACTATATTTAGAAAATACATTGTAGATGAATTTTATACAATTGTTTTTAGCATCCTTTTCAAAAATAAAATGTTGCTTCAAACCACATTGAAATTATCCATAAATACTTGTATCCAACTTTAAAATAGAGAGCAAATAACAACTCAAATCATGATAGGAAAATAAGGGTTTTGTTATCACAAAAAGTAGCACCCTATGATTTGCATTCTACAAATCCCTACTTTTATCTAACATGGGACCATATCCAAGTGTGGTACTTGCATATTTAGATGGACCTCCGGAGAAAGCAAGCTTCTTCTACCTAAATCTAATGTTAAATACCTAAATCTAATGTTAAATTACACCTAGAAGGGAAAATGCAGCTAACTATTCCTAAAAAGACGCAGGGGAGAGAGAGAGGTTAGAAAGATGCATGAAAGGGAAATCCTACATTAAAAGAAGGTGGTAGCACCAGAAAAGGGGGATGTGACACTCTCAAATGGATGAAAAAGGGAGAAAATGGAGATCAATAGGGTTGACAAAGCAACACAGGACCACAACAGGTACTCAATACACTCATGTAGTAAGCACAACATCATTGAAGTTTGAAATGAGTACAAAATATGCACAACTATACCTGCAAATGTGATAGAGAGGTAAGAGAATGCAATAAACAAAGCTAGGGAAGTGAAATAACCAAAAAATAATATTTTATTTCTCGAAGTTGCAAACCATTACATTGAAAAAGGGAAGGAATATTCATCATTACGATTGCACTAAACAATGAGGCTTGGAACTCTAACATCCACCCAACATGACTAAAAATAAGAGACAACAACATTCCAAAATGTCCAACCACCTACAAAATGAGTTCTCTTTTACAATATATAGAAGTTTTGAAGGAAGAGGGAAGAGAAATCCCAAAATTTGACATCCACCCACCAACAAAATTCATTAAATTCTCTAAAACTCATTTTCCCATGTATTTTACCTTACTTAGAGAACAAATCTACCTCCATGCCTCCATTAATGTGCTTTTAAGCTGCCAGGATGTTGTATTTTGAATTGGGAGATTTTTCTATGCTTTTTGCTTACCAACCCCACCTACTTTCCATATTTTATTATTTTATGATGAAGATCTTACGAATCCAACAAGTATATTTTATTGGATTTGGAGAACCTAGGAGAAATGTATGGCCATGTGTGTTTTTGGAGTAGCTCTACTCAACTCAATTTTGTGACCCCCACTATTTCATAGCTAGTAGGAACTCAAACCCCGCATCACTCTTTCTACCTTTTCTTTGTGGAAATTTTACCCAACTTATCTTGGGTTTGACTCGGCCACTATTTCCTAGATGGCTAGGGTCTTATCCTCCCATCACTCCTCCATCGTCTTGGCTCAAGCATTTGGGGACCTGCATTGCTTTGCTCAAAGAAATGAATGCCCACTACTTCATAGATAGCATGGGTCATTTCCCCACATTACTTCATCTTTACATCATTTTAGTCTGCGTGATTTGGTGATGAATTTACTTCGCGAGTTTTGGGTCTCCGATTACTTGGTAGTTTGACGAGTTGTAAACCCAGTTACTCGCTAACTCCTTTGGTTTGTGGGGTTTTGGAGCTTTTTCTTAGCAATTTTAGGAGATTATCCACTCACGGGTTTTGGGGAGTTCTTAACTCATGGAACAGAGTGATCACTACTTAAATATTTTGCTCGATCCCATACCCTGCATACTCTTACGCTTTTGGGCTTTGTAGGATTAAGACCTGCTTAAATCCCTCATTTCTGCTCTATGGGTTTTGAGTTACTTTAACTTTAGTTTTCTCTAGCCATTTCCCATATAACTCTCCGGATCTACGAGTTTCTCGGCCATGAGCTCGTTGAGCTACTCCAAATCCATCACATTTTTGAACCTTTTTTCAAACTTCTCTCAATTTTCTAATGGTTTGGATTTTCCTTGAACTAAGGAGTTAGGAAAAAGTAGAGATGTCATCAAAGCCAAATTTTACGATTTTTACCATTTTATCCCAAAATTTGGCTAAGTGTTGGACTAAAAAATTGAAATTCCTTCGAATGACTTCCAAGTGCTCCCAAAACATGAAATTTACTTTTTTTTCATATTCATCACTAAAGACCCATCAACTTGTTCAAGTCCAATTTTCCAAGTTGTCCATTTTTTCCGAGGGGTAAAAATACATAACAATTTGGTGACTCATGAGGATGTCTCACCTCATTAGGTGGTTTTATTAGTTGCCTTGAATCAACCATTAGGCATGGTGTCACACGATAACTGACAAATCTGATCTAAACTTGAAACTCAACCCTTCGGGACCACTTGAAGTGTTTTTTTGTACTTGGAGCTGATCTGTTTCTACTAAATTGACCATCCACATTATAAAATATCTTATGAATAAGGTTTTATATGAGTGGAAAATTGTTCTGAATCTAAAATTTCACTTTTCCTCTGCAAATGATATGTTGGGATGAAGAATGAACATTTAATATTGTCCCAAAATCTAATTTCTACCAAGTTTGAAGTAGTGCAAACTTTTTAGAACACGTGTTGACTTAATGGATTCCCTTAGAACTACCTTAAAAATATGATTTCCCCATTAACATTGCCTCTAATGAACTATGTAACGATAAAGAGCAACAATGGAACAAAAACTATGTAAAAAAGGAAAATTCATACATGCTCCAAATGAAATCATGCAAATTATGCAAAAGCACTTATTCGCTAAAAGAAAACCAACCTACCCTACTCTAACCGTGAGGCAAAGGAAATTCAAACAAATCCTATAAGCGGCAGGGAGAAATAGCATCCTTTCCTCACAAAATGCAGCCATGTGATCTGTTTGGAAACAAAAGCACATGGTGGAAATGCAAACATGCCTTGCACTCCCAAATTCTTCAAAGTATCAACAAAAACAAGATGAATACCTCCTCAAGTTTCTCTGCATTTGGTTGGAGGCATTGTTGGAACTGACCTTTAGTACTCTAAAGTTATTCCTCATGCTCTGAAGTAAGCATGACTAGTCAAACTCATTGGATGGCTCTAAACTAGCTAAATATTTGATTGGGCATGATTCGATCCTATGAATATGCCCATTTCTATAAATCTCAACTCTATGAATTGAGTGAGTCATCTTGCAAAACTTCTTGAATGGATTTTTTTGTAAGATGATTTGGAATTGATATTACCTCTTCTACAAACAATTATGCCTCATCCAAAACTACCTCCTCCATGATGACTGATTTATCAATGGTGTCATCATCCTTTCTCTCCTCCTCCTCGAGAATTAATTTTTGATAAATCAAACTCATTTAAAAATTTTGATTCAGGAAAGGATGGAGTAAAAGAAGGATCTAAAATTTCACCATCAAAAGAAAACAAGAAGCTTCCTATGATCTCTTCTTTGTCTAAGACTTCATAATCTGATTTTTCCTCCTTGGCATTAAGTTTCTCATGATTGGGTTCAGCATCTCGAGATATTTCATGTGAGTCATCAGTAATCATTAAAAATTGTAGCAAGCATTAAACATGCAAAGAAATGAGAATCATTACATCCCATTGAAACTTCTTGCTCACTTGGAATCTTCTCTCCCTCTACTTTCATCTCTTCTTCTGAATTTTGTGGAGATGAAACATAACCCCTATGAATATAGTGACATCATGTACATTACATTCTAAGCATAGATATTTTTATCATCCTCTTCTTGTTCTTTCTCTTGTTACTTTACAAAATTAGACTCCACCTTGTGCTCTTTAATCCCAACCTCTATTGAAGGCTTCACTAGTTGTGGCATCTACTTGAACTCAAATTTTACAGCCCATTTCTTCATATTTTAGAAAGCTCTTCTTTGTCGGGTTCTTCAACTCGCTATCCTTCTTCTTTTTTCGATTTTTTTCCCAAAATGTATTTGAGAATAAAAGAGGAGGGGTGGACTTGGTTACAACATGATTTTGTAATTTTTAGGTGGAAGGGGAGGTTTAATTTCATCTTTCTATGGAGGGGAAGGATTTTTAGAAGTAAGGAGGGTAGAGAATGAAGGTGAGATGGAAGGAAAGAATATGGAGAATGGAATTATTAATGGGGCTAGCATGAAAGAAGCTAGGGATATGAAACTCAAGATGAGATGACATAAGTTGGAGAGAAAGAATGGGAGGGAGCTGTGAGATGGTAGTATATGATTTACCCATTGAAAATATTTCCTAACACTATATTCATAAGCCTCTAACAACTCAACCCACTTTACAATTTGGGGCAGTATCTCAACCATGAAATCCAGCTTCTGCTGAGGGTGAACCAGTTTGGCATAGGGCTAACCCATGGACAAGGGACCCTGAAACCAATTTTACATGCCTTTATGTGGCATGTGGCTATAGCTGCACCATGTCCATCTCCATTACTTGGAAATTTCTCTTAAAATCAATATCTTCATGTGTAGGATGGCCTCAAAATTATGCATACTCCTACTTTTGAACAACTCCATAGTTTGGTGAATGACCAAACTGATTTATACCTAGCTCATAGGAACATGCATACTCAATCTGATTTTTCCATAAAATTAATTTGGATGTGTATAAAAGTAGCTTTAAGAATAATTTTCCAATTTTGGAGATGGGTTGAAATGGCATCATTCTTACAAATGAGAATCCTAGGAAGGAAATGAAGTCATGATTGCACAACTTCATGAATTGAGGAAAATGGAAAGATATGGAAGGAAATAAAATGAATGAAAATGAATAGAATAAAGGGAAAGGTCTACAACTCAAATAATGGGTTGTTTATAAAATTAGAGTTTTTAGATGTGTTATAGGTTTTGGGCCTACATTACTCAACTCGCCCCGTATTTTCTTCTTTTCGTGTTTTCGAAGTTGCTCAACTTACAAATTTTGGAACCCATGTTGCTTTTCATTCATCTCAAGTTTCTTTCCTGCATTACTCCATCTCCTTCCTTGTGGGTTTTCCATATGACTCTACTTTGATTTGCGCTAGTCGAATCCCTACATCACTCTTTTAATTTGTGGGATCTCAAGCCTTCATTGCTTTAAGCTCACCTTTTTGTATTGTTCTCGAGAGCCTCCTAAGGATAGAATTTTAGGATACACATCCAAACCTGATAAAACAAGAAATAATGACTTTTATGTCCCACCAAGTGGTTCCTAAAACTGTTATCACAAAATTTAGCACCCTAGGATTTTCACATTACATATCCATACTTTTGTTAACGTGGGACCATCTCCGAGTGTGGGACTTGCATCTTAAGATGGACCTTTGGAGAAGGACAAATTCCTCTACCTAAATCTAATGCTAAATTACTCCTAGAAGGGAAAGTGCAGCTAGTTGATCCTAATCTAAAATTCCAAGGGACTAGGGAGAGAGAGATGGTTATTGAGATGCATGTAAAGGAAATCCTACACTAAAATAAGGTGATAACACAAGAAAATGGGTTGATAAACTCTTACATGGATAAAAATGGGAGAAAAATGAGTTGGAGATGGTGGAAAAAGCACCACGAAACACAACACAAGACTCAATACACTAGTTTTATAAGCACAACATCATTGAAGTTTGTAAGGAAAACAAAATATGGACAAATATATCCACAAATGTGATAGAGAGGTAAGAGAATGCAATAAACAAAGCTTGGGTGGTGAAATAACCACAAAACTTAAATTTTATTGCTCTAGAAGTTGCACAAACCATTACATTGAGAAAGGGAGGCAAGATTCATCATTACAATGCCCAAAAATGAGGCTTGGAACTCTAACATCCACCCAAAAGAGCTAAGAAGAAGAGAGATTAGCATTCTAAAATGTCCAATAACCGAAAAAATGAGTTCTCTTTTACAATATATAGAAGTTTTGAAGGAATATGGAAGAGAAATCCCAAAACTTGACATCCACCAACCAACAAAATCATTAAATGCTCTAAAATTGATATGGATGACCTGTCAAACTCATTTTGCCCATGTCTTTTTCCTTGCTGGAGAAGAAATCTGCCCCTATGCCTCCATTAATGTGTTTTTAACTACCTAGGACGTTGCATTTCAAAATGTGAGAGTTTTTTCTCACCAACCCCACCTACTTTCCATGTTTTATGATTTCATGATGAAGATCTTTGAAATATGAATCCAACAAGTATAAATTTATTATATTTGGAGAACCTGGAGAAATATATGGCCATGCGGATTTCTATAGTAGCTTTGTTTACTCGGGTTTACGAGGCCCCCACCATTTCATAGCTAGTAGGAACTCAAAACCCTCATAACTCTTTTTCCTTTTCTCTATGGACATTTAATGTCGACTTAGCACAAGGTTTTGACTTGTCCATTACTTTATAGTTGGCACTTTCAAAGGGTCATATCCCGCATCACTCCTCTCGTCGCCTTGGTTTAGGGTTTGGGGACTACATTACTTTACTTTTAGAAAAATGAACCCCACTTCTTCAAGACTCGCATGGGTCATTTCCCGCATTACTTCCTCTTTGCATTGCTTTACTCTACAAGATTTGGTGATGACTTTACTTCACAATTTTGGGCCTCTCATTAGGCTTCTTCCAATTGGTACGAGTCACAAAGTTACTGCCAAATCCTTTGATTTGTGGGGTTTCTGTGAGATCTTTCTTAGCAATTTTGGGAGATTCTCCACTTATAGGTTTTAGGGAGTGCTTAACAGGGAACCAAGTGAGCACTACTTTCTAGTTCACCATATCCCAAACCTTGCATACTCTTACGCTTTTGTCCTTTGCGGGTTTATAACCTTGTTTAACTCCCCTCACCACCTACTCTATGGGTTTTCAATTTTCTTTAACTTCATTTCACCCATGTCATTTTCCCACACAACTCTCCAACTCACCAAGTTGCTCAACCATGATCTCACTAAGTTACTCCAACTCCATCACATTTTTAATATTTTTAGTCTTTTGCGAATTTTGCTAACTATTTTGGATTTTCCTTAAACCGAGGAGTTAGGTAAAAGTAGAGAGATTTCTTCCAAATCAAATTTTACTATTTTTACTATTTTATTCCAAAAAAATTCTATGTACTAGACTAAAACAAAGGAAATGCCTTCAAATGACTTTAAATGCCCAAAAAACCGAAATTTACTGTTCTTTTAGATTCATCACTTTGAAGACCCATCAATTTGTTCAAGTCTAATTTTCCAAGTTGTCCATTTTTCCAGGAATAAAAATTGATAACATGTTTTAGGTCCATTTCACATATATATAATAGGAAATATTAAACAATAAAAAAGGAATATTTATTTCAATAGAAGGTTTCATTGATCATGAAGCTCCTTATAAAACCATGGTGATATCCTATATCAACCCTTTTGATTTTTTTAATCCAACACAAGCAATCAAGCACCATGAAGTGATTGACTACGTCTAGGAGATTAGAAACCATATAGATTAGGGAAAACCTAATCCTTTATTTTCTCTCCAATCGGGAAGATACCATTGTGGCCACTAAATTATGAATACTAGCGACATAAGGAAGAAGAGGGCATTGTAGGTCCTTAAAGTATGCATTAGGAATGATAATTCTTTAATTTCAAGAATGCAAGTAGTACTATTTAGAATTGTCAATGAAATCCACCGATATTAAGAAAAAGGACTTTAATTTGTGAAACATCATCAACAAAATAGTAATGAGAAGATTTCATCAACATGCGAGCATCAAATATATCTAATCTTCATCAAAACCTCCCATTTTCTCCCATGAACAAAAACATATGTTATATCCTTACCAAATATTTTATTAGGGTTAATCTAAGAAGTAAATTAATAATGATTCTAAAAAGGATAGTCAACCCTATTCTTAAAAAATAATAAAGTAATCTTGATTCATGGTGTATGACATAAATGATTGTCTAATATTTCATATGAAAAATGTTGGTGTTAAATTCTTCTAACCATTTTTTTAATAGACATATAGCTACTTTTTAAGGTAGTTGACTAAATTTCCTTTTCCATATAACAAATAATCTCACATTTTGCAAAGTTAGTAGGAATTGGGCACCACTCCATCCACGTGTTTATTATGGTAGAGATTTATCATTTTATACATTTCAAGAGAAATACATGTATGCACATGAATACCACACAAGTATATATAAAAAACATAGATTTATATGAAATACATGAAAATAGTCATATATAATGTAACTATGGTATTAAATACATTTCATTCATTTTTCATTTCATTGATTAATTTATAATTATAGCATTCTCTACATATTTTAAGGGTTGTAACAATGGTCACAAATCTTGTAGATAATATTTATATATACCAACTCGATTAAATACAACTATAAAATTGAAGTTTTTGGTCGAGAAAATGGCTAAGTACTATCCACGTGTGATATTTGGAGATTTTGCACACAAGAATGTACGTGAGGGTAGAGAATAGAAACAGGGAAACACACAAACATGTGCACACTAAAAAGGAACAGTTTAGCGAGTAAGGGTTTGCACACGAGACACAAAATAAAGGACTAAGTTGATTTTCAGGATGTGGCTAAAAATATAAAATTAGAGGGTGGCGTGGACTGCACAAGAAATTTTATACATAAGAAAAAGTGCATACTGAAATGAAGATAAAGACGATACATGGAGATAACCTATTTATAGGATTAAAGTCAATAAATTCAAGTTATTTATAGCTCGATCTATTACTAAAAAGAGTTTAAAACATGCGAGACTATGTATGTCTCACCTATTATTAGGATAAATGTATGTAAGTGGTGAAGGGAAAATCCCCACCACATATAAATAGGTGATCATGTACTCTTGTATTTAGTAGTCATTCTTTTGGATGTAAGGGTAAGAGAGCTATTATGTATGCATGTATGGTCCAATGTACGAATTTAATGGAAGTATAGAGGTAATCAACCTATTTTTATATAATGCATTATGATTAGGATGGGTAATTGTGAATTTGGTAACAAAGGTAACTACATCGAATATGGTATTTTGGAAATTTAAGTGCTATTGATTATTGTGTATGTTGATTAAGATGACTTATTATATGTGTTGACAATATTTTTGTCTTGTATCTCCCTTATATTATGTGATAATGAATATGATAAACATGTATGTTGTAACATATTTATAAGTACACAAAAGAGAGTCCGGTGGTGCACGCACTTTGGGTGAGCCTTTCATACCTTTTCTTGATGAAGTGTCGGCACACCTAGCTAAGTATTGGTTAAATAAAGACTATATTTTGGTTTCATTTCTTGGAGCTCTTTTCTTTCTACTCATTAGGATGTGGCGTACATATGGTGGTTCATCTATCCTTGGAGAATATCAAAAGGTGGATGCATGACATCTAGGATGATTTTTCTCTGATTCAACATTGGATCTGATTTTAATGTGTGAAAGTGGGTGAATGATAACCTTTATGATTGTTTGTATGAGATGTTCATCTGGGCGTCTTTCTAATAGAATTGTACCGAGTGGTTATCGGCATATGCACAAAATAGGGGTGTCTAGATAGGAAGAAAGAAATTGTGGATTTAATCTGTTTGTCAGTACTCACTAATGTGAATGAACTATGGATAAGATTTGTATACCGTAGGTGGGAAGGAAAGTTACAACTATACCTTAGAGTACATAATTTTTACATAATAATTCTGGAAGAAGAATAATTATGGTTTTGCATGAACCTAGAGGATCATACATACATGTGCTACCTTTATCAAATTATATCTTGATGATTAAGCTTGCGATGGAGAACTTACGATTGCATGCTAAAACCCCATCGCGCATAGGGGAAGGAGATAGGTTCGGGGAGGATGACATCGGTCTAGGTGGAAGACAAAGAGAGGGAAGAAATATGACTTCGGGTATAATGATCCATGAGAGAGGGAAGTTGAAGAGGCATTGAGAATGAGGTGAATGATGACTTAGCGAAGTGATGATAACCCTATAAAGGTGATGGACGGAAGGATCATGTATTTCTATTATTGGGGAAACGTAGCGAAGGACACGTTCGACATGGTGCTTGGAATCTAGAAGTTGTTGTAGAATATCATTACGGTAAAGGTAAGCGGGGAAGGTAATTAGGAATCACTACATTGGGTAGGAGATATAGGTAGGCACATATTGGTAATCACTTAGGAAGAAAAGTATATTAAGGACATGTATACGGTAGTGCAATAGGTGCCCCCATATGGATAGAGTTTGTTTGGAACTAATCTTGTATGTGCATCATCAAGACAAAGTAGTGAGCGTCTTTGCTGTCCAATTATTGCTCTTTTGGCATTATAAGATAGATAGTTGGTGTGCATTTTAGCACCGCCTTGGGAAACAAGGTATTTATTCAACATGTGCCCAAGTCATAGTAGGAGGATCAAGAGGTTCAATACCGATGTTGTGCGGAGGTAATCCTAGTGGAGGTTTGGGTTCGGGATCACGGACCCATGCTAGGAAAAGGACCATAGAATCCATTACAACAACCTTAAAAACCCCAACAAAGATACCCCTCGGATCTTTTTTTTTTTGATATGTATCTTCACTTACCAAATTATAGAGGTATGTAAGATGTAGTTAAATATGTGGATAAGTGTGAGTTATTATGGAGAGTTAAGGGCATAACATCTCCGGATCAAGAGGCAAGTCAATTTTTGAAAACACTTACTACAAGTCGGTGCACACAAATGGTATAGTAAATATGATCCATGTTAGACAACGATAGATTATTATGCGTATGTAATGTATTTTTGGTTAATTTCTATATACATGAGTTTGAGCACCGAGCATTAGCTCATTTAAGGATATTAAGTAGGCTTTTCTGAAAGGGTTAGGGAATATGACACATGGTTTAATAATTTATTGTCAAGATGTCATATGATATTCATCGTATCTAGCACGGGAATTAGTTTTTTGGAGGGTTGTTAACACCTTTCCGAAGAGCACTCTTAGATAATAAATTTAGTGATCCACTCGAGGCCTTCTGACATCACTCCACGTTAGAAGCAGTTAGAAGTTTAGACACTTGAGTGATCTCATTCCTTGAAGTTCAAATTGTAGAAATGGCTACCCAATTGGAGAAATTATATACCAATTCATCTCATGAGACATGTAGTGGATTATGGTACACTAATTTTGAGGTGGAAGGACATACAAAATATATTTTCCTGCACGAGGAATGTGCACATGTTTGTTGACATCATGTGAGATTTGCAATAAGAATCATGATGTTTGTAATTATCCACTCTTGTAGATCGTGACTCAGAAAAATGTGCCGGTATAGTAAAAAATGATTTGTAAACCCATGATATAGCCAATTATCATCGATTGATCATATCCATGATGCATGTGAAACGAGGGTTGCGCGAGACCAGTGTGGAAAGAAACTCTCATGCTTAAGAAGGAAAAACCGGTGAAGCGCGTAATAATGGAAAAGGAATATTTTGAGGTGGATACAAAGAATATTTCATGGTGGCCATGGAAGGTTTTCATGATGGATATTTTATACATTTAGGTCACCTAATCATCATCAGCATGATGATTGTCAAGAAGAATCAGTATACACGTATTGTGGGAAGGTGCTTAAAGTGGAGGATTGTCTAGACTTGCATCCACACATATGTAAGAACAACAAGAAGGATAAGGGTGCCTCTATGGTTAAGGTAAATTGAATAAATCAAGAGTATTGGACACCTAAGAAGATGGTTGATCCTGAACTTCAACCTTTATTAGTCACTATGTGTGCGCAGAGGTAGTACGCACATGTGAGCAAGGAAAGGTAAAACCACTCATCAAAATGAGAAAGTTTTGCATGCAAATTATCTAGATGCAATCAAGAAGAAGGTGTTTTATCAAGAGACCATGAGGTTTTTCAGGTAGCTACAAAGGAAATTCATTATTTAAAAAAACAACCACACGAAAGGAACGTATGAGTACGAAGATTCCAAAGCATGATATTGATGACCTTATATAGGTGTACGGAGATACCTCTTTTGGGAGAGTGGCTATGAGATAAGGTGTCATGCATAGGTATAGAAAGAGAGTGTCAAATATTTCATGTTAATTTACTACCATAAGATCATGAGTATGATAAAGAGATCACATTAGATGCAGTGATAAATGGATGGTTGGTGAGTAACATTCTAATTGACATAGGCATGGAATTAAATGTTCTCACTCTTGATTCCTAGAACCAAATGGGAAGGCCACCATTACAACCATCTTCAAATGTGTTGTATATGGATAATAAGACAAGGGCCATGCCCATTAGGGTATTGAAGGATGCTACCAACACTACTCATAGAGCTAGATCTATAGGTGATTTTGAGGTATTAAAGTTAGATTAAGCGAGATAACTTCCTAGCATTACTTGGATGACCTTAGTGTTATGCTAAAAATGTAGATTTACACTTCAAAAATATGTATATTAGTTTTAAGAACAAATATGAGTGAATTTTGATTCCACTGGATTATATGAAGGTTGCGCCATATATAGAGCCTATCAATGAAGAGAATCTTAATCATATATATGCACATACAATACACGACCCTAAGAAAGTAAAGTCAATAAAGGAAGGCATACTTCATTGGGAAGATAAATAGTACATTAGTGATACAAGTTGGGTGGCTTGTAAAAATTGGTCCCGGGGAACATATGAAATGGTTGGTCATGAGGCACGTTGAAGAGTAATAAGGATGGTTAGGCCATGATGTATTAGGCATATGGGTAAGATCATCTTCTCAAAGTATACATGAGAGGAGAAGCTCGATTCGTTCTTACACACGATGGAAGAAAAGTGACATAATGAAGGTGACATAATAAACATGATGGTATACACATTTCGTAAGACTATTTCGATGGCACGATATCGAATAACATTATTGACAAGATTTGTTAGGATAAATCATCATTCTTTGATACAAGATTATGATGGGAATACTTATCCCATGTTTCATGTTTAAATTTGTGAAAGGAATTGGATGCAGAGGAAATATGTCTTGCCACCATCTCTATAGGTACAAATTTTTATTCTAATTTACGTGGATGTGCATGCTCTTCATATGTATACAATGAGTTTAAGTGGAGATATGTCATGACTTGACTAAAGGTATAATTCATACTTTAGATTATTTTTCCACTAATCCATCATTTCATGAAGCTAATTGAATATTATGAAGCACATCACATTGGGAGACAGCGTGAAGGATGAGGATCTTATGATTCATTTGTTTTTGAATCTATCTTGAAGTCCTCTAGGACCTAATAAAAATAGAAGATATACATTTGGGGTGTATGTCGAAGGAAAAAGAGAAGGAAAACTTTTTACATCATAAATGATGAGCGGAGTTAACAACCTAGATATTAAGCATATAGAGGGTGCGTAGGAAATCTTGGACTCCACAGATGACCAAGCTTGTACATACCATGTGCCATTGAAGACTAAGAAAGTGAATATTGGTGCGAGGAAGAACCTAAGGATAATTTTATTGTCAATTATTGGTTTAAAAGCGAGGTTGTAAAGATAATTAAATTATTGTAAAAATTTCAATATATGCTTCCCAGAGGATATCATGAATTGAAGGGCTTACATTCATCTTTAGGAGAAATGAATCTCAAGCTTTAGGATGATGCCTGACCAATATAGAATTGGCCCTTTAGGATGAATCATGACTTGCACTTGAAATTAGAGGAGGAAATCAATAAGTTTCTCAAATCGGGTATCATTGAACCTATTGAGGAATATGAATGGATAAGCCCCATGGTGATCAACATTAAGATGGATGGCTGGATTAAGATTTGTGTGGACTACGAGTTCTCGATGCTTCATGTGTCATAGATCCTTCTCCCACACCATTCGAAGAGATCTTGGAAGGAGTAACAAGGCATGAAATCTATTCATTCACGAGATGGATTTTGGGTTACCATCGGTGAGGATTGCTCTCGAAGACCAAGTAAATACCACTTTGAAATGGAATGGGGATATTTTTCCTATCTGAGTCATGTCTTTTGGCTTGAAGAATGCACCAACAGTGTTCTTACACATAGATTTTAGGTTTTCTAAGATTTTATTAACAATTTTTACAATTTTACTTGGATGATTGGATAGTGTATGGTCTCTTGAAAGATCATTGCGATTGATTGAGATTAATGTTTGAACAATGTAGGAAGTTGAGCATCTCATTAAATATAAAGAAGTGTATTTTACTACACCTTTTGGTATATTACTTGGTCATATCATTTTGCGAAAAGAGGGATTTTTGGTAGATCTAGTTAAGAATACAGTTATTTTTGGACTAGAAGAACCAACTAATCAAATTGAAGTGCGCATATTTTTGGGTCAAACTGGTTAATACAAGAATTTTATCACGGGTATGAAAATATTTCCTTTCCCCTTAAAGAATTGTTAAAATCGAAGGAAATTTATATTGCGGTGACATGCTGACAACAATATTTTGAGAAATTGAAGGAGAAGCTAACCATCGTGCCTATCCTATGCTTCCCTTCTTAGAATAAACCCTTTCATGTGCATGTTAATGATTTTGGAACAATTATAGAAGTAGTGTTAGTAGAACGAGTGGAGGTAACGTTGATCATCCCATTTGTTGTGAGAGGATGAAGATGACATCAACTAAGAAAAAATATACAACTACGGAGCACGAAGACTTGTCAATGATATATGTGCTTCATAATTCTAAACAATACTTTTTGGACACACCATTTATATTTTATATAGATCATATGGCATTGAATTACTTTGTCAATAAGCTGGTTTTGTAGGGGTTCATCTATCAATGGATTATCTTCTTTCAGAGTTTGATTTCTCGATTATAGTAAAGTATGGTCGAGAGAAATTTAGGACGATCATTTGTTAAGGATTAATTCTAGAGAATATACACAGAGCACAAAAGATACCATGTCGGATGCCCAATTTTTCAGATTAAACTAAGTGCTTTAGAATATTTGGAAGAAATTTTTGTATTCTTGTGCCTAAAGGGATGAAGACCTTAGAGAAAGAGCAACTTGTTATTCGTTTAGTGCCATATCAACTCATTGGAGGAGATCTATATAAGATGGGTAGAGATGATGTTTTGTACACATTTATGTTGGAGCATGAGCATGAATCTATTATGGAGGAAGCACATGGGGGAATAGTTGGAGGACACTTTGTGTAAGAGAGGCGAAATACACTGATATCTTAATGGTTGGTGTATGGTGGGAAACATTATACAAGGATACTAAGGAATTTGTTAAGGCTTATGACCACTTTTAGAGGATGGGTAAGCCTAGAAATTTATATGAGATGTCATTGCACCCTTTAGTGAGTGAAAATCCATTTGAGAAATGGGAAATAGACTTTGTATGCCCCATTATAGCACCTATGCACAAGACAAGCACACATTATATTATTACCTATGTAGATTATTTAACAAGGTGGGTAGAGGCCTTTCTACAAAGGACTCGATTTTAGTAAAAAAAAAAATATTTCTATGGGAAAATATTATCAGCATGTATGGATGTCCATTGATCCTTACAAGTGGTAAAGAGACTCGGTTTATGAACGAGACAATAAGGATATTATTGGTAGAATTTATGGTAGTACACTATAATACCACACCCTATCACCACAAGCCAATGGTGCTTTGTCAGAAGATTTTAACAAGATTTTGGGACATAAATTAACAAATATATGTGGTGATTAATTCAATAAAATATATTTATATTTTATTAAAATATGAATGCGAGATCTATTATAGCTGATAAACAATGAAATATAAATGCTAGACAATTTATTAATTTTAACTATGAAAGGAAATAAGGGGGATAATCCACTTATCTCAATTTCTCTTATCTCGAAGTGAGTGTGAATTGGAAAATATGATGGAATAGGAGAAAAGGCCATCATAATTAGGCTCGAGAAAAATACAAGGATGTTTGCGATCCTTGGACACGGAGTCCCTAGGCAAGGATAGGGGTGTCGCATGAGTGCCCAAGACCTCTTTATTGACATTGGAGTCTGTGGACATGGTGAAACCTAGTTCGACCGAGTATCACTAGGGCTTCACACTTGTTCACTTTTGGTTTCCTTTATGTTGCACTTGGATCGATGAGGTACTTGTAAATCTGTACACAAATATCCTCTTGCAAAACCCTAAAAAACATCAAATCCTAAAAAAGAAAGATGTAAAATGAGGGTCAGACTATCCTTAGCTATCAAAATGGTGAAATTACAACCGAGTGAGTGTTGCACTACATCTCAAACCCAATGTAGTTCTATGTGCTTGTGTGTGTAATAGTTCTCCTAGGTCACCCTTACACCAATGACGCCAAGATAGTGGGCGGTAGCTAGATAAAATGAAAATGTGTGGATGGAATAGAATGAACTCCCCTTATTATGCGCAAAAAGTGTGTATGTAGATTAATGTGCCCAAATCCGGTCCCTTTAGATATATAGATAGATAACCCTTGATAAGAATTGTCTATCCATTTAATGGTATGTATGTTGTGTTTATATAGGGATCTCTTTCGTGAATGTCAACACTAATGACCTAACATGCCTTTGACCAAGTACCTCGGGATATGAGAGGTAAAACCTAAAATACTAACCTCAAATGTCAAAAATAAGATCAAACATAAAGAAAACATGGGAATCCAAGATTGACAGGTAGAGCTTAGTGCTTAATTTCTAATCCTGGTGTGAATTTCCAAGAAACAAGTGACGAAAAATGAGTTAAGGTTGACATATAGGGATCCCATGACCTAACGAGAATCGGGTGTATGGTGTGACAAGTGTCAAATATGAAGGCAATAGAAACAAAAATACAAGCGAATGGAATAGGAAATGGGTCACCGGTGAATACTCTTCTTATGCAAGACCCACATAAAAATAACATACTTGGTGGTATAGTGAATAGTAGTACGTGCACGATTTTTGTCTACATTTTCCCCCACTTTATGTTAGTGAGTGAAAGCTTGGTAACATAAAGTAGATAGAGATGCATACTTGAGAGAAGTCTAATGAAGCCGATGTTGTATAAATATGTGCAAATGTGGTAGAATTTTGTGCCGAATGAGAACATATGTTGTTGAAAACCATGAATCTCGTGTCAATCCATGTGGTGTAACGAGAGACGTGGGACCATTATGAGGATCACTAAGTGAGATTGATGATTGCGATGTTGAATGATTGGAGATTTCAATTTTATCATTGATGGAGATGTGTTGGGGTAGGGAGTGATCAGTTCCCAACCTAATTTCATGTGTGTGAAAAACTAAGGATTTGGGTGTCCTACCGCTAGAGGAAGAGTGTAGGGAGAGAGGTCTAGTTTTACTCTCAACTTTAACTACATCTTGAAAGGTCTACGGGTTGTTGTAGACACAAAATTAGGTTCTGACCCTCTAGGCCCCCTTGACTAACATATCTCTTACCATGACCCTCCACATTATTATTAATTTAACTACCCATATTACGTTAATAATTCCCTCATTCCTCCACCTCACCTCTCCACCTCACCATGGACCCTTTCAAGCCTATTTATTAACCTAGACTAAGTCATTTACTTCCCTAACTAACTATGACCTCTTCTAAACATAACTATGACTTCTTCTACACTTCTCCCACCTATTTTCCACTTCATTTAGCAATAACACACTCCTAGTCCATAACAAACCTTGACCAATGCCAAAAAGGAGAGAAAATGCTATTTTTGGAAAATATGACATTTTCTCCCTAGCCAACGCCACTTATTCCTTAGTGGTGCTAGTCACCTAAGCTGTTATAACATAATGATTAAGTGGTGCGGCCAACTCTTAATGTATATGGGTCATCACTAATATATAGGTTAATATTTAATAATATGAAATATTTATATTTCTATTATTAAATATTCTAACCTAACTATATACTTTAGGTTAAATAATTAATATCATGAAATGATTATATTTCTAATATTAAATATTATAAACTTAGGTGTATGTGTCAACCATTTTAGGTTGAAAAAGTGGGTTGGGAGACATACCTAATCACCTTATATAAAAAGGACTTTAGGTCCTCATTTGATATATTTGGGAAATATATCAAAGGAGTGCAAAATCAGTGATTTGGTTTTACCCTTAGTAAAAGGGTTTGAAAGGAAGAGGTGATCTTCTAGATGTAAAATAAATTCTACGAAGTAAAAGGTTATTTTCAAAGTGGTTTTACCTATTGGGGTTTTCCACTATAAATATTGTGTCACTGTGTTATTTAGTTCTGTAAGTATTTCTTTATTTACTTATGTTATGATGTAATCTTTATTTAAATATTTATTGTAACATTATGTAATATGTAAGTTGATTAAATTCATATTTATTAGAATCCTCAAATTCTAACATGGTAATAGAGCGAGGTAAATTAAATAAATTAAGATCAAATGTTTTGTATTTTATTTATTTAATTTGTGCAGGTTTTTTTTCAACCAACCGAAAGAGTATTTAAAATTATATGATTCTTACTTTCATTTAAATTTTATAAATTATATGAAATTAATGTTTGTTTGGAGATTGATGTGTGCACATGTGAAAGGGGCTTCAAATATTTACCTACGTGAAAATCACATACATAAAAAGAAAGGATTTATTAGTATATGAAATAATTTTCATGTTTTCTATAATTTCAAATGTCTAGGGTTAAATATTTTGGAAGGTAAATTCATACCCATGTTGTTTGGTCCCCTCTAAAGGATTCAATTTGAAAAACTATAGTTTATAGTTAATCTATAACTATATCTATAAAATTTGAAAACTATATTATTATTTTTTAAATATATATATATATATATATATATATATATATATATATATATATATAATAAGGTTTATATAATAATTTATATAAACATCATATTAAAATTTATATAATTTTGGAAAAAAATTATATATTAAAAGTCTTTAACCATATTAAAATTACATGAGATTGATGGAAGAGTCAACAAAGTATTCTAAGCCTAAGTTTAAATCATACTTATAAATCTAGGCATATATAGCTTTTTTTTAAAGAAACAAACCTAAGTTTAAATCTTATTTTTATATATAGTTAGTTTAAACCGCTTAAAATATAAATTTTATTAAATATGGTTTACATATGTTTTAAAAAAACTTAAGTGCTTACTTGTTTTTGGAAAGCTGGGAGTGCATGTTTATTGTTTGGCCATGAAGGGATTACTTTTTAAATCTTAATACTTATTAAATTAAACTTAACATGTGTCCCTAACCATTTATATTATCCATATAAAGGGGTAGCCACATTCATTTATATCTTATAGTTTATAAAACTATATAAATAAACCTATTTAAAGGTTTTCTTTTATATAAAAGTGGGAGTGGAGAATAAAATAAGATAATATATCGGGTATAAATGTGGAATTCTCGATTATAGATGGCAAATTCGTTTTATAAAAAAACTAGTTTATTGGTGGTCCACATGAAGTGTGGTAAATATTTAGTAAAATATTGGTAGTTATAGCCATATAAAAGTTTTAAATTTTTTAGCTTACGGGAATTATATAAATATTTTACAATCTTTCTATAGTTTTAAATATGTGCGAGTAAAATTAATAGTAAATGAAGGGAGAAGACAAGGTTCATGAAAATAGGAATTTCATTTTATTTCATTGGTTGAGTGAAATTATTTATCCCCTCTGTAAAATATGTAGGTTAATATATATTCTCATAAATCTTCTTACACTTGGTAAAATTATTTTAGCCTAGTCTATGTCCATTAAACCCCTTTAATAAGGGTTATGTATTTTTTATAAAAACAAAATATATACTATAGTTTATAATTTTTATGAACTATATGTTATTTTTATTTATATCTTATAAACAATATACCTCTTTTTTTAAAAAGTGTATATATTTTACATTATAAATTATAATAGGTTATTATAATGTGTTAAAATATAACCTCCTAATATTATACGGAAGAATAAATTCTAGAATTTCACATTACGGAAATACACAACAAGTTTTGTCTTCATTAAATTTGACGGTCAAATGACCGTCACATGTAAACTAAACATAAGACAATATGTGAGTCATTTTGACGTCAAATTTAAGCTCATAGGTTCTAGGAAACTTTCAACGTGTTAAAATCAATGGTCAAATGACCGTCACGACGAGGCCAAAAAATAAGTCATTATGATGGTCATTTAGGCGTCGAATTTAAGTTAGTCATATTTTTGTCTACATTATTTTTTTAAAAAATTGAAGTTATTATGCATTCTTAGGGGTCTCTTCTCCAGTTCTATATGGTCGTAATTATTTTTCTATAAATTTAGGGTATAATGCAGAGCTCTTTATATTATGGGTTATTATTTTGATCATGGGAGGTTAATTAGTATGCATTGTAATGACAAAATTAGTTATGATCAAATAGTTTCTTTTAATCTATAAAATTTAGATCTGATTCTATTAAAAGTGTTATTTTTATTATCGATAAATATGTATCTAACTCTATGGTACATTGTATATTATAATGGGGTGTGTTTTACAAGTTTAGGAAAACAATGGCATCCAACTATTTCTGTCTTGACAAAATCTAAATCTTGAATGAAACCAACTACAACATTTGGGTCAAAACAAAATTTATGGCAAAAAACTTTGACGATTATTTGTAGATATGAGGTTGCTCCCACCGGTTTTTAAGTAATTATAGATAACATGAATACATTCTTGCAACAAATGTATGAGGCTCTTTACTATGATTCTACACAATGTGAACAATGAATACCTTCTACACATTGGTATTATCAAATATCTAAAAGAGGTATGGACACAACTAGAATCTATGCATGAAGGATAAGTAATTATAGATAACATGAATACATTATTGCAACAAATGTATGAGGCTCTTTCTATGATTCTACACAATGTGAACAATGAGTACCTTCTACACATTGGTAATATCAAACATCTAAAAGAGGTATGGACACTGACTAGGATCTATCATGAAGGATACTTGGTATATCAAAGATAGTAATGAGAGTAAAATAGATAAAGGAATTCAAATAAATGTTCTGTATATTTTTGATGATTTCTCTTCTGTATCTTGTTTTATATCTCAAAGTTTGAATAATTCAAAACTATGGCATGAAAGGTTAGGACATGTTAATTATCGAAGCTTATATGAAATGTCTAGATATAATCTAGTGAAAATTTTACATGTGTTGTCTTCTTCTCTTGAAGTTACTTCATTAAATGCTTATAAATGATGGTTTTGATTATGATTTAGTAAATGGTCATGATGATGTTTTGATGCTATAGATGTTTTTAAAACTCTTATCTTCCTAGATAAGAAATTAAATTGGGCTCAATCTATATTAGAAATTTCAAATCCTATTAACCTTAGGAAAATGACGGAAGCCATCATATGTACCATGTATTAATTACCTTGTATGAACTGACCCGTGAAATATTATAGGGTCTAGGTGGATATACAAAGTAAAATATAATGTTGATAGTAGTATTAACAAACATAAAGCTAGGATTGTTCTTTGCTAGAGGTTTCACTCGAAACTTTTGGTATTGATTATGTTGAGACATTTCCTGTAGCTAAAATGAATATTGTTAGGTCCTTATTTGCAATTACCACTCAATTTGGATGGGAAATCGACCAAATAGATAAGAAAAATATTTTTTTGAATTGTGATTTAAAAGAAGAACTTTACATGTTTCAACCTAAAAGATTTGAAGAAAGCTGGTAAAAAAAAACTATGATATAAGTTGAGAAATCTTTGTATGGTTTAAAACAAACTCTTAGAGCTTGGTATGTGAAAATTGTTTCCTTCTTTAAGCTGTTAGGTTTTGTTAATTTTTCTTCTAACAATGATATATTCACTAAGCAATAAGGCTCGCATATTATCATTATATGTATATATGTTGATGATTTTCTTATGTTTGGTGACAATTATGATTTAATTCATAGGATTAAAGAGAAATTGAAGCATTACTTTGAAATGAATGAGTTAGGTCTCTCACATCATGTTATTTGTATGATTGTATTTCATTCTATTGTTATTTTTAAAACACAATATGCAACCATTGTATTGAAAAAGTTTCTTATGATTGATTGTAAACAATTTTCTACTTAATAGAAGTTGGAATAAATATTGATCCTAAATTTGCATATGAAAAAGGTTGATCATATTTTATATACGTTAGTTTATAGTTTGATTCATCTAACTATAACTAGATCATATATTTCCTATACAATAGGAATTACTACAAGTTTTATGCGGGAATATTTTTAGAGATCATTAGAATCTTGTAAAAATATTTTTTAGATATTTGAAAAGGAACAATCAATTATGTGTTGCATTATAATACACATGAAAATGTTATCTTATATGGATTTTATGATTCTAACCATACCGATGTTGTGTTATAAAATATCTTGGATATTTGTTCATATTTTTTAATGTAGGAACCATTACTTGGAATAAAAAAATACAATCAACAATATTCATTTATTTTCTTGAGGTAGAAAGTACAATGGAAGAAGTAAAAAACCCATGTGGCTGTAATAGATGTGGTAGAGATATACATGTAAGATAAATGAAATATTTCTCTTCTATTTGGTGGTCGAGTTGTATTAATCTTGATTAAGAATCTAATTCAACATCATAGGATGAAGAACATTGAGATACATATACACTTCACCCATGAGAATGTGCAAAGTGATGAGATAAATCTCAAGTTCATGTTGGTGAAGAAGCGGGTTCTTTGACATCTTCATAAAGTCACACGAGTCTTTGCAAAGTTTTGTCGGCTTTTGTGAAAATTATAGTTTTCGAGTTTTCATTGAGAAGTGTGCATGACAACATCACCTCCTAATGGAACTTGGTTTTTGTAAAAAGACCTTTGTGGATTTGTAAAGACCTTCGAGAAAGTGTAAAAAAGACCTTTGGGCATGTATACCTCATCGGCTTTTTTTTTAGAAAGAAGTGTAGAAAGATCTTAAAGGCGGTCTTCAGTAAACTCTTTAGTGCTATTGAGTTTACTGGTAAACATCTAGTACAAGCATATTGTTAAGGAGGTCCTTGGTTGTAAAAGGATCTATATGCTTGGGTTTAATAATTTTTATGAGAACATGTAAAACTCACAAATCATACTTAGCCACTGATCATGGAATGATCTTTGGGATTCCAAATCCTTTTGTACCAAAAGGTAATTTGAGTATGATGAAGGTGTTATAATTCCTTCAACCGATATGCTAGCCTAAAACCTTTATGGTTTAAGGATTGTAAATCTGTAGTGTACCATGGGTAGGTAATCTATTGGCATATATTATGTTATCCCACTTAATATTAAGGGGAGTGTTGGAACATAATGATTAAGTGGTCTGGCCAACCCTTAATGTATATGGGTCCATCACTAATATATAGGTTAATATTTAATAATATGAAATATTTTATTATATTATTAAATATTTTAACTTAAGTATATACTTTAGGTTAAATAATCAATATCATGAAATGATTATATTTCTAATATTAAATATTATAAACCTAGGTGTATTTTTCAACCATTTTAGGTTGAAAAGGTGGGTCGGGAGACATACCCGATCACTTTATATAAATAGGACTTTAGGTCCTCATTTGATATATTTGGGAAATATATCAAAGGTGTGCGAAATCAAGTGATTTGGTTTTACACTTAGTAAATAGGGTTTCAAAGGAGGAGGTGATCTTACTGATATAAAATAAGTTATTTATTTTCAAAGTGGATTTTACCCTATTGGGGTTTTCCACTATAAATAATGTGTCACATGTGTTATTTATTTCTGTAAGTATTTCTTTATTTACTTATGTTATGATGTAATCTTTATTTAAATATTTATTGTAACATTATGTAATATGTAAGTTGATTAAATCCATATTTATTAGAATCCTCAAATTATAACACTAACCACCATCGGTTCCTTAAATAAGGAATTCCGATCCTTTACCTAGGGTGGGTTTTCCATCTTTTCTTTTGAAGTTCTAGCATTGGTATTCTTGAGCATCCATGTGACCTCACAAAAAACCAAAGATCATTCTAGTAATCACAACCTTCACCAAGCATAAAAATTGTGTTCTAGAGCATTAGATCACTCATATGGAAGTCTAAAGTCTTCTGCTACTATTGCATAGGATCGAGACTTGTCTCTCCTTCAACCACAACCATTCCTTCTACAAACCAGCTTCCAATCTACAAGTAAGTAATCTCTACCTTGTGATTTCTTTCAATATTTTGGTTATTAATCATTTATTTTCTTTATTTCTCCTTCTACCTCTCCCAGATCTCCTCCATAGCACCTCCACCCAACCACTTGCCTATTAAGCCTTATCATTGTTCTCAAACTACTTATTTTACCCTCTGCGAGTCTTCATAAAAATCTTAGCACCTAGCCTAAGCACTCCTAACTCTATGTGCAACCACAGAGAGCTCCCAACAAACCTATATTAACCTTCTCATCTAATTTCCCTACCGATATCGATCACCCTGATCGACATCACTATTACTAAAAACCGATCAGTCGCCCAACCGATACCAGTCTCTATGACTAGTAATTTACCTTAGACCAGTAAGCTCTTAACTCACACAAAACCTTCCTAAACCTCACCTAATTTCACCTAGGCCTTCTGAAACACCTTTTCCACACCTTCTATTATTGTGACACCCCACCTTCTTTATATTTAGTTGTATATTCAATATTTAGCTTAAATCTAGTTTATTGTTAGCATATGAGATACCTAAATTGTATTGTTATAATAGGACCTTTCTTTTACTATCATTTCTTTACATTAAGTTGTTTTAAAACAATGGATTGATGACCTTTTAGGAAGTATCACACTTCCTGGATCTAGCATCGCTAGACAATCCCTTTGTGATATTCTATTTAACTATATTTGGTGGTATTTTTGTTCTCTTCTAGGTAGTCCTTCCTAGCAAAAAGGAGTTTTTCACAATCAACTTGGTCTTCTGATGCACATAACCTTCTTGACTTCACAGGTATTCCTTCTCACCTCACCTTTACCTTATTTTTTTATACGCAACATTTGTGGTGAAAATTTTGGCACACCAGGTGGGACCCTCATTTGTGGGTTCCATTCTATTCATATATAGGTTGCATCTTGTGTGCTTTCTTTCTAAATTGTTATTCACTAAATCTTCTTATCTAATAATCTACTTCTTCTTTATAATTGCTCTAAATGAAAGATTACATTTTTACATTTAAAAATAATCCTTCTTCTTGCGATTAGTTAAATTCATCCCTCTTCATATTCACTCTTGTTTACATTGAATATCATATTTTGATTTAGGTTTAAAACACTTGCATTTCATCCTTGTATGTCTGCATATTTAGCTCACATAGTTAAGTAGCAATCATATGACAGAGGTCATGACCATTTTTGATTGATTAATAAAGCGTAGTTCACATTTGTACACACACTCCCTTTTCCAAATCACTTAACACAATTTAAAAACTTCTTAAACATTCCCTTCTAAGAAGAAGCCATCAAGGATTTAAAAACTCATTGACGATGGGCCCCGCCTAGTGTTACGGATGGTTTATCATATCAGAGGTCGGACCTCATGTATTGCAAGGTATATCAAGGACTCCTTTACCAAAACAAAACTTGAAACCATCCATAGATTTCTTTCTAGGTACCTTCGTTATCCAAAAATTCTATTTCATTCATAGTCAATTCTAAGGCATAAGCCAAACAACACTAAAATCTATCCTAGGATAACGTGTTTATTTATTTTTTTCTTGTTTAATTATCTCCTTTTTCTTTTCTTACGTAGTTCGATTTATTAGGATGTATTCACCACTTTTTCTTCTTTTTCCACACTCAACAATCACAACTAGTTAGTTCGGGTTTTCCTAAGTGTTAAAATATCATTTTTTTCATCCTGACCTCTTTCGAGGCTTCTTTTCATCAATTTTAACTAAAACAATCTTAATTTCTTCACTTCCTAAGTTTTATCAGATCACCAAAATCAGTCTAGCAACTGACATCTATCTTTCTACATAGCCGACACGCGGTTTACTTACCGGTGTTGATCTCTATGTTTTTATTTTCTCATAAACAACAACATATTTCTACCCTCAGGACTTTACCAAACATTTTCTTGAGTTTTGTCAATTCTCCATATCCTAGAATACTTATCTTCCAAATTTTTTGTTTTGGACTTGCCAACAGTATGAGCACTTGCCTTCCATGCTAATTATGTACCGATTACATGCTTCACCTTCCATGTCATCTATTTTTTCACCAATGGACCCTAACATTCCTATAACTATACCTACATGTGAAAAGGAATTCATTAAATTCCTTGATCATAATTGTAGTCAATTTTACTCCCAATATAAGAGGAAGGAATCCCATGTGTGCTGGCCTATCACCTGCAAATGAAGATGAGTGCTCACGAGGCACGCGCGGGTGTCGAGTCTCTCTTTTATGTGAGTTTTTAGTGGGAAGCATTCATCAATGATTAGTATAGGAGTATTCAGGAAATAATTTTAGACATACAAGGATTACAGGGCTCAGGATGACCTCTAGATCCTTGTAGTTTCTTCAAACTATGTGTTTTAAAAGACTCCATAACATATAATATAACTAGAAAGAAAGCTACAAGACATTCATTCACAAGCATGAAAGGAAAGAGAACTTCTATGAACGAAATATACATGAAACCCACTGATATTCATATCTAATTACAATAGGTAACCTCATTGTATTCATCATTTCATTACAAAGAGCCATAAAGGGTAGACTACAGTCATGCACATCACTAGGCTTGTATAACTACACAAAAATAGAAAATAAATTACAATGCTAAGCTTAGTACATTCCTTTCTGCATCAGAGCCCCACTCGCAATAATCCTGCAGAGCTTCACCCATGTTATCTCTCTCTCTATGTGTATCTCTCCTATCTTCTCCTCTTATGTCTATATTCCCCTTTTTCTTTTGGTGCACGAGAACTTGTATTTATCATCTCCCCACGCTACGGCAACTCGCCTTGTCATGCCCATAGATCATGTCACCAAGTGTTGAATGTGGTCCTTCAGTGAGCATGTTTCCTCAGGCCTGAGCTCTCCACTCCATCTCATGATGGTCTTCTAGAAGATTCCTTTGTTGGCATGCTCTTTCCTAGGCCACCTATTGCCAGGATGGCATGTTATCCTGTATGCAACCGATCATGCTTTTCACGTGTTCTACCTTTGTTGCTTAAATCAGCTAAGTCCTGAATCTCCTTTCGCGTACCACACGCGCTATGTGCTTCCTTGAGTCTTTTCTCTTGTGCACTTTTGCCTTACATGTCATCCTATAATGGGGTCCAACGCACCCACGTGCCTTCATACTTAGTCAATATTTTCATACTTATTCAATGCTTCATATGATAATTTAAACAAGAGAGTCATAAAGTGCACATCATACTCCACACACTCTCTACCATTCCTTTCTATATCTCCTTCAAATCACTAATGATTTTTTCTCGAACTCGGGAATGTGGAACTACTGCTAGGAATGTATTCTTTAAGGCGAGTGTAATCCACCTTGTTTGATGAGGATCATACTTTATATATACTATATCATGCCCTTGTAACGTGGTTACAAATTGACTAGCCTTTCATTCACGGGGTTATGATACCTTTCACGCACCATAGTAGTTCACACTTGTGAACATGTTCCATAAAGCATCCTCAATGCTCCCTGTAATGTCCCAGTAAGTGCAGAGACATTTCAAAGAAAACTTGAAGTGGTGGTGAGGTCCTTTTCACGAACCGAGCCTTGGCTCCCTTCATTGTTTCCTCCACTGCACGATAAACCGGGTCCTGGTCCTATACCTCCAAATCCACCAAAACCACCTTTGGGTTCAATAGGGCTGTAGGAGTTGTGACAAGTGCCCCCATGGTCCCTTTGAAATGTGTAATGACGGTCTATAACGGTGCCCCACCACCGCTATTTTATCTGTGCCACTCCACGATGCGAGACCAAAAGTTTGTACACTTTCCCTTGTCCAAAAACTCCTCCAAATACTAGAATATGTGTAGCCATAGAAGAAGGGAATGTAAAATTGTATCTCCTAGGTGCGGATCTGTTTCTTCCACTAGTTTCAACTGGATCAATACTTCTTCCTAGTTTGGGAAAACCAAGCGCCAAGGCTCAGTCACTGGGTGGGTTCAAATATGCGCAATGACTCTCCTTTCTCCATGAAAAAAACTCTCACTAGAAGCCGAAGGGGTCTCCCTCACTGCTTGCTAAGATGTGGTAGCAGCCAATTTGCTCATATTCCACGTCCTCGTGTGAACCTCAACTCCTTCACGTAACTTCTTTCTCCATAGATCCATCACACTAGCAGCTTTACGTTGTCTAGTAATCTCCCTTTCACGTGCTTCGCCATACTTGAGCCATATTTATTCCCTCTCCTTTTTTTTTCGTATCTTACAGCGTCGTCTTCCTCCACACGAGCTTCCTTACCCAACGCTCAAAATGGTTTAGCCACCATTAGGAGTGCTTCTTATAACGTCTTGATCTTGGCGATTACTACGATAACTTCTTTTGAGATGTTGCAAATATGGAAATGAATATTATCATGTGAAGGTGTATTCCTTGACCTTGAAATTCATGTTTTCAATAAGTATTACTATTGCGAATTCATGAATATTTGTAACTTTGCTTACTTAGGACTGATGTCATTATAGCTTTTGTTTTACAAAGTGTGAACTTGCGAGAATTTCTTTTGTACTTGATGAATTCATATTTATGTTGAGAGTACACTTTGAATCAATTCCATTGATCCATGGTATGATTCATCCTTCTTTATTTTCGTCTTGTCGATTAACTTTCTAAATAAAATGAATTCTGGAACCGGCTGGAGATTGTTGTAAATTTTAAAGAACCTAGTTACAGGTATAATTACTCGGCACCATGCTGCCAAAGGTAAGATTTGATTTCTGAATACATATGAGTTGTAACACAGTTGGGAAATGTAAGATAGAAAGGGTTTTGATACAAAGTTATCAAAGTATAATTAAGCATTGGACGGAACATCCTGCACTATACTGGTTTTGAACATAAGTCGGTAAAACCTACTTGGAACCTATTAATTAAAATACTATGGGTTATGTTTTAACCTATGACCTAATAATTATCCTATGAGGATTTTAAATTAAAAGGATGTAAATTATTACAAATCCTAATGATTTACGACCTAGATGGAAACCTAACTATTGACAATGTAACCTAAACTATTGTTAGTCCTAAAAGGGACCTAAGGATACATGCCAAATGGGAGGATAAGGGGGAAGGTTAAACTTAAATGACAGACTTTAATTGCAGTCCTTGTGGTTTTAAATGCCAATTTTGGTGGGAGAAAAGAAGCTGAGACTTCTAACTAACCACATGACTAAATTTTAAATTACGTGCAAATTTAAAAGAAAGACCTCACCAAATTTGAGTCGGTTGTGGCGTGGAGAAAGAGGGAGAAAGAGGCATTCAATGCATTAATGGCCTCATTTTTGGTAACTTGACCTACCTTGGAAAGAGGAAAAGGAATTTTTTTGGGTTATTATTGTTCATTTGGGTTTTGAGATTTTGCTCTACATTTTTTTTTTTTTGTTGCTCTTTCGAGCTGTAAGTTTGTTTTACGACCATTGTCGGTTTGACCACCTCCGAGTGGTTTCTAGGCTGTGGAAACGTGGAAGCAGATTAGGAGTGCAGTTGAATAATGTTGTTGGAAGGAATAAACTTGGGAGAAGCTCGGTTGTGACCTTCCACGAGCTAACCAGAAAATATATAGGCATGTTAGGCTCTTTTCTTTAAACAATTTTTCTCTTTATTAAGCATCTTCATTAAAAGAACTCTGCTCTTATAACTGTGTGTTCTTGTAAAAATAAATGTTGATATGTTAGATGTGATCTTTTACTTGAGTTGTCGTTTGAAATAAAATGCGATTTGGGTATTTTCTTGATGCATACTGGAGAAAATGGGTGTTTTCTTGTTGAAATGGTAAATGAAACGAATTTCATCTCTGTTGTTTTGAATTTTGAAAGTAATGGGTATTCGGTTTTATTGTCCATTATGGGTTGATCTTGCTGAAGGCGACAATGATGTGCAAACTATTTTCTAAGTTTTGTGTGTGCAAATGGTTATGAAAACCATGAGAATGCTTTGACAAGACTGTTTGTGTGAACTATTTTTCTTGTCATATTACAGTGTATGGTGATGTGAATCCTCTCAGGGACAATAAGATCATAGTAGCATCTTTACATTTGTTTGTTCTAGATCGATATGATGTTCTACCTGTTTTGTTCTTGGTACCCATGTATGACTGTTTGGAAAGAAATTCTTATCGAATTGGGAACAGAGTAGTCTGTCTATTGAATGGACTAGGTAGAGCGTACAATTTTTATTTCTTCGTTGAACTCAATGATGAATATATATATATATATAATCTATGGATTTAAACTTCTTCATTGTTTTCATTGAAACTAAACCTGAGTAGATTTCTTACTCTTGTGGTTGAAAAACTATTTCTTTAATTATTACGGTGAAATTGTGATCATGTTGCCTTGTTGTATACTCTTACTCGTTTCATACCTGGATGGATATGTCTGTTTTTGGTGAATAATTAAAGGAAAATATTTTAATTAAAAGTTTAGTTGCACTTAATTCTTAGGTGATGTCTATCTCAATTTCAAGATGCGTTTGCATAAAAGAAGAGTTCTTTTATTGAGATAGTTAGTCAAGAAACACCTCATTTTAATGATAAGTGCTTAATATGCTTAGTTAGATGAACCACCTGCAAGTAAATTTTGCGAGATGGATTACGTGAGTAAAATGAAGACATGTCGTTTTATGATGCTTCTTCTGATTAACTAAGGGATGGATCTTTTCTGAGATTTTATTATTCTTCTCAAGGGAAATGGAAAAAGAAAAATTTGTATTCTTCTTTCTTTTTGAGTTGTTAATGTTGATTGGCATGAATGAAGTCCGGCTGTGTGGACTTGTAAAATGTATAAATTTTAATCTTGAGGAATGAGTAAAAGGGAAAGGTGTGTTATTTTAATTGTTGTACCATTATTGAATTGTTGAAATATAATCGTTAACTTATTCCTATTCGATGAAATTGTACTTATTCAATGATGGTTGTTAGATTTAAAGGGACATAATGTCTATTCTTCACTTGAATACAACTTTTAAGTTGGAATGTGCAATTAATTAATACTTAGGTCAATATGGGCCTTTAAATTGACATTAGTAAAAGAGTAAGATACACATGAACTCTTGTATAAATGAAATACGGAATTGAATTCTAAACCAATGAATATTAATGAAAGGACAATTGAATTTCTGTAATCAGATTTCATTAATATTCTTTGGGATGTCTTACCCAAAGGATATTCGGAAAGAGGAATCATATCTCCTCTTAACAAACCTTAGACTGAAGTAAGGTAATTGTAAATAAATGAAAACATCTATATGAGGAATAGACCTCATTCAAATGACTTCTAATAAAATGGAAACTTGAATTTAAAATCAGTTGTGGATAAACTTGATTAAGCTTAGTAAGTTAATCTTACTTCGTTAAGTTGTAGTGGACTGTAAGTCTGAAGCTTTAATTAATGAACCAAGAAAGGAATATGCAATCCTTTGGTATGGAGGAGTGAATGTATATTAAACTACGAGACAATTCAAGTCATTCCTAGTTATGCAACTGTAATGAACTATGAGGTTAGAGGATCAACAAGGTTGCTGAAACTTATTCTTAAAATATTTAAGATAAGAATCTAATCAAACTTTTAGTTGGATGTGTAACCCTTGATGGGAGGATTCCGTAGGATGTTGGCACACATGCCAGCTACAATAAGGTGTCTTCATGAAGGCTAGGCCTTCATGATGACACAATATTGCAGCTGACATGTTACAACACCCTTCCGAATCAAATCATCGAGTTTACATAAGCTTGGACTTGGCCTTCGTTTTACTTTGGACCAAGTTAGGAATATGACCTCGTATACGGAGTAACTCGTGAGGAATAAAGGTAACTAGACACACGTAGTAAAGGACTAGGTTGAGGGTCAACAAGGCATGTCTACGTACCTTTAGTCATCATGAGTGTCGCTCTATACTCTTTCATATTTCTATCTTGGGTTAAAGTTCAACCTTGGACAAGAGGACTGACAAAAGTCAGAAAAGACCATTCTAGGTAACAGATGAAGTGGGTGAAGGATGTATTCCATTGATGAGTATGACATCTAGGAATATGATCATGCTAAGCATGTGAAAATCTTTGGCCAAAGTATCGCAAGTTGTTGATTGCGTTGTCCTAAATCACCTGGTTTAAGAAGTAAGATTTCAGATGAATATCGGTAACAGATATTCAAATAGGCCTCTTAAATGGAACACTTCATAAACGAAACGGTAAAGGGAACCAAGTATACTTAGTATATAATGCATGGATTAACATGAAGGATCGGTAAGTAGCGAGTCATGAAATGAGAGATCGATGAAACTCCGAGCCATGAAATGGGAGATTAGTAGTTCTTTGAGTCATTACAGCAACATATGGTTATCTGTTATATGATTGAATGGCATTGAATGTGTGTTCCATATTATGAATATGCGAATAGAGAACATTGGTTTTAAAGCATTGTGTGTTCTAAATTATGTCATTTAGAACAGAGAACAATTATTAAAACTTGATCATGTGTTCTGAATTACGTAATTTAGAATAGAGAACGTTATCAAAAAAAAATTCCCTTGTTCTAATGTCTTAAAATGGGAATGTTACATCTTGGTATGAGTGAGTGAAGGTTCTGACTCTTGGACCTAATGAGTCCACAATTTAATAAGGTTTACATTTTTGTTGAATAGAAAATGGTTAGAATAAGAGGGAATGCTATGAACAACCCGTTACCGGGTGGAGAAGTAGCTACTGCCCAAAAACTAGATGAAATCCTTGTTGCCCTGCTAGATACGAGAGATCGTTTGACTATTTTGGAACAACAAGCAATGGGAAATGAGGAGGAGGAAGAAGATGCTGATATTAATGATCAGCCGCCTCCTGTGGACAACACCAATGGAGGAAATCTAGGTGTTGATAATAGTAACATGAATGTTCCTAATCATCCTGAAAATAAAAGGGCAAGATTAGTTTGAACTCACAAATGATATAAAGAGAATAAGTCCTCCAAAGTTTGATGGAACTACACTTGGGGATGGAGCTGAAAATTGGCTTAGTGAAATGGAGAAGTACTTTGTGATAAGAAACTTCTCCGAGGAAACAAAAGCAATATGGGGAGCATATCAGCTTTCTCATGAAGCATCATCATGGTGGGACAACCGTAAGGTTGAGTTGAACATTGTCGAAACAGACATAACTTGGGATCAATTTAAAAGTTACTTTAGGCAATGATGGCTGCCTCAACTTTTTTATGATTAGAAAATGACTGAATTTCAGAACTTGTCTCAAGGAAAGTTGACGGTGACAGAATACTGGGAAGGGTTTACTAAACTCCTTAAGTATGTACCATAGTACCAAGCTAATGAGAGAAGTTCAGGATATGAAAGTTCATAATGGGACTGAATCCCATCATTGGTGGTGAGGTGGATGTCCACGGTTCAACCACTATGGAAGGAGTTGTCAAAAAGGCAATAAGACAAGAACAGAAATTGAGAGCAATCTCTGCTCATAGGGAGGAGATTAGGAAGAAGATTCCCAACTCTTCTTCATCTCTCACACCTAAAAGGGACCTAGAAGAGGTTTGGCATGAAAAAAAAAAATTGTGGATAACAATAAGAAAATAGGAATGAACAAACCTGTTACTAGTATGCGGAAATGACTTTACCAAAAATAGTGGTAATGGACAAAAGTCCTATGGAAGCTAGAATGATAACTTCAAGGATGGAAATAAATTTGAGCCTAGGAAGGGGCCCGTTGGAGGCTATTTCAACTATGGAAAGGACCATTACGTGAGTCATTATCCTTTGAAGAAGGACGATCGATGATCAACACAAGATACATGTTGTGGTGGCTAACAAACAAGCTGAAAAGCAAGTCACACCCATAGAAGTTCCGGGTAAGTTATTCGGTATACCTGTGGTTATAATTTTTGATACTGGAGCTACTGAATGTTTTATATCTACTAAGTTAGCATTGAAATTAAAAAGAAAAGTTGAACAAATGGATAAGACATGGACGGTGCATTATGGAAATAATGTTGTCCATACAGTTGATATGTGTCTTTTTGGGGTAGTCCTTGACTTGCCTAGTTTTTCCATCCACAGAAGTTGACCTATATGTTACCCCTTTGGGGTCATATGATGTAATTATAGGTGTTAATTGGTTGGCAGAACATAAGGCAAAGGTCGATTATTATGAAAAAAAATTTGTTATTTTGATGACTGCGAAAAAAATAGCAATCATTTAGGTGTAAAAATGGGATTGCAGTTAGGAAACTAATAGCTATGCAATTAAAGAGGGATAAAAATAGAGGTTACACTTTGTATGCCATAAAAATGACAGAAATTGCCAAGGAAGATAATGAATTTATGGAAAAATATCCATGTTAAGAGATTTCAGTGATGTATTTCCAAAGAATTATCGGGTCTTCCGCCCAAATGGGAGTTTGACTTTGCAATAGAGATCAAGCCAGGAACCGAGCCCATATCAAGGCACCCATAGAATCTAATTGAGTTGGTGGAACTTAAGGCTCGAAGCACTGAAATTTTGACCAAAGGGTTGATAAGGCTGAGTGTCTCACCATGGGGAGCGTCGGTAATTTTTGTAAAGAAGAAGGATGGCACACTTAGATTGTGCATTGATTACAAAATGTTGAATAAGGCAACCATTAAGAATCGATATCCGCTTCCTAGGATTGATGATCTGTTCGATCAGATGCGTGGAGCATCAGTTTATTCAAAAATAGATCTTCGATCTAGATATCATCAGCTGAGAATAAAAGAGGAAGATATTCATAAAACAACTTTTAGAACAAGGTACGGACATTATGAATTCACAGTGTTACCTTTTGGGTTGACGAATGCACCTGCCGCCTTCATGAATTTGATGAATAATATTTTTCAAGAGTACTTGGACAAATTTGTGCTTGTATTCTTGGATGACATTCTTATATACTCCAAAAATGTCGAAGAGCATCAAGAGCATTTAAAGATAGTACTAGAAATCTTGAGAAAGAGAAAGTTGTATGGTAAATTGTCTAAATGTTCCTTTTATGATGCAGAAGTGCATTATTTGGGACATGTTATAAGCAAGAATGGGATAGTTGTAGACCCTTCAAAGATCATAGCTATAACTGAGTGGCTTGCGCCTAAGAATGTGCATGAAGTTAGAAGCTTCATGGGCCTAGTGGGGTACTATAGAAAGTTCGTTAAGGACTTTTCTAAGATTGTTGCACCAATCACTTCATTACAAAAGAAAGATAAGAAATTTGTTTGGAGTGACAAATGTGAATCTGCCTTTAAGATTCTAAAGGATCAGTTAACTACAACACCTATTCTGACTATACCTGACCCAAATGGAGATTTTACGGTCATAATGAGATGCATCTGGAGAGGGTCTCGGAGGTATTCTATTACAAAATGATCATGTCATAGCATATGAAAGTAGAAAACTCAAGTTACATGAACAGAATTATGCTCCACATGACCTAGAGCTCGTTTACCATTGTTCATGCACTTCAAATGTGGAGGCATTACCTTCTTGGTAAGCCTTTTGAGCTAAAAACTGACCATCTGGGGTTGAAGTATATTTTTACTCAACCAAACCTAAATGCAAGACAACGAAGATGGTTAGAATTTCTATCTCAGTATGATTTTGATATAAGCTACATTAAAGGAAAGGAAAATAGGGTAGTAGATGCTCTGAGTCGTAGGAAGCACATTTCTGCTCTTATAACATTAAGAACTCAGTTTAAAGATGAGGTGAAAAGTGTCATGGAATCTGACTCTTATTTTCAGCAAGTTAAAACAACACTTGCTGCAGATCCAAAAGATGTAAAGTATAAAGGTTTTCATTTTGACAATGAAGGAATTTTGAGGTTTGAAAATAGGGTATATATACCCTTGGCAAATGATTTAAGAAAGAAATTATTAGCTGAATTTCATAATTCACCTTTTTCTGGACACCCTGGCATTACAAAAATGCTTGCTGATATAAAGCAACAATATTTTTGGAAGGGAATGAAAAAGGATGTGATGGAATTTGTGACACACTTGGAATGTCAGCGTGTTAAGGTGGAACATATGCATCCTACCAGATTACTATACCCCCACAACATTCCGTAGTACAAATGGCAAGTGATAACTATGGATTTCATTCAAGGATTACCTATGTCTAGGAATAAACATGATATCATCTTGGTTGTTGTTGACAAACTAACCAAAGTGGCACACTTTATTGTTGGTAATCTAAAAGATGATTCACCAGTGTTAGCAAGAAGGTTTGTACATGAGATTTTCAGGTTACATGGAATACCCGAATTGATCATATCAGACAGAGATCCGAGAATGACATCAAGATTTTGGAAAATGCTTAATGCGGCCTTGGGAACTAAACTAAATTTTAGTTCTATATATCATCCGGAAATGGATGGATGGACAGTGAAAGAGTCAATCAAGTTTTAGAGGATATGTTAAGAATGTATTGCATGGACCAAAGTAGTATAAATGGGAGGAATACCTTCCGCTGGTTGAATTTTCTTATAATAATACATACCACGCCTCTTTAAAGATGGCACCTTTCGAAGCATTGTATGGAAGAAAATGCAGAACCCCTATTAGCTGGGACAACGTAGAGGATAGAGAGATAATTGGGCTAGAAATCCTCATGGAAATGGAACAACAAATTAAAATGATTCATGAACATTTAAAGGAGGCTGCCAACAAGAAAAGAGTTATGCAGACTTAAAATGGGTTGATAGGAATTATAAACTTGGTGAGAAGGTCTTTCTTCGGGTTAAGCCGAAAAAGAGTTCTATAACTTTTGGCAAGGCTACCAAGTTATCACCTCGTTATGTGGGACCTTTTGAAATTGTTGAAATAATCAACCATGTAGCTTATCATTTAGCTTTACCTCCTACTTTATCACGAATGCATGATGTTTTCCATATTTCCTTGCTTAAGAAATACGTATCAGATTTATCACATGTGCTGAATTGGGATTCTTTATAGGTCCAAGACCCCGGAATAATCATGGTTAAGCCCATTCGAGTGCTGGGAACTCACCAGTTGCACTTAAGAAATCGTAAAGTAAATCAATGTAAGGTCAGTGGGACCAGTTTAGCGAAGAAAGTGCAACTTGGGAGAACCTCGAAGAAATGAGATCTACTTTTCCATACTTGTTTGATCTAAATTAAGTTTGAAAACTGATAAATCTGCCAAACTTGGGCAGTTACTGAACTATTTGATGGTTATTTTAAAATACTATTTTGAAAACTTAAATTTTGTTTATGATATGAACATATGAATGGAAGGATGATAACTGAATTTTGTCCTAAAACACTATGATTTGACTAATTTGATCATCGGGATGATGATTCTTTTAAGAAGGGAGGTATGTAACATCTTGATCTTGGCAGTTACTACGATAACTTCTTTTTGTGATGCTGCAAATGTGGAAATGAAAATTGTCATGTGAAGGTGTATTCCTTGACCTTGAAAGTCATGTTTGCAATAAGTAAGTATTATTGTTCTGAATTCATGCATATTGTAACTTTGCTTACTTGGGACTGATGTCATTATAACTTGTGTTTTACAAAGTGTGAACCTGCGAAATTACTTTTGTACTTGATGAACTCATATTTATGTTGAAAACACACCTTGAATCAATTCCATTGATCCAAGGTATGCTTCAGCCTTCTTTATTGTCATCTTGTAGATTAACTTTCTAATTAAAACGAAGTCTGGAACCGGGCTAGAGATTGTTGTAAATTTTAAAGAACCTAGTTACAGGTATACTTACTCGGCACCATGCTGCCAATGGTAAGGTTTGATTTCCTGAATACATATGAGTTGTAACACTGGAAAATGTAAGATAGAAAGGGGTTTGATACAAAGTTAGCAAGGTATATATTAAGCATTGGATGGAACGTCCTGCACTATACTGGTTTTGAACATAAGTTGGTAAAACCTACTTGGAACCTATTAATTAAAATACTATGGGTTATGTTTTAACCTATGACCTAATAATTATCCTATGTGGATTTTAAATTAAAAGGATGTAAATTATTACAAATCCTAATGATTTGTGACCTAGATGGAAACCTAACTATTGACAATGTAACCTAAACTATTGCTAGTCCTAAAAGGGACCTAAGGATACATGTCAAATGGGAGGATAAGGGGGAAGGTTAAACTTAAATGACGGACTTTAATTGCAGTCCTTGTGGTTTTAAATGCCAAGTTTGGTGGGAGAAAAGAAGTTAGAGGCTTCTAACTAACAACACAACTAAATTTGAAATTACGTGCAAATTTAAAAGAAAGACCTCACCAAATATGAGTCGAGTGGTGGCATGGAGAAAGAGGGAGAAAGAGGCATTCAATGCATTAATGGCCTTGGTTTTGGTAACCAGCCCACCTTGGAAAGAGGAAAAGGAATTTTTGTGGGTTATTGTTGTTCATTTGGGTTTTGAGTTTTTGCTCTGCATTTTTTTGTTGCTCTTTCGAGCTTGCAAGTTTGTTTTCTAGCCATTGTCGGTTCGACCACCTCCGAGTGGTTTCTAGGCCTGTGGAAACGTGGAAGTAGTTAGGAGGTCTGGTTGAATAACGTTGTTGGAAGGAAGAAACTTGGGAGAAGCTCGGTTGTGACCTTCCATGAGCTAACCAGAAAATATATAGGCATGTTAGGCTCTTTTCTTTAAACAGTTTTGCTCTTTATTAAGCATCTTCATTAAAAGAACTCTGCTCTTATAACTGTGTGTTCTTGTAAAAATAAAATGTTGATATGTTAGATGTGATCTTTTACTTGAGTTGTCATTTGAAAACAAATGCGATTTGGGTATTTTCTTGATGCATACTGGAGAAAATGGGTGATCTTTGTTGAAATAGTAAATGAAATGAATTTCATCTCTGTTGTTTTGATTTCGAAAGTAATGGGTATTTGGAAAATTTTATTGTCCATTATGGGTTGATCTTTGCATTTTGAGAAAAGGTGACTTTGTTGATGTATAAACTGTTTTCTAAGTTTTGTGTGCACAAATGGTTATTAAAACCGTGAGAATGCTTTTTGAGTAAAGACTGTTTGTGTGGAATTTGATTTTCTTTTAGTTTACATGGTGATGTGTCTTGTCGAATGGTTATCAATAAGAGACATAACATCTTTACATTGGTTTGAATTCTTAGAATCGATACGATGTTCTACCTATTTTGTTCTTGGTACCCATGTATGACTATTTGGAAAGAAATTCTTATCGAATTGGGAATAGAGTAGTTTGTCTATTGAATGGAGTGGGTAGAGCGTACAATTTTTTATTTCTTCATTGAACTCAATGATTATATATATATATATATATATATATAATCTATGGATTTAAACTTCTTCATTGTTTTCATTGAAACTGAACCTGAGTAGATTTCTTACTCTTGTGGTTGAAAAATGATTTCTTTAATTATTACGGTGAAATCATGATCATGTTGCCTTGTTGTATACTCTTACTCGTTTCATACCTGGATGGATATGTCTATTTTGGTGAATAATTAATGGAAATGATTTTAATTGAAAGTTCAGTTGTTATTGATACTTGCGGGTCAGATGCAAAATGAATTCTGGAATACTTCCTTGAATGGTAGTTAGTAAGTTATGAAGACTGTAATAGTCTAGTATGGAAGGAATTACCCTAATGGAAATAGGTCTGCACTTCATAGTTGATACTCGGCTAAGTATTGAGAAGAGGTAATGTGAATCTTCTTCCTTTCATTCGATTATTGACTTTTAATTGCTCTCTCTCTCTCCTTGACTGTTACCTCTAATTGTTATCTCTTCTTGTTTAAATCGTCAATTTGGTTGTGATTAAATGAAAGAGATTATTGAGTGGGTAACTGGAAGTAATACTTCTTTTCTTTTCTTATCCTATTTGAATTTATGTTATCGGATATTGAATATACTTATGACTACCTTGGCGCATAAGCAATTGCATTTTATCTATTTTTTTCCCTCTCTGAATTGAAAGAGTACTATGTTGTTTGTTGAATTCTGGAAGTAACATAAGTTGTTGTCATGGTGTATGACTACCTTTCTCTTCTGCATTTGAATTGGTTGAAATTAAGTGAGTGGTATAAAGTGAAGGAGTTTTATTTAAAATTCTAGTCAATTCTTTTCTTTTGAATCCCATTTATAATGATGGAATGGAATTGATAGTGATTGCATTAGAACAACAATATATGTGTATATGTGTGTATATATATATGTATCAGTTCTTACAAATGCTTTTAATCTAGGACTATTTAGAGAAAATATTCTCTGTAGTAATTGTCTAAATCTGGAATGAACTCTTTTCGTTTTTGGAAGAAAATAGTAAGGAAATGGGAATAAATTATTGCGTGTTTGCTGTAATTATTTGGAAAAGTTGTTAGTTAATATTATTGTCTGATTGTGATGTTAATTATTGAGACTGGGTTGTTAAATTGTTCATCCTTATCGGCACTTAATTCTTAGGTGATGTCCATCTCAATTTCGAGACGTTTCATAAAAGTAGAGTTCTTTTATTGAGACAGTTAGTCAAGAGCACCTCATTTTAATGATAAGTGCTTAATATGCTCAGTTCGATGAACTGACCCGTGCAAGTAAATTTTGCAGATGGATTCCGTGAGTAAAAATGAAGACATGTTGTTTTATGATGCTTCTTCTGATTAACTAAGGGATGGATCTTTTCTGAGATTTTATTATTCTTCTCAAGGGAAATGGAAAAAGAAAAAGTTGTATTCTTCTTTCTTTTTGAGTTGTTAATGCTGATTGGCATGAATGAAGTCGGATGTGTGGACTTGTAAAATGTATAAATTTTAATCTTGAGGAATGAGTAAAAGGGAAAGGTGTGTTATTTTAATTGTTGTACCATTATTGAATTGTTGAAATATAATCATTAACTTATTCCTATTCGATGAAATTGTACTTATTCAATGATGACTATTAGATTTAAAGGGACATAATGTATATTCTTCACTTGAATACAACTTTTAAGTTGGAATGTGCAATTAATTATACTTAGGTCAATATGGGCCTTTAAATTGACATTAGTAAAAGAGTAAGATACACATGAACTCTTGTATAAATGAAATACGGAATTGAATTCTAAACCAATGAATATTAATGAAAGGACAATTGAATTCTGTAATCAGATTTCGTTAATATTCTTTGGGATGTCTTACCCAAAGGATATTCGGAAAGAGGAATCATATCTCCTCTTAAAAACCTTAGACTGAAGTAAGGTAATTGTAAATAAATGAAAACATCTATATGAGGAATAGACCTCATTCAAATGACTTCTAATAAAATGGAAACTTGAATTTAAAATTAGTTGCGGATAAACTTGATTAAGCTTAGTAAGTTAATCTTACTTCGTTAAGCTGTAGTGGACTATAAGTCAAAGCTTTAATTAATGAACCAAGAAAGGAATATGCAATCCTTCGGTATGGAGGAGTGAATGTGATAATAATGGTATAACTTAGATACCAAATGATAGAATAGAATAAGATTACAATGACTAAAGAGGGACGGAAACCTCACAAATATTATTGATCATGAAATCAGATTACATAATAATAATGCAAGAGCTATAATATTTATAGATATTAGATAGCCTATAGACATGACACCCTAGCAGACACCAACTACGAAATGATAAGACCCATCTCACATGCACATGTAATTACTACTAATGTCAATATTGAATGTTATCCAACATAACAATATTGAATGCAAGTCACTAGACTAGAGTGCACATGTTGCACATTATTAAATAAAAGACAATGCAATAAAATGCAATAAATATGCCTATGCTAAATTATGCTAACATTCCCCCCCTTAATTTTTCATAGTTTCCAATGAAGTGGAGAGGAACTCTCAATGAAAGGTGAATTTGTCATGTGCAAGTGACTTGTGAAAACATTTGCCTTCTTCTGCTCACCAGGACAGAAATGGAGTTGTATGTTGTGCTTCAAGACATGCTTGCATATGAAATGAACTTGTACTTCAATATGCTTGGTTCTCTCATGAAATACTGGATTGCGAACAAGCTTTAGAACTCCTTCATTATCAACATATACTGGAGTAGATTTCTGTTGTGGTAGACCAATTCCTTCCAGTATTCGGCGTAGCCATATTGCTTCACAAACAACTTCACCTGCATCTCGATACTCTACTTCTGTAGAAGAGCGAGAAACAAAGTTCTATTTCTTACTTCCCCATGATATCGGTCTAGATCCCATAAAGAAGACGAAGCCTGATGTTGACTTCCTATCATCCATGTTTCCTACATGATCTGAATCTGAATATCCTGTCAAGAAGAAATTGTCATTCTTCTTGTACTCTAGACCAAGGTCAACTGTACCCTTTAGATATCTTAGTATTCTCTTTGTTGCTTTCCAATGACATATTTTCGGTTCTTGCATGAAGCGTGATAAATAGCTGACTGCAAAGCTGATATCTGGTCTAGTATATGTCAGGTAAATGAGACTCCGATCAATCGCCGATCTGAGTTGCATTCACTGGTGGTGATGGATCGAAATGAGATAACTGAAGTCTCACTTCCATAGGTGTAGCAATAGGAGTGTAGTCCATCATCCTAAATTTCTCGAGCGTTGTCTTGGTGTATTTCAATTGTGACACAAAGATATGATTCTCTTTTGCCATACTTCCAACCCAAGACAATAGTCGCATGAGCCCGAGATCTCATGTTGAACGATCGATTAAAATCCTTCTTTGTTGCATCGATCATCTTCACAGAACTACCTGTAATGACTAGATCATCGACATAAACAACCACAATGACAATCTCCCCCCTTGCTTTTTGAGGTAGAGATTGGGGTCATAAGGATTCCTTTCAAATCCATGACTTATGAGATGCTCATCAATTTTGATGTACCATGCCCTAGGTGTGCTGTTTTAGACCATATAGAGATTTTATGAGTTTCGCATACCATCATCTCTTTTCCGGTATTACATAACCCTCTCGTTGAGTCATATAGACTTCTTCTTGCAAATTTCCATTAAGAAAGGCACTTTTCACATCCATTTGGTGGACTTTCCAACCAAATTGTGCGTACTAGAGCAAAGATCATCTTGATTGTCTTGATCTTGGTGTGGGAGAAAATGTCTCCTCATAACCAATGCCTTCTTGTTGTGCATACCCTTTGCTACAAGCCTTGCTTTATACTTGTCAATAGTCCCATCTGATTTGTACTTAGTCTTGAATATCCATCTCGCATCCAATGGGTTTCTTCCTGGTGGAAGGTCGAGGTCATAAGTTGCCATGTGTTGTTCTTCATCACCGATCGATACTCTAAATACATGGCATCTTTCCAAGCTTTTGATTATAGGGATTCCTGAACTGTAGATGGCTCAACTGTTTCAACAACTTTGCTCATTAGGGCATAATTGACCTCTTCACGAGCTTGACTGCGAGTTCTAGGTCCAGGATTGGATGATGTGCTAGGTGCTTCATCCAAATTTGCATCTCTTATTAATTGAGTATACCATTTAGGTAACTTATTAGCTGTTCCATTGGATTGTGGTGGATCCAAGTTTTCACCATCATCCAATTCATCACTGTCATCTTCAGTGGGAACATCAAATTTTTTCTTCACAAGAGGTGTATTATGCATGTTTGTTGAGTCGTTGAGTGGAGCATCTGCTTGTTTCTTCTCAAAGAACTCAACATCCCTACTTGTGTATACTTTCTTTGCTTTTGGATCCCATAATCTATACCCAAGTGCTTCTTCACTGTATCCAATGAATATCAGTTTCTCAGCTTTCATATCCAACTTGTTCCTATTCTTCTTGGGTATGTGCATGCTAGCTTTACACCCAAATACTCTTAGGTGTGCAATTGATGGTTTCCGATTTGACCATGCTTCTTGAGGTGTCACTCCTTCAAGAGCTACTATGGGCACTCTGTTCAACAAATAGACTGCAGTTCTTGCAGCTTCTACCCAAAATGTCTTTGTTAAACCTGAGTCATCAATCATACATCACACCATTTCCATGATAGTATGATTCCTTCTCTCAACTATACCATTCTGCTGTGGTGTGTGAGTAGGAGGCATTTGTCTACGAATCCCATGAGCTTCTAGGTAAGTCTTGAACTCATTGCTTGTGAATTCCCCCCCTCGATCTGAGCGGAGAGTTTTGATCTTGTGACCAACTTCATTCTCAACAAGTGCTTTGAACTTCTGAAATGTCTCAAAGGATTGACTCTTGTTTCTTAGACAATATATCCACATCTTTCTTGAGTATTCATCAACACAAAGCATGAAGTATTGACATCCAGAATGACTTGGTTGCATGGGCCCGCAAAGATCGGTGTGCACCAAATCAAGCTTTCCCTTAGCTCTATATGTGTTCTTTTGGAAGGGTACTCTGTGTTGCTTTCAGCTAGGCAATTGTGACACTTGTCAGTGTTGTGCTTGAGTGTGGGAAATCCTTTCACCATGTTTCCCTTTTGAAGTGTTTGGAGATAGCCAAAACTGATGTGACCATATCTACGATGCCATAGTTCTGCAGATTGCGTGTCTTTGGCCACTAGAGCTTGATCATCCTTGTGGACAAAATCAAGTTGGAACATGCGTCCCACATTAAAGGCTCTTGCTACAATCTTGGAACCTCTTGAATTATCTCTTATCAAGCACACTTTTTCTCCATTATTACTATCAAAATCCAACTTCAAGTTGTGATCAAGGAGTTGACTACCTGATAGCAAATTCTTGGTCAACCCAGGTACATACAATACATTTGTGATTTTGTAGTCATGCTTTCCAAGAGGTAGTGAAATGTTTCCAATCCCTCGACACTGTGTATGATGAGTCATCACCTAATGACACATGGTTCTTGTTAGGTGAGTCATGCAAAGGTGTAGAACCAATCCTTGTGTCCAGTCATGTGTCGAGTTGCACCGAGTCAACATACCGAGATATCTTGTGTGGACTTGGTTTCTTCATCAAATTGAGCGAGTAATACATGTGGTGTCCTTCATCCGAATCATCCTCATGTTCGCAATGTACCCTTGTTGTTTGGGTTTTTCTTGTCAATTACCATTTTTCTACGCCCTTGATTGCTGTTGTTGTTGGACTTCCTTTATTTGAATTATTGTTACCATGTTGGTTATTGGGTTTTGAATTGCTTGATGAACCCTTTTTGTAGGAATTGTACCAACAATCTTTGATGTCATGTCCCCCTCTATTACAAATGGGACACTTCTTGGTGTTGTCTCGTTGACTTTGATTTTTTTGGGACTTCTTGTGATTGGACTGAAATTTTCCCTTTCCTTTATGATTAGAAGATAGTGCTTGCTCATCTTCATGATCTTTGTTATTCATTGCCTCTTCTTGTTGGAGTAGATTGACCAACTTCTCAAAGGTGATTGTGTGTTCACTCATATTGATAGTTGTCACAAAGATTATGTAGGAAGGAGGAAGTGCTCGCAACACAATTGGTACGAGGTCTTCATCACTTATCTCTTTTCCCAATGCCAATAGAGATGCCCTCAAAGTAGCAACTCATCTCAAAAAAACTTCAACCTTCTCATTGTGCTTGAACTTGAGAGTATACAGTTGTGATAGTAGGTTGAGGATGGCATTCTTATTCTTTGCCTCATAGACTGTGCTCAACTTATCCCATGCATCCTTGGCCGATGTGGCATCTCTAATGTGGGGCTGCACATCGTCTGTTACGCTAAACAAGATGATCAACTTGGCCTTTTGATTGGCCTTGTCAAATTGAACTTGTTGTCTTCCATCATCAAGTGATCTTGTTATTTGTCCATCTACAACTGTCCATAGGTCTTCAAACTCAAGTAACACCTTGATCTTCGGTTTCCATACAAGCATAGTTGTCTCCTCTAAGCAGTTGTGAATCTGGAAAGAAGAAATTTGGTGCTTGTGCACCCATTTTTGCAATCTAAATTTCTGAAACTCTGAATTTCTAACAAAGGGTAAGGCTCTTATCACTCTAGGTTTATGGTCTCCCTCTCAATATACCGTCAAGCCGATATACCAAACCTTTCTATATATGCTCCCTTCCGATATACCCATCGGTACGTGGAAGAAGATCACCCTTTCAATATACCCATCAGTACGGAAAGAGGTGTTAACGCACGTGAAATAATTTAGTATGTGGTACGTAGACAGTATAGAGAGGGGTTTGTGCAAGCACAAACAGATGGGAGGGCTCAAATGTGTGTGTATTGTGTCCTTATTACTCCCCATCAATTTTATAGGGTCGATGCCCAGACGACGTTTAGGCAGCTATGTTAGGCGTTAAGTGCAGTAGTAGTCGCGACGGCATCACCCGTAAGTGCTTCCCAGAGGCACCGTATATACCGATCATTTCTTTATGAGATCAAAGATCTCGTGTGATAGAACCAAACATAAAATAAAAATTTGTACTTTTTTTTTGACTTTATGCACCAAGATTAGTACAAAATGCTCCAAAATTGCATCGAGATGAAGTTTTGTGTCCCCCTCTTTACAAAAAGGGTTTAGAATCACAAAATACACAATTTAGGCCAAAAATATTTTTTTACCCCCAATAAGTGTTTTTCCGCTAAATTTAGCGGTGGCTCCAAATGTGTTTGGTGAGATTCTAAATTTAGAAATCTCCAAAATTTATTAATTTCTCCAAATTTTCCAAAAAAATAATTTAAGAAAAATATGGAGAGAGTGGGAATTGAACCACTGACCTGTTTGTTCCCAAGATCCAAACAAACAATCTGAATATTGTTTTCACCTTTTCTCACAAACCGTGATCTGGGTTTTTCTAAAATTTTGACAGCAGGATGATACAATATTTTTCTTGAAACATGAAAAATTTCAGAAGAATCAGAATCTTTTTTTTTTAGATCTTACCAATTTACCAGCTAGATCTGATTTTTTTTTAGAAAAAAAAAGATCCGACTTGTACAGACTTTTTCGTTTACATGTAGAGGCCGAATCAAGATGATGCAAACTAAAAAGTTGTGCGCTCTTTATATTTCAAGAAAAAAACAACACATCAATCCGGCATTGTATGAAAAATTTACGTCCTTTTTTCTAAGAGCTATCTATTGGAATTTTGTTGACGGGACTGCTTCAACCTTTGCTCCTGAATTATTCACACCTCCACTTTGGATCTTTTTTTTCTTTTAGATCTGATTTTTTTTTTCTTTAGATCTACAAAAAAATTCAAGATCTCTCTCCTTTTTTCTAAGATCTTTTTTTTTTACAAATCTTTTTTTTTTTTTTGGATCTGCAATTTTTTTTCAAGATCTTTGTCCTTTTTTTTTTTTTTAAGATCTCCAAATCTGAAATATTCCACCAATATGTTAGATCAATTGGCTATGCCAATGACTAATAAAAAAAATTACCTTCCAAATAAGTGGATAGGTTAAATTTTAGTTGATGGATGCTTGGGAGGAATGGAGGCTGCGGGATGCTTCAATGACTCTCCTTTGATGTAGATCTTCTTCTCCAATGGATCCTCTCCAATAGTGCTCCTCTTCAACCTTGCTTGGATAGAACCTGCTCTGATACCAAATGATAATAATGGTATAACTTAGATACCAAATGATAGAATAGAATAAGATTGCAATGACCAAAGAGGGACGGAAGCCTCACAAATATTATTGATCATGAAATCAGATTACATAACAATGTAAGAGTCAGTAATATTTATAGATATTAGACAAACCTCATATGATAGACATGAAACCCTAGTAGACACCAACTATGAGATGATAAGACCCATCTCACATGCACATGTAATTACTACTAATACCAATATTGAATGTTATCCAACATAACAATATTGAATGCAAGTCACTAGACTAGAGTGCACATGTTGCACATTATTAAATAAAAGACAATGCAATAAAATGCAACAAATATGCCTATGCTAAATTATGCTAATAGAATGTATATTAAAATATGAGACACAATTCAAGTCATTCCTAGTTATGCAAATCAGTAATGAACTATAAGATTAGAGGATCAATGAGGTTGCGAAACTTATTCTTAAAATATTTAAGATAAGAATCTAATCAAACTTTTAGTTGGATGTGTAACCATAGATGGGAGGATTCTATAGGATGTTCGCACATGCCAGCTACAATAAGGTGTCTTCATGAAGGCTAGGCCTTCATGACGACACAATGTTGCAGCTGACATGTTACAACACCCTTCCGAATCAAATCATCAAGGTTTACATAAGCTTGGACTTGGCCTCAGTTTTACTTTGGACCAAGTTAGGAATGTGACCTTGTATACGGAGTGACTCGTGAAGACTAAAGGTAACTAGACACACGCAGTTGACTAGGGTTGACGAGGTATGTCTACATACCTTTAGTCACCACGAGTGCCTCTCTATACTCTTTCATATTGCTATCTTGGGTTAAAGTTCAACCTTGGACAAGAGGACTGACAAAAGTCAGAAAAGACCATTCTAGGTAATGATGAAGTGGGGTGAAGGACATATTCCATTGATGAGTATGACATCTAGGAATATGATCATGCTAAGCATGTGAAAATCTTTGGCCAAAGTATCACAAGCTACTAGTTACGTTGTCCTAAATCACCTGGTTTAAGAAGTAGGATTTTAGATGAATATCGGTAACAGATATTCAGATAGGTCTCTTAAATGGAACACTTCCATAACCAAAACAGTAAAGGGAACCAAGTATACTTAGTATACAATGCATGGATTAACATGAAGGATTGGTAAGTAAGCCGAGTCATGAAATGAGAGATCTATGAAACTCGAGCCATGAAATGGGAGATCGGTGGTTCTTCGAGTCATTATAACAAAGATATGGTTATCTCAGTAATATGATTGAATGGAATTGAATGTGTGTTCAATATTATGAATATGCAAAAAGAGAACATTGGTTTTAAATCATTATGTGTTCTAAATTACATCATTTAGAACAGAACAATTATTAAAACTTGATCATGTGTTCAATTACATAATTTAGATGGATAACGTTATCAAAAAAATCCATTGTTCTAATGTCTTAAAATGGGAATGTTACACTTCTAAACTCATGGTAACCATCAATATCTTCATAGCTAGAGGGATATCATGTAGAAACAATCCCCTAGGTTCTCATAGAAACTTGAACTCAGCAACCTCTAGACAAGAATATGTGGAAATGGCATATTCCGTGAGTGTAGCTAGCTAGTACTCCTCCCCACCAGTGATCTACAAAGATGGGTCCATGTCAGATCTACATCCTACAACCTTTGGTAGTCTTCTTTGGTCCATATCCACGATCCATAATGCCAACTTGATCTAGATGCATAGGATGAAAGCCACCCAAATAACTCTACTGGGAAGCGGTAGAAAAAAGTATCATACGAGATCATGGTAGAGATTATCTCTACCCATCCATGTGTATCAAACTCAGTCCAGTCTTTGAATCTCTCGGGAAAATTCATCCTCCCGTGCTCTTGAACCATGATTCAACATTTTCCAATGTTAACTAATCTATCATTACTCTTTACACATATCATGATGCATGTTATATCGTACATTCACAACTTTGAAAAGAGGTCCCAAAGAATGTAACCAAGATGTAGTCAATTTTACTCCCACTATAAGAGGAAGGAATCCCATGCGGACCAGCCTATCACCCACAGGTTCAGAGTGCTCACCGAGGCATGCGTGGGTGTCGAGTCTCTCTTTTATGTGAGTTTTTAGTGGGAAGCATTCATCAATTATTAGTATAGGAGTATTCAGGAAAGAAGTTTAGAGATAAAAGGATTACAGGGCTCAGGAAGGCCTCCAGATCCTTGTAGTTTCTTCAGACTATGTGTTTTAAAAGACTCCATAACATATAATATAACAAAAAGAAAGCTACAACCATTCATTCATAGCATGAAAGGAAAGAGAACTTCTATGAACGAAATATACATGAAACCCACTGATATTCATATCTAATTGCAATAGGTAACCTCATTGTATTCATCATTTCATTATAAAGAGCCATAGAGGGTAGACTGTAGTCATGCACATCACTAGGCTTGTATAACTACGCAAAAATAGAAAAGAAATTACAATGTTAAGCTCAATACATTCCTTTCTCGCATCGATCCCCACTTGCGGAATCTGCGCAGAGCTTCACCCATGTTATCTCTCTCTCTGCGTATCTCTCCTATCTTATCCTCTTATGTCTATATTCCCCCTTTTTCTTTTGGTCCACAGCACTTGTATTTATCACCTTCCCACGCTACCAACTCACCTTTTCACACCCTCAAATCCATCGCCAAGTGTCAAATGTGGTCCTTCAACCAGCATGTTTCCTCAAGCCTGAGCTCTCCACTCCATCTCATGATGTTCTTCTAGAAGATTCCTTTGCTAGCATGCTCTTTCCTAGGCCACTGTTGCTAGGCTGACATGTTATCCACACACAACCGATCATGTTTTCACGCGTTCTTCCTTTGTTGCTTAAATCAGCTAAGTCCTCGAATCTCCTTTCACGTGCCGCGCATGCTATATGCTTCCTTGATCCTTTTCTCTTGCACGCTTTTGCCTTGCACGCCATCCTTAATCGGGGTCCTGCACCCACACGCCTTCATACTTAGTCAATATTTTAGGGGCCCAACAATAATATAATAACATTACAAAATTACCTCACCCACTCTTCTACCCACGACTCATCTAGCCGCCTACATTTTTTTATATGCCTACCTCCATGCCCCCTGCCATATCCATGAATGTTACTTTAGCATTACCTACTCCCGCATCAACACCACCTATTACACCCTCGACATTTTTCACACCTTCATTGTCTGTCACACCTTCAACATCTGTCACTCCCCAACCTCTATCAAAGCATCTTGACATCTTCCATATCCTCATCCATAGATCCTAGTACAGGAGTCTCTTCATCATCAATACCTATTACTTTGTAACCATCAGTTGCATCGACAACCAATATGCATTATCACAATTTGGTGGTCTCGATTCCTTCTCCTTTTCCACCTATTACCACAAGGATCTTCCCACAAGCTCCTCCCACCTACACCCCACCTTAGTCATAGCCTATAGCATCAACCTTGTATTGTGGTATAAACCCTCATCATCTATTCCTACCTATGTACCCACTTCTCATTTCACATATTCAACACCACCATACACTAGTATGTTGTCTATGACCTATTCATCTCATCCACCCCCTTATACCGTAGGGGGTGCTCCTCAATCTAATCCTACCACAGATCTTATCAAGATGATGATGGATAAGATGCAAACACTCGAGGCCTCCATTTCTAGATCTTGTAATGTCCTCACTTATGATGAAATCTATAACGATCCCATCCACCCTTTCATACCTATTCATCCCTATCCCGCGCAATGGGAGTTACCCAAGTTCAATTGTTTCAATAGAAAGGAAGACCCTCAAAAACATTTACAATCATTCAAACACATGTGTTATTTGATCACCCATAATGATGCCTTGCTCCTTAGAAATTTCCCCATGTCACTATCAAGACCTGCCCTAGATTGGTATAGTGCTTTACCTAGGCACTCGATCTTCTCCTTCAACCAATTAGCCTAGAACTTCCTTTATCACTTCTCAATCAATATCTCTAAGAAGGTCTCTATGATGGATCTATATTCTATTCACCAATATGAGGACAAATCTATCACAGATTTTTTCACACATTGGTAGGGCCTCATCAATCAACTCACCTTCCATCTACCAAAATCAGAGCTCATAGAGTTGTTCATAAGGGCATGTGCTAGAAACATTTCCCTAATCTGCAGTGTAAACATTTCACACATTTGATGAAGCCTTCACCATGGCCTAGAAATTGGAGATTTGTGCCTTGAAGAAGAGAAACTTAAGTTGTGTAACAAGAATGCTAACTTCAAATTAAATGACTCTTATTATAAAACGTGAAACAACCACTCTAATAAACATTCCAAGGCTAAAGGATCTGCCCACATAGTATTCTGAAATATGGCCCCTCTCATCCGTCTAATCAACCAAAACCATCCGCCAACCTCTCTCCTAATTAAAACTTTCAATATAAATATCACCGTAGAGGTCTTACACTCCTATCAGAGAACCATATTCTTCTATGTTGGAAAATATTTTAAAATTTGGAGCCATCACCATCCCACCTATCAAACCAAACATTGTTTTTATCCTTCTTGTCCTACACTACACCATCATGGTACAAAGAAAATAACTTTTGTAACTATCACCAAGTTAGGGGACATAATAATGGAAATTACAAAACTTTCAAGAACATTGTCCAAGGAATGCTAGATAATGGTGATCTCATCCTGGAAAATGGTAATGCACCGCCAATGCTAATATGGGCGTGTTTAAGAAACCTTTTCCTAATCATACTCCATAATCAAATCAGGCTTTAAAAACTCTACTAGTGACACCCATGTGTATAAGGTTCATGTCATTTTTAACACAACACATTGTTCCATCTATCTAGTTTCCTCTCGTAGCATCTATCGAAGAGAATATTGCACAAACCCTCTACCCATGGAGGATCCCATCACACCAACTTATCTACCCACAGAGGAGCCTACCCCACCTATTTCTCTACCTTCCTCTAAGCCTATCTCACCTATTCCTCTACGCAAGGAGGATCTAACCCTATCTACCTCTCCACCTAAAGAGGAGTCCATATCACTTGTTTTGCCCTCTCCTCGACCCATAGAGGATCCACTCTTATCTCCTCTTCCTATAGGTGATTCTTCTCCCAGGGTCTTCCAAGATCTTGTAAACCTTCTTACATCACTCCTTCCTACTAAATTAGAGGTAAAAACCTTCCTGTATCACAAGACTCATATTTCTAGATGGGTCTCACCACTAGTTCTTCATCTTCTAAACCAACACTATTCTCACGTTTTACGTGGACTGATTAGAGTATGTTGATTACTCACACTCTATGGGTGCAGCCTATCTCCCAGATCCACCCTAATGTGGATGTTTTCCCCGGATACCTCAATTATCTATCCTAAGGTATTCAAGGCAACTAAAACCATGGCCCTGAGCCCCTCATATCAGCCCCTTCTTCTTGCAACAACACCTTCTCCCAAACCCCTATCCACACCTAAACCTACCACTTCCTTAGGGGTCCTACCAACACCTATACTAGTACATCCCACGGTGAAATTAGAATTTTCTACTCAACCACCACCCATCACAAAACAATTCCCCACACATAAGAGGAAGACCTAATATCCTAGGCCTCACACCCGGTCTCTCCCCACCTTCTCTTTCACCTTCACCTCTACCTTCGATTTTATGCCCACACCCTTCCACCTTGGTCAAGTTACCTCTTCACCAAGGAAAATCTAAGGCATGGTAACCCATACCCACACCTTTCCTTCTCTTTTTCCCACACCTTCACCTTCATCACCTCTTCTGCCTACATCTTCTCCATTACCTACAACCCCACTATTGCCAACACCACCACTCTCACCTTGGATTTCTAAGGTACCCCTACCTCCTACATCTCCTTTTACCTCGTGCATCCTCCTACACCTTTTACCAAGAAGGTGTAACCTAAACCAAAACCAAAACCTTCACTACCTACCAAAAAGGTAGTCACACCTACACCACCTCCAACAACACCTCTCCCATGAAAATCACCCACACCTTCATCCAAGCCAACTCTTGACTTCTCACTATGATCCATTGGTAGATCCTATTCTAACATCCTTGCTAGGTTATTAGAAACCTCCACTATCTCATTTGCCACCTATTAAGCCTTATGACCCACTCAAACCCAAACCAACAGGGTTTGATGACACCAAAATATGCAGCATATCATCACTCACCAGGGCATGATTTCGAAGGTTGTAAGGCCTAAAAAATTCTCCTTCAACTATGTACTTTGGATGGTCTCTTCAATGAAGATGACCTATTGGAGAGAATTCCATTCCCCCCCTTCTTTGCCACCACACAATGGTTAGCCCTATATCTATTCAGTGGCCTTTACCTGCATCTCCACAACCCTCTTTTCCTCCTTTGATCTTTGAAATAAATATGGTCTCGAGTAGCCACTTGATCGTCAAAAAGATAAAGAAAAAGAGAAAACTGGTAGCCCATCTAGTGCACCTTCACCCACCATTCCACCTACACTGCCCCCAAGGTAACCATCCATGGGGGCCGTATTTATCCTATTTCTGATGAGTCACACATTGCTCTATGATTAAACAACTTCATCAATCTCCTCTGAAGATGTCTTTGTATGACCTAATTCAAACCTCTCGAGTCTCATCATCAGGCCCTCATTGAGGTCCTGCAATCTATCGAGGTTCCACCAAATGATCCTACACCTGTGGCCACCATCTTTACCCCTCATCATGTGGCCACCCTCACCACTCCTCAAAATTCTTCCCCCATTACCTCTCCTCAAGTTTCCACCATCAATTTTCTCTGATTTAGATTTCCCTCTCTACAATAAAGATGATCTTGATCCTACCTCTTCATCACCACCTACATCAATGATACTCACATTTGACGTGTTATGATTGATGGAGGTGCTAGCATTAATATCATTTCTTCCCATGCATACGAACAATTACACATACCTACCAACTACATGCATAATAACCCTATTATGTTGTGTTCTTTCAATGATGTCATGACTTCTACCCTTGGCACCATCATCCTCCACATCCGTGTGGGTCCCCACTCAGTCCCGAACTATTATATGTTCTTGAGGGGGAATTTCAATATAACCTACTACTTGGTCGACCTTGGATTCACGCCATGGGGTGTGTACCTTCAACCCTTCACCATTGCCTAAAATTTGAATATGAAGGGCACCCCTACACCATTCAAAGTGGATCCTTCACCTTTTAAAACTGTAACATGATTTACCAACCAAATGATGTCCTTTTTCAGTCAAGGTATCTACCACCCCTACCACTTCATCTTATTCTTCCACTACCTCATCTACCACTTCTTCCACTATACCTTCCACCTTCCATCCCATCTATCTACACTATGTCATTCCAAGCTTCCACAACTAGCCCATCTACCAACCCACCTATTTCACTTTGGCAACTGATGCCCCACTTTTTCAGGATTTGAGTAGCTCATCCATCCCCGCTACCCAAGTACTAACCTCTCGACCCCTTGGTAGGTGTTTTTCAATGCCTTTCCTAGGGAGTACCACCTATACAACATATAAACTTTCCTTACTCCTCATGAGTATGGAATCCTTCACCAACACCCATGTTATGATCATCATGTAGGAGAAGTTTTTCCATATGGTCCTCCCCCATTTTTGCACCAACTTGACATATGGGGACTTAAAAACTCTTCTTATTCTCCTAAACCACCTACCCAAACCTGACCTTTCTCATCTAACTTCCAATACCTCACCAACCATTGCTTCACCCACACTTTTCTTCATCGATATGTGCCTGGAAGGGCTTTGGCTTTTGGTATTTATGAGAAAGGTCATCACACATTCATACCTTGCACCACCTAAAAACACAAAGACCATTGTGGTCTTGGATTTTCTTCGCATCCTCCTCCTAAGAAGACTCACATCACCCTTGTCGAGGAAGATAAGCCTTCCCCACCTAACTCACTTACCACACCGCCTTCACCCACAGAGTCCATGGATCCAAAATCCATCCCTCCTAACTTTTTTTTTCATGAACACCATTTCTTTAGGACCTCTGACCTATCATCATGATGTGAGGCACCCTCTTCCTTCCTCTTCTTTATCCTGACATGTTGGATGATGACACACCTTCTATCAATGTTGTTTAATGTCAGGATGATGATTCTATTCTCACCTATTTAGGTGTAGATGATTCTTACATTCACGGTCATTGTTACCTTCTGAGACACAAACCATGTTGAATGAATCAACCATAGAGATCAACATTCACACTCAGGATGACCTTGAATTCTAAAGATAGGCCAATATTTAGATTCTTCAAAAGAAGCCTTCACCTCTTTCCTTTGAGATCATAACAACACGTTTTCTTGGTCTTATGTCGATATGTCTAGTATTGACCCTAATATCATGGTCCACAATATCAGTGACTATCCCCAACAAACCTATGAAACAAAAGCTATGAAAATGCATCCACACATTTCCCTTCTTGTGAAAGAATAACTCCAATGCCTTATTTTTGTTTCCTTCATTCTACCCATTGACTATCCAATGGATTTCTAACATTGTTCTATCACCAAAGTGATAGGGGACTATGCATCTACATGGAATTCCATGACCTTAACCTTGCCTACCCTAAGGATGAATTTCCTCTTCCTAGCATCGACCAACTCATTGATCTTATAGTTGGCCATGAGATGTTATCTCTTATGGATGGATTCTCGAGTTATAATCAAATATTACTCACTCCAAAAGATCAACACAAAACCACCTTCATCACCCCTTGGGGACCTTCTATTATCATGTCATGCCCTTTGGTCTTGAAAAATGTTGGTGCCACCTATCAATGCGCACTATGACCTATATCTTCCATGATATCATGCATGACATATTGGAAGATTATGTCAATGACCTTCTCGATAAGTCAAAAGTCATGCCGAACACCTTATAGTTCTTAAAGTCATATTTGATCATCTCATCCAATACTTGCATTCACCTTCAACCAAAGAAGTGTGTCTTTTACCATTCTCTCTAGGAAAACTCCTTGGTTTCATCATGTCTCTTTGTGGGGCATGAATTGATCCCACAAAATCAAGGCTATTCTCAAGATTCCTCCACCTACTAACCTTTGACAACTTCGTATTTTACAAGGAAAATTGCAATCCATTCGATGCTTTATTTCCCAACTTTCCAACCGATGTCACCCTTTTCATCATCTCCTTAAAAAGGATGTCTCCTTCAATTGGAATGATGAGTGCCACAAATCCTTTGAATCGTTAAGAAATACCTTCTTCACCACCTTGTGCTCATCCCACCTAAAGATGAAAACCTTTTTACCTCTACATTTCTACCACTGACCATTCCTTGGGTGCCATGCTCACTCATCACGATGAGCAACATAGGAGAACAAGTGGTTTATTACATAATTCATACTCTTTTAGACTATGAGACTAGGTATACTCATGTTGAAAATCTTTTCCTAGCCTTGGTCTTCGTGGCCACTAAACTTCGCCACTACTACTTAACCACAAAACCTTTGTTGTCACCAACACCGAACCCTCTACATTACATGTATGCTAAACCTTACCAACACCAATGTAACACGCATTTGGCTCATGCTCCTTGTAGACCTAGACCTAGAATTCATTCATCAAAAGTTTTTCAAGGACAAACCATTACATATCAACTTGCAGATGCTCCTCTTCCTGGAAATCAATCTTCTAACTTTGATTTTCCTGACAAATCCATTCTACTCTTTCCTTAGATGACATCATTTACCAAATGACCTTATTCTTTGATGGTTCCAAATGTCAATGTGGGGGAGGTGTAGGGGTCATCCTCATTCCTCTTGATGGTGAGTCTATGCCTTTATCCTTAAACTTGACTTTGATTGTGCAATAATAACATGGTTGAATATGAAGCACTTGTTTTAGTCTTCAAACTGCCATTGCCCTAGATGTTAAATCCATTAATATATTTTGTGAATCTCAACTAGTTGTGAACCAAGTCAATGGTTTGTACCAGTGTTGTAATGAGGAACTTCAAAAGTATAAACATCATGTCAACATACTTTTGACCATGTTTGACCATTTCCTCATTCAAACCACTCCACGATCCACTAACAAATTTGTGGATACCATGGCTTGTCTTTCTTCTCAAATACATACCTCACCTTCAAACTCCAAAATATTTGTCATAGTATAATGGTTGCAATCACCCTCTTATATTATCCATGCACGTAAATTTTGTGGGAAGAATTGAAATCGACCCACATGACATTTGGTATAAGTAGTTCACTAACTACCTCTCCCTTTCAATCTACCTCAGATCTCACTCATAATGGAAATGATGAGCCTTCCTAAAAAGTGTCTCTCATTATGTCATCATGGGAGGTCTTCTCTACAAACGTGGATTTGATAGTATCCTCCTACGATGCCTCACAAATTTTGAAATCCCATACACCATCAAAGAAATCCATGATGGATTTGTGGGGAAATTTAGTGGCCTCACCATCATCAAAAATATCCTTCACCTTACTATTACTAGCCAACCCTTAACCAAGACTATTGTGACTATGTCAAACATTGTGTGAAGTGTCAGCAACATGCTAACCTTCACCACACCCCTAGTCATGCCTTACAAGTCACCAGAGACTTTTGGCCCTTCTCTCAATGGGGTTTGGATCTCGTTGGAGAGATTAACCCTCATTCCTCTCAACATCATCAATGGATCATCATAGTGACTAAATATTACACTAAATGGGTGGAAGCCATCCCTCTCATTTCTACCAAATTTGAAAAGATAACATGAATTTATCAACCACCATATCATTTTTGTTTTGGTGTTCCTCATCACCTCATCACTGACAATGGAAAACAATTCAAAAAAAAAAACTTATGCAAAATATGTGATAAATTTGGCATTCAACTCAAGTTTCTCTTCACCTATTACACACAATCAAATGGACAATCCAAATCTTCTAACAAAACCCTCAACAAAATTCTTATGAAATGGTTGATGATATTGTAAGGATTAGCATACACACATTCCTTTTTCCTTATGGATTATCATACCAACATTCGTACCTCTACCAACACCACACCTTTCTCTTTTTGCTCTATGGTACAAAGGTCGTCCTACCTCTTGAAATCCAAATTCCATCTCTTTTTATATCACTTAAAGATATGCTTTCAAATGATGATTTTTGCCAAGAATTTTTAGCACAACTCGATCTGTTGGATGAACATCATTTAAACACTCTATACCATCTCCAAATATGCAAAAAAATCATCAAGTATGCCTAGGATAAATGTGTTCATGAGAGAAATTTCAAGATCAATGATTTTTTCCTAAAGGAAACCAACATGTGACCAAAGTGGAGAAAATTAAACAAGGAAAGTTTTCTCCTAATTGGCTTGGACCTTACATCATCACCCATACCTATGGATCAGGAACTTATCATTTATCTTCTCTTGAGGGTAAACCCAAACTTGAGCCTCTTAATTCCTTGCATCTTTGACTATTCTACTATTGAATAAAGTACTACATCACTTTATGTCACTTATATGCTCATCCTTGAGTGAACCTCTCCTTCCACCTACCTCTTTTAAGGACCAATGACTAAACTAGAATTGTGTGATTATCCATCACCATTTAGCCTTGTCTTCAATATGAGTACTACGGCTCTACTCATGGCATGATTCTCATGGATACTTTTCATCCTTTTCAGGATGGAATCCCATGGTCATTCGTCACTTGAAACCCCTCTTTCATAGCTAACATTTTTGTGTTATGGTTTTGCCTTCATAAAAGAGGCCTATACTCCTTTATATTCTTGTCCATGACTTCAAGTACAAAAATAAAAATCAAAATATATGGAATAACCAAACATTTACTCCTTGAGTCAAAATTATTGAAAATAGATGATTCCCTCAAAAAGACATCTTTATCTCTCTCTTTTCTACTATAAGTAGATTTCTCCCTCGAAGGACAACTATAAAAAGTTAGCCACTTATTGCACTTAGTCTATCCCTAAAAAGAAGACTAATATATATCTCTCAAATAAAATTAATTTGGAGCTTTATGCATCGATCACTTCATGAAGACCTCAAGGAGAACCTATTTATCCCGATATAGACTTCCTGCATTGATCAATCTATACAAAAAAAAAACAAAATAAAAATTCAAGAAAATACAAACTTTTGGTCATGGACTTGCCTATTCTAGTTTTGGGTATCTTGCAGAAGGGGCATGTTGTCCCACAACAAGGTTACACTTAACAAACCACTCCACCCTACCTTCATTTATTTACTCTATCTACTCAAGGACGTCACGTGTGTATTCTACACATTGTGATCACACAACTTATTTCAACTCTAGACCCATCACTCATGCAGTGTATCTAAGGACTTATGTTTAATAATTCTAGGGGTATGACAATTATGGTCCTTTCTAAATATGGGCATGCCACTTCTTTTTCCTTTCTTATATGTTTACTCGTTATTTCTTCAACAACAGACAAAGACCTTTGAAATTGAATCAACCATAACACATTCATCTATGACTATGCCTAATTCACCTTTACCTATTACCTTTTCAACATTTGAATTTGTATATTTTTAAACATGCCTTACCCAACCAACTTACTATACCCAACTAACCAATCAACATTACCTAACCCAATCTCAGTTTAAGGGAGAACCATGGGAGAACTACATCCTAAGGCCCATTTTTCAAGGGCTATGTAGGCAGCAAAATCGAGGGCATGGGGCCTTAGAAGGTTAGCTCTCAACCAGCTTTTAGAATTTTTTCCCCCGTAAACAAACCTAGTTAGTTAGTTTCCATAAAAACAATAACTTGGAAATTAACCCAAAACAAACCATACATCACCCATACACATCATCATTTATTTTCCATAATACCAATAACATGGAAATTAAATCGAAACAAACACAACCAAAATCATGCCTACATCTAATTTCCATAACATCAATACATGGAAAATCCAAATCAAACTCAACCATGCCTACATGGTTAGTTTCCATAAAAACAATAACTTGGGAATTAACACAAAACAAACAACATCATCTCATATCACCACAACATCAACCAAACCATGCCTAATCATCTAGTTTCCATAACATCAATACATTGGAAATTAAACCATTCAATCAACTCATACATTACACCCATGTTTAGATCATCTAGTTTCTATGACATCACTATAATGGAAATGAAATGCAATCATCCAATCATAACCAAACCATGCCTACATCTAGTTTCCATGACATCAATATAATGGAAATAAAATCAATCATTCACAACATACATCACCCAAACCATGCCTACACATCTAGTTTCCACGATAACAATACAATGGAAATGAAACAACACACAAACATATATCAATGTCATCATCGTATACTAGAAAGTCAAGTAGTTCAATACAATGTATATACAGATATAAATAAAGTCTTAAAAAATCTCATGTACATCTCTCATCTTCGCATGTAGGCCGGTATATCTAAGTCAAAAATTAAAAAATCTCTAGTATCTCCATCATCTGCTCATCTCTAGGAGGTCTCGGCACCTTTGCTACTCTCTCATGTCCCCTAACCAAGCATCTATATTTGTGAACTCGTCACCTCCCGATGGCCCTACGCATGAGACCGGTGACTCCTTGAATTGCTTGCACTATAGGTCCGTGAACTAGAACTCTCACTAACTTCTGTTGGACTCTATAAGTGGCATAACTTACATAATGGATACCACTCTCTATAAACTGATCCTCATAATACCGGACTCCTCCATAACATCTCTATGTTGGTCCATGGGCATCACATTAGGTGGTGCATCACTTTCTATCTCCATCCCCGAGGCTATGGACCATGTGCATGTGGTAGTGGTCCCTGTACATGTACATGTCCCGATGGACCATTTCCTTGTACCACTTCTCCATCATGTGTCTTAGGGGGTGATGGAGGGGTAGCCACATCTCCCCATGTCAATATGTGCATGTGCCACTTGAACCTTGTGTCTATAGGGTGGGCACTTATGCCTCGTAGCGTAGTAACCTAAGCTGCGATCCTGCAACCTTCCCTATTAGGTTGTGGAGCACGTTTTCATGTGACAAAGTGTTGAAGAATGTACACTAAGAGTACTATACACTTTTCACACTTTCCATGATAAATTTTTGGCCTCAAAAACATGCCCTATATCGGGAAACATGCCTTTCTCATATGGGTGGATTTTTGACCCATAGGTTTATGGGACAATTTTGGCCCATGATTTTTTGATACCCATGGTTTTGTAAAACTATTTAAGTAGTTCTCTACTTATATGTAGTTTTGTGCATATGGTAGGTATAATGAAAAATTATAAATGTGTTTGAATTTGGGTGTGAATTCTGTAGATTTTTTTGAGCATAGCTCTAAATAAACAGGTATTATATTGAGAGCGGTGGCTTGTAATAAAATATGAGCAAGTGATTCTTGGTGGACGTATCCCAAATTGGGTGAACCACGTTAAATATTGTCTCTTTGTGTTGTTATTTTATTATTCTGCACTTTTATTTCAGATTTGTAATATTTTCTTCATATTAGTTTCTACTATTGCGATTCTGTGAGGGATTATTCCGCATATTTTATCCCTTATTTCCTAACAATTGGTATTAGATCTTGGTTTGGTTTTTTAAGTGTTGAATCATAGGAAAGTTTTAGCTTGAGTGGGAGCTATGGAAAATGATGGAAGATCAAGGGTTGATAAATTCAATGGGAAGAATTTTAGTCTTTGGAAGATGTAGATGGAATATTACCTTTATCAGAAGGATCTTTATATTCTGCTATCTAAGAAGGTGAACAAACTTCAAGCATGATGGATGCGGAATGGGATTTCTGGATAGGAAGGCACTTGGGACAATATGGTTGTGTCTTGCATCTTCGGTATTATTTAATTTTTCAAATGAAAAGACTAAAAAAGAATGGATGGATGCATTAGGGAAGTTGTATGAAAAACCCTCTACCTCTAACAATATATTTTGAATGAAAAAGTTATTTAATATGAATATGTCTCGAGAATAGTTTAGTAGTAGATCATTTAAATGATTTTAATACGATTATAAATATTCTATATTTGGTTACAATAGAATTTGATGAAGATGTTAGGGATTTATTAATTCTATGATCTTTACGAGAGTTGGAATAGCTTGGTAACTGCGGTAAGCAACTCGGTTCTAACTAACTCAAATTTGAAGTTTAAGGATTTTGTAGGGGTGATTCTAAGTGAGGAAATGTGAAGAAAAATCTCTGGGAATATTCTACTTGGGAATTCTTTAATAGTGGAAACTAGAGGAAGACAAAATAATAGAGGAAGCCATGGAAAATCGAAGGATCAAGCAAGGTCAAAATCTAAAAGCAAGATATAGTATGTTGGCAATTGTGGAAAGTCTGGGCATGTAAATAAGGATTTTGGGAGATTTGGGAAAATAAGAAATAATAGGAAGAAAACAAGGAGGAAAATGTGGCAATGGGTAATGTATGTTAGGATGTTTTGATTCTTTATTTGCATAATATTGTTGAATCTTGGGTTTTAGATTCAGGGCTTCTTTCCATGCTACTCCACATAGGCATTATTTTGTTGATTATGTTCAAGGGGATTTTGGGCATGTTTTTCTTGGTGATGATGAGCCTTGCAGTATAGTTGGAAAAGGTTCTATTTGGGTTAAGATGCAGAATGGGAATACATGGCTATTGAAGGATGTCAGACATGTGCCTAATTTAAAATGAAATTTGATATCAAGGCCAGTTGGGAAGTGATGGTTGTCTTGTCATATTTACAGAGACTCTTGGAAGGTTACAAGGGTGCTCTTGTGGTTAAGAAGTAAGAAGGTTGGAACCTTGTATTTTACCACTTATAGCACTAATGTTTGTAACCTTTTGACTTCATAAGTAGATACAACATTTTTGTACTATAGGCTCGGTAATATGAGCCATAAGGTCATGGAGATCACAAACAAGGATTTTCCCGGATATACAAAAATAGGTTTGGAGTTACGTGAGGACCTCATATATGGGAAAAGCAGTGAGTAAGGTTTCTCAAGGTTGAACCTACAAATAAAGAGAGTGAGTTATAGTTGGTGCATTCTTATGAGTGGGGGTCAACTCGGGCATCATCTCTTTGGGGTTCAAGTTATTATGTTACTTTTATTGATGATGCAACAAGGAAATTTTGGGTTTACTATATTAGAAACAAATCGATGTATTTGACACTTTTGTTAAATGGAAATCCTTGGTAGAGAATGAAACATGTCTTAAGCTAAAATGTCTCGGGTCGGATAATGGAAGGGAGTATTGCAGCAATAAATTTGTTGATCATTATTCTAAGAATGGAATCCATGAGGCAAAAGATGGTTCGGGAACTCCACAACAGAATGGGGTGTTAAAAATCATAAACAAAACAATAATGGAACGTCTTTAGGAGCATGAGGTTACATGCGAAGCGCCTCTTTATTTTTGTAAGAATCGGTGGGCACAGCCTGTTTGTGTAAGTGATATGCAGATGACCCTCAAGTGCCTTAGATGGAGGCATACGAGGAGGCTTGGTATGGTAAGAAATATTATTATTCTTTCCTTAGATTCTTTGGATGTGAGTTTTTGTCCATATAAAGAAGGATGATAGGACCAAGATAGAGGATAAATCGGAAAAATGTACTTTCATTTGTTATGGTGGTGATGACTTTGGATATAAATGTTGGACTATTAAGAACAAGAAAATCATTTGATCTAGGGATGTGGTCTTTAATGAGAAAGTTATGTATAAGTAGTAGTTGAAAAATAGGGAAGAATCCAGGAAATAATATGCAATGGTAGAGGATCTTACGGATGGGAAAGTGAAAAATGAATCGGTTCAGAACCTCCTCAACAAGAACCCCAATCTCCTATATTAAGGAGGTATTATAGGGTAAGAAGAGAAATTTAACATTTTTATCCTTCTCTTTATCATTTATTACTCACTAACAAGTAGAGAGTCGGAGAGATTTGATGAAGCAATGCAAGTAGATGTCGGGAAGAAGTGGGAGCAAGCCATGGATTAGGAGCATCGGGATCTCATGGAGAACCGGACATGGGAGTTGGTGAACTTACCCTAAGGCAAAAGATAATTACGAGAACAAGTGGGTGTACAAATTCAAAGAGAAAAAATGAGGAAAGAAAAGATACAAGGCCCGGTTGGTGGTCATTTGGTTTGCACATAAAAAGGTATATATTTTGATGAGATTTTTTCTCCTGAAGTAAAAATGACTTCTATTAGAACATTCTTGGAATAGTTGCAGCGAAGAATTACACTTAGAGCATCTTGATGTAAAGACTTCATTTCTCCATGGTGATTTGGAGGAGGATATATATATGTAGTAGTAAAAGGTAAAGAGGATATGGTGTGTAAAGTGAAGAAGAGATTATATGGCTTAAAAAAAGCTCCACGTCAATGGTATAAGAAATTTGTTAGTTTTATGATGGAGCAAGCTTATATTAGATGGAATTCGACCATTGCATGTATACAAAGAAATTTGAAGATGGTAGTTATATTATCATGTGTATGTATGTGGATGACATGTTGGTTACAATTAAAAACATGCGAGGAAATAAAAGTACTCAAGAAACAACTAAGTGACTCCTTTTCTATGAAGGATTTTGGGAAGCCAAACAAATCCTTGGTATGAGGATATCTCGGGATAGGAAGGAATGGAAGCGACTCTATCTCGGGAAGAGTACATTAAGAAAGTCTTGGAGAGGTTTAATATGTAGGATGTTAAACCCGTTAGGACTCCTTTTGAGGCCATTTCAAGTTATCAAAGGAGTATTGCCAAGATAGAGCGGGAGAGAAACCAAATGTCCAAGGTACCTTACTCATCAGTAGTTGGCATTTTGATTATGCCATAGTGTGCACCAGGTTTGATATTTCCCATACGGTGGGAGTGGTGAGTATATTTATGAGTGATCCAGGTAGAGATCACTGGTAGGCAGTAAAGTAGATCCTTTGGTATTTGAGAGGGACCATGGGGATAGTTTTGTGCTACATTGGATCCGACACAACTTTGCGTGGTTAAATAGATTTGAATATGGATGGATATGTAGACAACAAGAGGAGCATGAAACGTTATATTTACACTTGTAGGTGGGACAACAATGAACTATATTTCACGACTATATAAGTTGGTGGCTTTGTCAACCACATGAGAGGTGAGTATGTTATTGTCACAGAGGCAAGTAAAGAGATGATTTGGTTATAGAAATTACTAGAGGATTTAGGGCATAAGTAGGAGGAAGGGAAGTTGTATAGTGATAGCCAAAGTGTTATACACCTAGCTAATAACTCTATTTTCCACTCTAGGAAAAAGCATATATAGCTTAGGTATAATTTCATCAAGATAGCTTTGGAGGAAGAGAAGTTGAAGTTGGAGAACATTCATACTAGTCAAAATCCTACAAACATGATGACTAAGGTGGTCATAAGGGGAAAATTGAATTTGTGTTCAGCTTTGGTTGGTCTTCACGGAAACTAGTGAAGGGTTGAGAAGCTTTCTTAGAGGAAAACTAGTCTCCAAGTGGGAGATTGTTATGTTGTGGAGCCTGTTTTCATGTGAGGAAGTGTTGAAGAGTGTACACTAAGAGTATTATACACTTTGGAGTTGTCTTGTCGGGGTTCATGGCTAGGCCGGGAACCAATCGAGGGTCCATGGATGGTAGCTCCTGGTAGCAAGGGTTTGGGGTGTAGCCCTCAAAAAAAAAATTGGCCTCAAAAAAATGTGCACGATATACCGGGAAACATGCTTTTCTTATACGGGTGGGATTTTTACCCATAGGTTTGTGGGATGGTTTTGGCCCATGGTTTTTATATACCCATGGTTTTGTAAAACTACTTAAGCTATTTTCTACTTATGTAGTTTTGTGCATATGGGAGGTATGATGAAAAATGCAGATGTGTTTGAATTTGGGTGTGAATTATGTAGATTTTGTTGAGCATAGCTCCAAACAGATCGGGGTATTGTATTGAGAGAGCGATGGCTTGTAATAAAATCGGAGTAATTGATTCTTGGTGGACATAGCCTAAATTAGGTGAAACACATTAAATAATCTCTTTGGGTTGTTCTTTTATTATTCTACAATTTAATTTCTGATCTGTAATATTTTCTACATATTAGTTTCTACTATTTTGATTTTGTGAGGGATTATTCCACATATTTTATCCCTTATTTCCTAACATTCCCCATCTCTAACTCCGTGTCTGCAGGCAGCCTCTACACTACCCTTGTAAGGTAGTCTCATGTGCTGATCTCTGCTAGCTACTATAATTTCATTACCTAACCCTAAAATGTAGTCGCTTTGTCCTTGTAATTTGTTCCTCTCACGATAGTAAAAGTATCCAAATCAAAGGTTGTCTGGCCTTAGAGGTAGTGCACTGTAGCTAGGATATCCACCACTACCTATATCCATCCATATACCCAACATCATAAATCCTCTTGTTGGAAAACTTCTCCTCCTATCCTACTAGATCTACTAGATGCGGTGGAGATATTTATCTCACCACATTATCCCTATTATACTATGGGAAGGGCAGAGTCACATCTTGTCATAGCCTAAACTTACGTCGACTCGAGTCGATTGGTATCATCTCATGCTCTTTGGGTCTATGTCCATGTATCCATCACACCATTTGTGTACCTACCAACTCCTCGACCATACCTCCAAATGAAGGGTAACCCAGATATGGCCTCCAAAAAATATCAACTATTGATATGCCATCCAACACATACCTATAATATGTCACATCCCATGATGTCGCGTCCACCCTCGCATGTGCCCATATCGAATACGTCATCGAAGCCTTCTCTATAGAATACTCTTTACCAATCCTATCGTGGGAGGCCTAGTGGACACAAACATACTATATGCTCATAGGCCTAATAGTGAAGAAGATAGGTGCAACACAAACCAAACCGTCAAATCCTCCTATATGCCCACAACTCCCTATATAATTGTACTAGGTATGTTGGCACCCATGTAAAATAGACTCTCTCCTTAATCATATCCTCTAATACTCCCATCAGTTCCCATGGAAACCTCCCACCCTCTAGAGTCAAGGAGTGCAAAACAACCAATCCTCACCATCATCGGCACTATTATTTGGGTCTCTTATGGGTGCGCCGCATAGATATCGTCATAGCTAATGCTCAAACCGTGATATGGAAAATCTCCCATGGCCTCTCCAAAACATGTAACCATTGGATCGAATGAATCATCTAAAGAGATCTGATATAATGACTCCCCAACAATAGGTAGCCTCAAGATCCTGTAGACGTCCTCCAAGGTAATAGTCATCTCCCAGTAGGTAAGTGGAATGTGTTGGTCTTCGAGGTCCCATCTATTGATGAGTGAAACCATCATGCTATTATCTTCAAAAATCCATATATACCATCTAACAATGCCCAGACCCAACATCCCTCATGTGAGCCTACTCATCCTCTATAACGTTGGGTCTCATCTTGACTAGTAGGGGTGGAAGTCTATCTCTCATCGTCATCTATTGGTGTACCTACATCATCAAAATTCACACCAGTTAATCATTTACCCTTTCCTACCTTGATTTACATTCTAACTTTTTGTACTATTTAATTGATTGTACCTAGCCCAATACCTACCTACACCTTTCCTAGCCTACCCACCTTTACCCAACCTATTTTCCTAAAATCCATTCTACCTAGCCTAAACATCTACACTTTTTTCTATTTCATATACTTCCCCCTTCACCTATTGACCTAACTTACCTCATCCACCTTGTGCCCATTCTCAACTATTGACCTATACCTTCGATTTGTCCCTACACCTTCTCATTTCTTCCTACCCACCCTTACCTAGCCTAAACCCATCCTTACCTAGCCTAAACCCACCCTTTTCCTACCTTGGAAAACCCTACCCAACCTTCCCCTACCTTTCAGCCTCCCTAGCTAACCTTTTTTCACACTTAGTCACTTTTCACAAGTGGACCGACATCGTCCCCCTTACTAATACCGGTTCCATTTTCACCCACCGACATCAAATAACCTACTAACACCGATCGATACCCGACCGACATTGGTTACTGTTCAGCCCTAGGTCGAACCCGCGTCCACGATTTGTAAAAAAATAAAAACTACCTAATCTACCCACCGAAACAAAACAAATTCATTTTAACCCCTAATTAAATTAATTTCACCCTCCCATAACCCAATTTCACCCCATTTTCATCAAATTTCAAAAACAATAAAATTTCTATTTTCCTACCCTATTCTTCTACAAAACACAATAATGGAGCTCGAATCCTACCTCTACTTGATGTCGTCTCCATGGTGGGATCTCTGGAATAGGAATCTGACCTCCACCTACACCCTCTCCTGCCTCTACCATGTCTAAATCCACCTCCCAACTCTCAACCAATCAACTCGATCATGAAGATCTCATGGGCCCACAAACTCCACTCCAACAACCACTAACTTCTCACCAAATCACCTCTCTCAATCTCCTTGTCATTTTCCACGAGAATATGCTCTCTCCCAGTCATTTTTGATGGTCAAAAGGTTCAAATGAACCTTTTCCATGCATTTTTACATTTTAACCCAAAATTAGGATGACCAATGTTGGTTTGGTCATGCCCTAGGTGATCAATGCCAATCACTCTTACTGGCATCAGTTACCTCTCAACCGGTATCAGTCACCCTGCCTAAACCATTTTTCCTAATTTGCCCAAATTTTTGTTGCAGGATGCCATATTTGCCGCCATAACCTTACCACCACCCTACCAACTCACCTAATATCCCTACCAACCTAGTCACCTCCCTAATTATACTTAGGGGCACATTTTTGCCTACACCTTGGCCTTACCCATGGCCTATACACCCACACCGACCTCGCCCATTTGACACTCAAATTCACTTACTCATTGTACCTTATGATGATGTTACTCATGTTGTTTATCCTACCAACCTTGCCTTATGCCATGATGTTTATCTCAACCAGACAAAACCTTTTGGTGCTTCAAACACACCTATACCTATTCCTACACCTATCCTTGTTATGTTTCCAGGAGAACTTCCTATTCCTTGGATACCTTGACCATATCAAACTTGTTTGGATAAACTATCGACCTTTGACGATATAGAGTTTATGATCTCTTCATCTTTTTCCTTGTCACATTCTACACATGTGTGTGCATTTAAAATCCCCCACCTATTACCCACACCAATATCACCCTTGCCTATACCCGCACCTTACTTAATTTTTCATCACCTACCACTTTATCAAACCCATCACTAATTTTTCCCACTCCTTCATCAGTTCCTTGTTTGAGGGGATCACCTCCACCCATACCTGGGGCAACCACCTCCTATTTTTTCATCGTCGCTTATCAATACAAGCTACATGACAAAAAGGGGAAAATGTAGACACCAAAAATGGGTTGCAACCCTCAGGCCCCCTTCAACTAACATACCTCTTACCATGACCCCTCCACATATTATTATTAATTTAACTACCCATATTAAGTTAATAATTCCCTCATTCCTCCACCTCACCTCTCCACCTCACCATGGACCCTTTCCAAGCCTATTTATTAACCTAGACTAAGTCATTTACTTCCCTAACTATGACCTCTTCTAAACCTAACTATGAATTCTTATACACTTCTCCCACCTATTTCCCACTTCATTTAGCGACAACCCACACTCCTAGTCCATAACAAACCTTGACCAACACCAAAAATGGAGAGAAAAGGATATTTTTGGAAAATATGACCTTTTCTCCCTAACTAATGTCGGTTATTCCTTGGTCGTCACCGGTCACGTAATAGCCATCGGTTCCTTTAAATAAATAATCCTAATCCTTTACCAGTTCGGCTTTTCTATCTTCACTTTGATTTCTCGGCATTGGTATTCTCGAGCATCCAGTAACCTCATGACGAACCAAAAATCATTCCAACATTCACAACCTTCACCAAGCATCAGCAGTGTTCCATAGAATTGGATCGCTTAGAGGGAAATCCAGAGCCTTTCATTTATTACCGCACAAGATCGAGACTTTTCTTTCCTTCAACCACGCTCATTCCTTTTACAAACCGACTTCCAATCTGAAAGCAAGTAATCTCTACCTTATGATTGCTTTCGGTATTTTGGTCATTAATCATTTCTTTTATTTCTTTCTCATTCTACCTCTCCCAGATCTCCTACATAGCATATCACACTAACCACTTGCGTATTGAGCCTTGTACTCTTCTCAAACCACCTATTTTATTCTATTTGATTCTTCATATAAATCTTAGCACCTAGCCTAATAATTCCTAACTCTCTATGAAATCACAGAGAGATCCCAGCCAACCTATTTTAACCTTCTCATCTAATTTCCCCTATCGATGTCACTCATCTAACTGAAGCATCGGCTATTACCAGGGAACCGCATCGGTTTCCCAACCGATACCGATCTTTGTGGACTCGGTAATTTACCTTAGACTAGCGAGCTCCTAACTCACACAAAATCTTCCTAAACCTCACCCAATCTCACCTGACCTTCCTAAACACCTTTGTCACACTGTTAGCCTTTGACAAAACCCTTCCTTCTTTAGATTTTGTTGTATTTTCAATATTTAGCTTAAATCTAGTCTATTGTTAGCATATGAGACACCTAAATTGTATTATTATAATAGGACTTTTCTTTTCTTGTTATTTATTTACATTAAGTTGTTTTAAAATAGTGGATTGATGGCCTTATAGGAAGTATCACACTTCCTAGATCTAGCGTACTCTAGCAATCCTTTGTCATATGTTATTTAACTCTATTTGGTGGTATTGTTGTGCTTCTACAGGTAGTCCTTCCTAGCCAAAAAGGAGCTCTTCATGATCAACCTGGTCTTCTATAACGTGCATAACCTTCTTCGACTTCACAGGTATTCCTCCTCACCTCACCTTTACCTTATTTGTTTTATACACAACATTTTTGGGCCTCGTTATGTTTCTAGGAGCACTTCCTATACCTTGGATACTTAGACCATATCAACCTTGTTTGGATAAACTATCAACCTTTGACGATGTAGATTTTGTGATCTCTTCATCCTAGTGCCTTGTCCCATTCTAGATGTGTGTGTGTGTGTGTCTTTTAATTCCTCCCCACCTATTACCCATACCGATATCACCCTTTCCTATACCCGTACCTTAATTCATTTTTCATCCCTACCACTTTATCAAACCCATCACCGATTTGTCCTGATCCTTCATTAGTTCCTAGTTTGAGGGGGATCACCTCTACCCATACCTAGGAAATCACCTCTTGTTTTTGTCATCGTTGCTTATCAATACAAGCTATGTGAAAAAAAGGAAAATGTAGACACCAAAAAAAATCGCAACCTCTAGGCCCCCTTCGACTAACATACCTCTTACCATGACCCCTCCACACATTATTATTAATTTAATTACCCATATTAAGTTAATAATTCCCTCATTCCTCCACCTCACCATGGACCCTTTCCAAGCCTATTTATTAACCTAGACTAAGTCATTTACTTCCCTAACTAACTATGACCTCTTCTAAACCTAACTATGACTTCTTCTACACTTCTCCCACCTATTTCCCACTTCATTTAGCGATAACCCACACTCCTAGTCCATAAAAAACCTTGACCAATGCCAAAAAGGAGAGAAAAGGATATTTTTGGAAAATATGACCTTTTCTCCCTAACCGACACTAGTTATTCCTTAGCTGGCACCGGTCACCTAACCGTCATCAGTTCCCTTAAATAAGGAATTCCAATCCTTTACCTAGGGTGGGTTTTCCATCCGGGCTTTCATAGTTCTAGGATTGGTATTCTTGAGCATCTATGTGACCTCACAATAAACCAAAGATCATTCCAGCATTCACAACCTTCACCAAGCATCAACAGTGTGTTCTAAAGCATTGGATCACTCACAAGGAAGTTGAGCCTTCATTTGTTATTGCACATGATCGGGACTTCTCATTCCTTCAACCATAGCCATTCCTTTTACAAAACATTTTTTTATCGGCAAGTAAGTAATCTCTACCTTGTGATTGCTTTTAGTATTTTGGTTATTAATCATTTATTTTTTTCTTTCTCCTTCTACCTCTCCTAGATCTCCTCCGTAGCACCTCCACCTAACCACTTGCCTATTGATCCTTGTACTCTTCTCAAACCACCTATTTTACCCTCTCTGAGTCTTCATATAAATCTTACTTTGGCTAGCCTAAGAAATCCTAAATATTTGTGCAATCACAAAGAGCTCCCAACCAACCTATTTTAGCCTTCTCATCTAATTTTTACTACTTACGTCTGCCACCCAATTGGCATTGGCTATTACCAAGAACCAAAGCATCGTTGTCTAACCGATACCGGTCTCTATGAGTGGTAATTTACCTTAGACTAGAGATATCCTAACTCACCCAAAACCTTCCTAAACCTCACCCAATCTCACCTAGACCTTCCTAAACATCTTTCCACACTTTTCAGCCTTGACAACACCCCGACTTCTCTAGATTTAGTTGTATATTCAATATTTATCTTAAATCTAGTCATGTTGTTAGCATATGAGATACCTAAAACATATTGTTACAATAGGATCTTTCTTTTACTATCATTTCTTTACATTAAGTTGTTTTAGAAACAGTGGATTGATGGCCTTATAGGAATCCCACCGTCATATGTTATTGAACTCTATTTTGAAGTATTGTTGTGCTTCTACATGTAGTCCTTCCTAGCCAAAAATGATCTCTTCACGATCATCTTGTTCTTCTATAATGCGCGTAGCCTTCTTCAACTTCACGGGTATTCCTCCTCACCTCATGTTGGCTAGATTTTCTGCATAGCATCAAACCTAGGCAGTCATGAGATAAATCTCCCTCATTTAACCGGTGAGGCTCCCGTGTCAGATTTGTCAATAAAAATGTGTTATTATCTATCAGGGGTTTTACTTTAACCACTTAGTTCATGAACCATAACTAAGAAGTTCTGCAGCAAGTAAGCAGCTGTTTAAGAAAGGAAAGTTATAGAAGAAAGAAGTAAAGGAAATACAAAGAAGAAATGGGGAAGATGTGCATCCCAATTAGTAGATAGCAGAGCTAATTACATGCACATAGAAGAAACTTAATAGATATGAACACACAAAATTATAAAACAAAGGCAGCTCTAGATCTAGATCTAAAATAACACAAAGTTTATCAAGAGATCTAAGATTCAAAGCAAGAAACATAGTACACCGTGACACAAAGTTCTCCGGAAACCTGCTCCTTTGTATTCCTTTGCTCCAAGTTGCTCTCAGGAGTTCAACACAAAGTCTAGAACTCAGGATTGCTGCTTACAAATTCTGATCGATCCTTAACCCGGAGGTTCTTCTCCTACTTATAGAATGTAGGAGGGAAAGTACAAATGGAAGACTCAAACTGAACTAAAGCATGAACAACAAGTAAAGATGACATTTGGCAATCATCCTCAACTAACTTCTTCTTAAGTGACACATGTATCACTTAACTAATAGAATGGTTCCACATGACTTCAAGTAATGGTTGTAAAACCAATAACTTAGAAGTTTTACAATTTCATCCGGGAACATAGAAAATAGAAGAAGAAAGAATAGAAGAAGTCATGCCAGCTGTAACATTTATGTCTTCTTCTTGTTCTGATATCGGATATACTTGTCGAACATGTAATTCAGCATCTTTCCATCTGTTTTAGCCACTGCTTCCTTCTCTGTCCTGAATTGCAGCAACCCTTCATTCAACACTTTGCTGCATGCTTCCACCTCTTCCAAACTCGGCCCAAACCTCGCAATGTCTGCCTGTAGAGCCACCAGTCTACTGATAGAATTCATCGTGAAAGGCTTGGTAGCTTTATCAATTCTCTTTTGTACCATCAGAAGAGAACCTTCCAGGGAATCAGGCACTTCGTTAGAAACGATCCGCACGTATGAAGTAACACCTCCGTCCACTCTTTCCTCAGTGAAAGAAATGATACTGTCTGGTAAATCTGATGTTCTACTCTCAAGTACTGCAAACTCTTCAACAAAACTCTGCAGATTTCCAAGCGGAAAGATACTACAAACTCTACCGCTTCCCTTCTCGACCGATCCGTCTGCAGTACAACTGCTCCGCAATCAATACATCTCTCGGTAGCTTGTTGATCTTGGCCAAAATATTCAGGTTACTCTCTGCAATGTATTCATGCCTTCTACGTTTTCCATTAGTTACTTTAGTTGATTGTTGCATCATTCATAACCTTTAGGCGGGTGGAACTTCCCAAGTTGTCAGATGAAGCTTGACGAATAATCAGATCCTTCCATTCGTCAATAGCCTTTACTTGATTGTTTACATCCTCCATTTCTGCATAAGATGATCGCTCACCGCTTCGAAATGGGCTGAATGGAAGGTTTAGCAACCTTGGCTATGATCTCACATAATTGAAATACTTGCTTCGGGCAGCCTCTTCTTTCTCCCCTTTTCACCGTCAAGCCTAAGGAAAAAGTGTCTATCAATGTCTGTGTGTCCGCTTCAATCCTTCGGTGGTGGCTTCACCGAGTGGTACTTTGGTCATCTGTCACATCTTCCATCGTGAGCTCCTCCTCTATCTTTCCTTCGCCGGAATTGATATCTCGGTAAACTTCTCTCCCGAATTCTCAATGATCAACCTAGAAGTTGATTTAGCAACTTTTGACCTTCCGTCTCTTACGCTCCGATCCTGGAGTAGGCTGCAAGTCGTGTTGCTCTAAGTTCATCTCCATTCTCACTCTCGGAACCAACTGCAAAGCCAACCATTCCAAGAAATTACTTCTCGGAGAGTGAGAAGTCACTGAGTGCACTACCATCTCCCGCTCTGCATCCTCTCCTTCGAAAGTGCCACAGTGTTATGGCTGCCATCCTCTGAATCATCCAAGGACAAAGCTCTTTCGAACTCTGCCATCTGCAGCTTCAACATCTCCTCTGGAATGGGTGATGAACGAAGTGGCTGAGGAGAGAAGATGAACGTCGCCGGATTCAATGGAGGCATGGAAACGTCCTACTGCTGCGGTGCAATAGTTGGTGAAGTACTGGGTACTAGAGAAGCCGGAGTCAAAGCTATGGTCGTAGAAGTGATCTTCTCTTTCTCTTGAGATCTTCTGTGTACTTTCAACTTCTCGGACCTTCTGCTACTTTCTCCTTCATGCTTTCGCTTGAGGGAATCTCCTGCGCTGAAGTTTCCCGTGATTTGATTCATCAATGCTTCATCAAGGCAATATCCCTTCGTCAGCAACCAGTTTGAAGTATTCACCAACACAGCTCTCGACCTTTCTTCAATTGTGTTGCAGCCTCCCATGTTATTCTGCAGTATGGCTTTATCTCCTCCCATTTGATGGTAAGTGTCAAGTACCACATTCCCATCATCTTTAAGATCCGCAGGTATCCGCACTAGTCAAAGTCAAACACTTTCTTTCTTTGCTGAGCCCTCGAAATCTCTCTTTCTAACCTCGTACTCACTTCCGCACTTCATCCAGAAATCTTCTAACAAAGGAACATGTGCGTATACTCCGGGAGATTGTCTTCTGGCTACTCCAAATGGATCGAAGTTCAGCCCGTGCGCAGGAAGAACTCTTGCTCATACTCGGATAACATTTGCGCTTCCATCCCTCAAACTCTGTGAATGCTAATGCAGCCTATAATATCCACAGTGATTGGGAAGAATCCAGTAGACTTGTGCCACTTTGGATCGAAGGTCGTGCAACTCCACAAGTTGCCTGCTCAGCTCCATGGCGATCAATCTATCATTCGGATACCTGGGCATCTTTATTGGTTCTCCAGAAAAGCCCGTAACCCTGAGGTATGTGAAATCTGCAAATTGAATGAATAGACTTCCAATCTTGGACACGGCTTCCCACGCTTCCTTGCTTACCCTGTTGGCCTTCAAGTCTTTGTCTAGCCTGCAGATGAAATCATAGAAGAAGTCATCGTTGATCACTTTGAAGTCTTTCTCGCCTGTAGGTGCAGTAAGCTGTGGGTAGCACTCGAAAATGGGGTCCTTGGAAAGAACACCACATCTATCCAGCTTGGAAAAGACACCTTGTGAAGCTGCAACATACACCAAGTATGAAGTCATCTTGAAGCTGAAAGTACGCTTCACGTTCCGAAGTTGCTCACCGATGTTGCTGCTAATAATTTCGACCAATTGATTATAGAATCAACCTTGTTGATTTCAATGGTCCTGATGAAAGCATACATCCATGTACGGAAAGTGTAGGCATTCACTTCGCCATTCATCTTGCATAGCAATTTGACGACATCATCTGCCTCCTGCACCAAATTGGACCGTGGAAGAGTTCTCGGGAACTTTGAAGGGGATCTAGGCTTCTTCATGAAGGCCGCTATCCATGATGCTCACACAATCATCTCTATGTTTCTCCCACCTACTTTCAGCATCTCGAATGCTAATAGAAGTCACCACCTTTCGTCTTGGAATCTTCAAATAATAATTGATGAACTCGCATCCAAAGCGAATTATTGTCTTTCCCGAAGCATCACGCATCGATCGGATGAAGGATGATAAGATCTAGCGCACTCCATCACGAACTCGGCAATTTGTACATGGAAAAGTTGCAGCTCGGATAATTCCATTGCTTTTATCGCACGCATAAGTGAAGTCTTTCCGCTCGGATCTATCAATCAAATCGGTAAGAGGTTGCACGGGCCTAGATCATGTGTCTCCTATGTCTGCAAGTTTGGAAGCAATGCATGAATCCATCGTGCTTTCTTTTTCAGCTCCCTTCGCCATGGCTTTTGTCTATCTTCGTTTGAATAATTCTTTTTCTCCTTACTTGGCCGGATTTCTTCAATACAGGTGCAGATCTGGACAATTCTTCAGATTCGGAGGATATTTACAATGTATTGGACATTGATAAAAATCATTTTATTTTGTAAAGCACCTGTAATGAATTCTGTAATTTATTCGGACAAAAATGGCCGGAGCATAAATAGTGAATTTAAATTGTAAAAATCTGCACTTCTCAAGCCTGCTGCCCCAAAAAATGGTATTTAATTTGCACATAAAGAGAGCATAAATCCTTTCAATCAACACTGAGCTCTGTAACACTGTGGAAACAATTATGCGGACAAAGATCAACCTCCTCTAATGCATGCGCCAAATCGGAAGCTTTTAGCCTTATTAGCACTTTATTCAACAAAATCCTTCCTTTAACGGGGCGCACTTTTCCTCTTGGCTGCAATTATTCACATGTGATTTGAATAATTCACCCATATGGCTGCCCATGCTTATATAACCTTCACAATTCTATAATTAATAATTGCCCTAACAATTAAAGACAATTAATTAATTAAAAATCATGCTTTTCTCTTTTAAAAATAGCATGTTTAAGGACAGATCATCCAATAAATTAAATTAATCTAATTTAATCCTTCACACATCACTTCACTTAAGCTTCACAAAGTGTGCTTTGACCATAGCCACTTGAAAATAGAAATTAATTTAATGTTTTAATGCATTAAAAACATTAAACAATTCCCAAATGGGTAGCGCACTTTTTGAGAGGAAGGGGGGCAGCCACTAAATAAATTAAATTTAATAAATTTAATTCCTTTCTTTTATTCCAAATTTGACTTGTTGACCTCCTCCAAGCTTGGGCACACTTTTTGAGAGGAAAGATTAATTAAAATAATCAATTTAATCCTTCCATCATCACTTCAAAGGGGCGCACTTTTTTGCACATGTAATTCTATTTTTAAGAATTTTTCAACAATGGGATTCTTTATCTGCAAGGCAGGGCACCAAAATCCCGTGATCCACTTAAGTGATTGACTTTGACAATAGGATTATTTACCTGTAAAGGCAAGCACTAAAATCCCATTATTTCACTTAAGTCACTTTCTTTTATTATATCATGGGAATTTTTACCTCGCATGAGAAGGCCAGACAATAAATTCCCACTGCCAGTAGCCTCTATTTTTCCCCTCTGCAGCTTAAGTGACTTTTATAACACGGGAAAAAGTACCTGCCAGGCGGTATATAAATTCCCACCTACCTACGGCTTATATTTTTCCCATCGCGAGCTTAAATCCTTTGTTTTCCAAAATGCGCTCATCCCCATGAGGCACCTGTCTGCGACTTCACTTTTTTCCCGGTGATCCGGACCTCAGATGGCGACTTCCTCACGGGCATAATGTGCGTATATGTTTTCCAGCTTTTGCTCTAGGCCAAAAATAGGGCTTACCGGAAAAGGAATTGCTCGAGAGAAATTTCACGAAAATGAAACAGGACACCAAAAACACGAAAATTTGCCAAAAGTTGCAAATAAAACCTAAAACTTAAAATAAGTTAAAACCCTTAAGTACATAGGAATAATAACATATTCGCTCATAATAGAGTTAAAACAAAGCACAAATAGCCTCATACGGGCTGAAAATAATTAAATAAAAATTTTACGCACACAAATCCTGACAGAATAAAACAATTTTGGGCATCACAGGTATTTGGCGAAAAAGTCTAATATGGCTCTTTGGGATTATCTTGACACAATACAGAACTTTCGGAAATAAAAACACAAAAGCGACCCATTATTTTAAAAGTATGAAAAATTTGGATAGGGTAGTCACGCATTTGCGGGTGAAATCTAAGTGACCTGAAATCTGTGACTACCCTATCCGAAATTTTTCGTACTTTTAAAATAATGGGTCGTTTTGTGTTTTTATTGCCTGAAAGTTCCTGTATTGTGTCAAGATAATCCCAAAGAGCCATATTAGCCTTTTTCGCCAAATACCCAGATGCCCAAAATTGTTTTATTTTGTCGTTCGGGATTTGTGTGTGAAAAATTTGTATTTAATTATTTTGAGCCCGTATGAGGCTATTTGCGCTTCTTTTTTAATTCTATTATGAGTGAATATGTTATTATTCCTATGTTCCGAAGGGTTTTAACTTATTTTAAGTTTTGGGCTTTATTTGCAACTTTTGGCAATTTTTCGTGTTTTGTGGTGTCGTTTGATTTTCGTGAAATTTCTCAGGAGTAATTCCTTACCGGTAATTTTTGGCCAACGGAGCAGCTGGAAAACATATACGCACATTATGCTGGATGAACTCACCATCGGAGGTCCTGGATCACTGGGAAAAAGCAAGTGCGGTACGTAAAAGCCCTGCGCGAGGATGGGCACATTTTAGGAAAACAAAGGATTTAAAGCGGGATGGGAAAATATAAGCCGCACGTAGGGTGGGAATTTTATACGTGCTGGCAGGTACTTTTTCCCGTGTTATAAAAGTCACTTAAGCCGTAGTGGAAAAAAATAGAGGTCTGCAGCAGTGGGAATTTATTGTCGCCTCGCCCCCTTTGATGTAATGATGGAAGGATTAAATTGATTATTTTAATTAATTTTTCCTCTCAAAAAGTGCGCTCAAGCTTGGAGGAGGTCAACAAGTCAAAGTTGGAATAAAAGAAAGGAATTAAATTTATTAAATTTAATTTATTTAGTATTGCCCCTTCCTCTCAAAAAGTGCGCCCCATTTGGGAATTGTTTAATGTTTTTTAAGGCATTAAAACATTAAATTAATTTCTATTTTCAGTGGCTATGGTCAAAGCACACTGTGAAGCTTAAGTGAAGTGATGTGTGAAGGATTAAATTAGATTAATTTAATTTATTGGATGATTGTCCTTAAACATGCTATTTTTAAAAGAGAAAAGCATGATTTTTAATTAATTAATTGTCTTTAATTGTTAGGGCAATTATTAATTATAGAATTGTGAAGGTTATATAAGCATGGGCAGCCATATGGGTGAATTATTCAAATCACATGTGAATAATTGCAGCCAAGAGGAAAAGTGCGCCCCATTAAAGGAAGGATTTTGTTCAGACAAAGTGCTAACAAGGCTAAAAGCTTCCAGATTTGGCGCATGCATTAGAGGAGGTTGATCTTTGTCTGCATAATTGTTTCCACAGGTGTTACAGGAGCTCAGGTGTTGATTGAAAGGATTTATGCTCTCTTTATGTGCAAATTAAATACCATTTTTTGGGGCAGCGAGCTTGAGAAGTGCAGATTTTTACAATTTAAATTCACTATTTATGCTCCGGTGGCCATTTTTGTGCGAATAAATTACAGAATTCATTACGGTGTGCTTTACAAAATAAAATGATTTTTATCAATGTCCAATACATTGTAAATATCCTCCGAATCAAGAATTGTCTAGATCCGCACTGGTATTGAAGAAATCCGCCAAGTAAGGAGAAAAGAATTATTGCAGGCGAAGATAGACAAAGCCATGGCGAAGGGAGATGCAAAAGAAAGCACGATGGAGTCATGCATTGCTTCCAAACTTGCGCAGCATAGGAGACACATATCTAGCCCAGTAACCTCTTGCGATTTGATTGATAGATCTAGAGCGGAAAGACTTCACTCATGGGTGCGGTCAAATGCAAAGGAATTATCTCGAGCTGTAGCTTTTCCATGTATGCCCCAATTGCAAGAGTTCGTGATGGAGTGCGCTAGATCTTATCATCCTTCATCCAGATCATTAGTGCGTGATGCTTCGAGAAAGACAATAATTCATTTGGATGTAGAGTTCATCAATTATTGTTTGAAGATTCTAAAAGTATTTAAAGGTGGTGACTTCTATTAGCATTCGAGGATGGCGACGTAGGTGGGAGAAAGCATAGAGCTGATTGTGTGAGCATCATGAATACTGGTTCATGAAGAAGCGTGAGATCCCCTTCAAAGTTCCCGAGAACTCTTCCACAATCCAATTTGGTGCAAAAGAGGCGAGATGATGTCGTCAAATTGCTATGCAGGATGAATGGTGAAGCAAATGCCTACACTTTCCGTACATGGATGTATGCTTTCATCAAGACCATTGAAATCAACAAGGTTGATTCTATAATCAATTGGTCGGAAATTATTAGCAGCAACTTCGGAACGTGAAGCATACTTTCAGCTTCAAGATGACTTCATACTTGGTGTATGCTGCAACTTCACAAGGTGTCTTTTCCAAGCTGGATAGACGTCGTTTTCTTTCCGAGGACCCCATCTTCGAGTGCTACCCATAGCTTACTTTGCACCTATGCTATTTGAGAAAGACTTCAAAGTGATCAACGATGAATTCTTCTATGATTTCATCTGCAGGCTAGACAAAGACTTGAAGGCTAACGGGGTAAGCAAGGAAGCGTGGGAAGGCGTGTCCAAGATTGGAAGTCTATTCATTCAATTTGTAGATTTCACATACCTCGTGGTTACGAGATTTTACGGAGAACCAATAAAGATGCCTGTATCCGAATGATAGATTGATCGCCATGGAGCCGAGAAGGAAACTTGTGGAGTTGCACGACCTTCACCAAAAGCGGCACAAGTCTACAGGATTCTTCCCAATCACCGTGGGATATTATAGGCTGCATTAGAATTCATAGAGGTTGAGGGATGGAAGTGCAAATGTTATCGAGTATGAGCAAGAGTTCTTCCTACGCACGGCTGAACTTCGATCCATTTGGAGTAGCAGAAGACAATCTCCCGGTGATACGCACATGTGCCTTCGTTAGAAGATTTCCGGATGAAGTGCGTAGTGAGTACGAGGTTAGAAAGAGATATTTCAACAAAGCTTTCAGCAAAGCAAGTGTTCGACTTTGGACTAGCGTGGATACCTGCGGATCTTAAAGATGATGGGAATGTGGTACTTAATACTTACCATCAAATGGGAGGAGATAAAGCCATCTTGTAAAATAACACGAGGAGAGGTCATGCAACACAATTGAAGAAAGGTCGAGAGATGTGTTAGTGAATACTTCAAACTAGTTTTGAAAAGGGATATTGCCTCGATGAAGCATTGATGAATCAAATCACGGGTAACTTCGGCGAGAGATTCCCTCAAGCGAAAGCATGAAGGAGAAAGTAAGAAGATCGGATTTCTGTTATCCAAAATTCACCCCCGGGGGTAATTTTGATAACATGCATCGAATATTCAATTCCTGTGCACATTGATTGATTCAAAGCAAACATCATGTTTCTGAGGTTCCCTCAGATATTTTTCTAACTCCCCTGGCCGAAGAAGGAAGGAGCAAGCTCTGAGAAAATGTGAAAAGTTGCAGAAAATAAGCTTGGGCTAGAAAAAATTGTGAAAATTGGCTAAGTCCTGGTCCTAAGGGATCGGGACATTTGGGACAAAAGGCGCAGATCGGCCGAAAAGCCTCCAGCGGCCCGCTAAGCATTTGGGACATCTCGGGGACAAAAAGACTACGCCGGCCGGATCGGCCGAAATGGGGAACTTCGGTACTCCAAAACAAAGTCGAGACATATGGGACAAAAAGGCGCGGATTGGCCGAAAAGCCTCGGTGCGGCCAGCCTAAGCATTTGGGACAATCGGGCGAGAACTACGCGAAAGACGCTGAACCGCCGGATCGGCCAAAATGGGGGAACTTGGTCTAAAACAAAGTGGGGACAAGTGGGGACAAAAAGCGTGCACCGGCCGGCAAGGGGAAATGGGAACAAAACAATTTGCAGATTTGGGACATATCCGGGGGCGCGAGGACGCGAACCGGCCGAGATCGGGCGAAGCCGGAGAATTTGTCTCGCGAAGCACGGGGACTTTTGGGACAAATGGACGCGAACCGGCCGGTTCGGCCGAAACAAGAAATTTCAGCACTGTGCCATATGGGACAAAGGGACGTGTGGGACGCGGATCGCCGAAGGAGCCGAAAGCCAATCAAGCAGCGCCACGTGTCATCGGCCGAATATGGGACAAGGAAGCCCATTTTGGGCGGATCGGAGGTTTATGTCCCAAACGGTTTGGGACATCTGGGACAAAAAGATGTGGTTGACGCGAAAGAGCCAAAGCGAGCCCACGGACCAATCAACGCACGCCACGTGTCACAAGGGGAAAGGTCAAAAAGTCAAAGGGCGAAGTTTCAAGCACTAACCCGAACCAATGAAATAGCGCCACATGTCCAAGTTTAAGGGGCCCACAAGAAAATTTCAAAGGAAAGCCCTTGAAAGGCAGAGGAGAGAGAATTTCTTGTCCAATCAAGCACGTGCCACGTGTCATCCAGTGGCGAGAGCGCGGGAAAGATTTCAAAACACGTTTTCACTTTTGTGCCCTAAATCTTCAGATCACCATATCTTTTGATCCAGAGCTCGGATTTGCACGTTCTTGATATCAACGGAAAGCTGTTGAAATTCTCTACATGATTCTAGGATCAATCTTCCATTTTGGTGTAGTCTAGAGAGAGAAAGTTTAGAAACGTCTCTGGCGTAGTAATGGCCAGAAGTGACGTTTCAACAACCTGTTTTAATGCTAATGGGTCGATTCTCCTCCAAATTGGTCAAAGATGGTAGGGTATGGGTTGGTAAGGTATCCCATGCCGTTTTAATGCATCTGCAGTCAATGAGGAATGGGCTTGCATGTTTTCCACGTTTCTGTCCCCTGGGCTCGACCCATGCAATGTAAAAGCGATTTGGCTCGGAGAGAAAAAGTTGTTCAATCTTTTGCTTCGGCCCTCCCTTCTTTTCTTCTCTAGGGTTGAAAATGGAGTTCGAACCTCCTCCCTTTTCTCCGTAATGGCGTTTTTCCTTTTACTATTGAAATGATGTTCGTGTAACTTCTCGGAGCAACAAAACGTGTTTTGTGATGCATCGTCCATCCTTGCTCGTTTTTGCTTGTTTTCTTCGCCTCTCTTCATTGCAGGTATTTGTGCATGTTTGAATGTTCATTGCAGGTTTGGAGCTGTGTTCATGGAGTTTTGGGACATTTTCTATGTGAAATCTATCCTTGGGCCTGTGATGCATCTGTCCATCCTTCCCATTGCTCACCTCTCTTTGTCCCATGGCAGTTTTGATAGATGTCCAACATTGTCCTTCTCTGGTGTATCACCGTTTTAGTGTAGGATTTTGTTCTTTTTCCATTTCTCTCTCTCCCTGTCTCCTTGGTGGTTAGATTAGGATTAGATTAGCTTATCCCGCACTGGAATAGCTTGTGGCGAGATAGTTTAAGAGCAGAACCAGCCTTCTCTCGGAGATTCCTCTCTCAATTTCACAAGTCCCACGCTTGGAGAGAGGTTTCCATGTTGTGCAATCACACTTTGGATGCCCGAGTGATCAACCTAGAAGCGATCTGCATCCGTGGGTGCCGTGAGTCTGCAACAACAGTTTTGGCATGCCCGGTGGGACCTTAGAGGTCTTTCACTTCATCTTTTGCAGGTTGGTGTGTTCCTGTGAAGATTTCAGCCTTTGGAGGCACTTGCAAACACATCTGGCGACTCCATCTGATCAGCAACCCATTTCTCTGAGCTTGCAGACCCATTTCCATCCATTTTCATCCATCTTTCTTTCCATCCCTTTCATTCTTTTCCATTCCATGAAGTTGTGCAATCATGACTTCATTTCCATCATGGAATTCACATCAACAACAGCAATATATTCCACCTCCAACATGTTTTACAAATCCTCCAAATCAGCATTTTGAGCAGATTCAAGATCAGTATGCATACCCATATGAGCAGCAGTGCCAAAGTTAGTTTGGCTATGGAGCTTTCCAAGAGCAAGAGTATGCATACAATGAAGACCATCAGATCCAAGATGCTGGTCTGTTGGAGAAAATCCAAAAGATGGAGGTAAAGATGCTGTAGCCCAGTGAGCAACACTCAAATGAGAGCTTTCAAAATTGGTTCGGGACTCCTTGTCCATGGGGGAGGCCCTTTTCCAAGACACTTCAGCCCTCGGAGAAGTGGACTTCATGATAAAGATGCTGCCCCAACTTGCACAATGGACAAAGAGAAATAGAGGCCTACACACTTGTTGTTGAACAACCTTGTCAATGGGTAAGTTCTACACCATCATCTAGTTTTTCTCTTTCCATTACTCAAGCAGCACCATCTCATTTAAACTCCCCATCTACTGTCCCAAATGTTGAATCCATGTCTCCACCTCTCGGCCTTCCACCACACCTCGATTCTTCCTCCTTTTCCCTTCCAAACAGTCATCCCCTCCACAAGAGCTAACAGAAATACCCCCTCCTCCAAGGAAACAAGAGTTTCCATCTCCTCCACCACCACAAAAATTGTCAAATCAGTTGAGTTTCAACCTATCCCTCCTCTGCATTCCCAAATCCATGTTGGGAGGATGAAAATCAGAATGCCAGTCAAGGAAAACAATAGCAAAAAGAGAGGCCAAACAAAGATGAAGAAATTCAAAGTCTGAAGAGTTGGGCTCTTAGATTTGGGATGACAAAGATCCCCTTGATGGTTAATCCTATAGAGGAGGCCAAGGTTGAACAAATGGTGGTCAAGACTGATTTGGTTGCAGCAGATGAAGAAGATCTTGCAGTCCCAACTTGTCCTCTAGAGCAGCAAATTGAAGAGTTTGACTTGACAAACTTCATGCTGGAGGAGGAGTTCAATCAAGAGCAAGATTGTCTTCAAACATTGGAGGAAGGAGAAGCTGCTCCAAATCCAAAAGAAGAGGAGCACAATCTAGCTGTGGAGGAGAAAAGTGCAGATCCAAAGGGTTTGAGCACAAAGCAGGTTACAGGAGAACCTTCAGTTCTTCTTTCTACTTCACCTCTCTCAAGTTCCAGTGCTGAAAAGGAGTTTGATCTCTCAAACTCAATATTGGAGAGTGAAGGAAACCATGGTGGTCAAGTTGCAGATCAAGAGGACACCATGGAGGAAGTTGAAAACGAGCAGCAAGACAACAATGAGGTAGTTTACCTGTCAGATTTGGAGGACTGTTTTGATGGAGAAGAGCCGGTTGAGCTTTCACCTTTCTCTCTTTCATCACCCACATCCCAAACACCAGAGCCTGCTGCCATGAAGGAGAACATTCATTTGCAGCAGCCTGCATCTTATAGCAGCTCTTTGGAATCAAAATTGGAAGATTCTAATCTTCCCTGTTCTTCATTGGAGGAAGAGAAAGGACAGAAGGATTCCACCATTTCTTCCACATCATCCATTCAAGAGGGTCTACAAGAAGACTCCATTCTTGGAGTTGAAAATCAGAGCTATGGGCATATCAAACGGATCAGACCTTGCCCAATCAGGTATTTGGCTTCATTGGAGCCAAAGGAGAAGCCACAACCAGTCATGCTTGCTTCTGAGCATGAGGATGAGCTACAAAGTACCAAGGATCAGCTGCCATACCTCTCCAATCCAAATGCAGAGCAACTAAAAGAGGTTTTGGATTTGTTTTCAGCTGATACCTTGATGATCTGGGTGGAAGACCAGCTTCTTGTTGATTTTCCACTCATCCTAACAGCCATGATCAGTGCCAAATCAATTGCATGGCTGCCAATTTTGAAGAAAGGGAGCTATTTTGCACAACCAGTTGCAGGATTTGTTTAGCTTGCCTTTGCTTCCAGTTAGAGTAGAGTAGCTAGGTTTGCTTTTAGCAGAAGAAGTGCTTGTGCACACTCTGCATGTTCCATTTGGGGCATGTATGATTTTCAGTTTTGTACATAGTTTTGGTGTTGCTGGTTTTGCTCTTGCACAGTTCTTTTCAGTGGTTTTTGGTGAGAACAACTTCATGCCCGGTGGGTTTCCAAGTGGCTCAGAGGGGAGATTTTCAAAGTTTAGATCAGTTTTCAGGCTTGCTTATGACTCCATGCCCAATGGATTGCTTCAGGCTACTGATCATTCATCTAGCAGGCAGATGACCCCACTGAGTCGCCAAATTGTTATCCAAAATTCACCCCAGGGTGGTAATTTTGATAACATGCATCAGAATATTCAAGTCCGGGCACATTGATTGATTCAGAGCAAACATCATGTTTCGAGGTTCCTCGGATATTTTTCTAACTCCCCTGGCCAAAGAAGGAAGGAGCAAGCTCTGAGAAAATGCAAAAAGTTGCAGAAAATAAGCTTGGGCCGGAAAAATTGTGAAAGTTGGCTAAGTCCTAGTCTAAGGGGCGGGACATTTGGGACAAAAGGCGTGGATCGGCCGAAAAGCCTCCAGGCGGCCCGCTAAGCATTTGGGACATCTGGGACAAAAAGACCCGAACCGGCCGGATCGGCTGAAATGGGGAACTTCGGTCCCAAAACAAAGTCGGGACATTTGGGACAAAAGGCGCGGATCGGCCGAAAAGCCTCCGGGCGGCCCGCCCAAGCATTTGGGACAATCGGGCAGTACGCGAAAGATGCGAACCAGCCGAGATCGTAGAAATGGGAACTTGAGTGCTGAAACAAAGTGGGACAAGTGGGACAAAAAGGCGCGAACCGGCCGAACCAGTGAAATGGGAACAAACAGCCCAAGAATGATTTGGGACATCTGGGCCGCGAGGACGCGAACCGGCCGAATCGGGCGAACCGGAAGAATTTGTCCCACGAAGCACAGGGACATTTGGGACAAATGGACGTGAACCGGCGATTCGGCCGAAACAAGAAATTTCAGCACTGTGCCAAATGGGACAAAGGGATGCATGGGACACGGATCGCCGAAGGAGCCGAGAGCCAATCAAGCAGCACCACGTGTCATCGGCCGAATATAAGACAAGGAAGCCCATTTCGGGCGGATCGGAGGTTTATGTCCCAAATGGTTTGGGACATCCGGGACAAAAAGACGCGAAGGGCGTGAAAGAGCCGGCAAGGCCGAGGACCAATCAACGCATGCCACGTGTCACAAGGGGAAAGGTCAAAAAGTCAAAGGGCGAAGTTTCAAGCACTAACCCGAACCAATGAAATAGCGCCACGTGTCCAAGTTTAAGGGGCCCACAAGAAAATTTCAAAAGGAAAGCTCGCAAAAGGCGAGAGGAGAGAGAATTTCTCGTCCAATCAAAGCATGTGCCACGTGTCATCCAGTGGCGAAGCACGGCAAAGATTTCAAAACATGTTTTCGCCTGTTTTGTGCCCTAAATCTTCAGATCACCATATATTTTGATCCAGAGCTCGAATTTGCACGTTCTTGATATCAACGGAAAGCTGCTGAAATTATCTACATGATTCTGGGATCAATCTTCCATTTTGGTGAAGTTTGGAGAGAGAAAGTTCGAAACGTCTGCGGCGCGTAGTAATGGCCGAGCTTAATGCTTTCAACAACCTGTTTTAATTCTAATGGGTCGCATTCTCCTCCAAATCAGTCAAAGATGGCAAGGTATGGGTTGGTAAGGTATCCCATGTCGTTTTAATGCATTTGTAGTCAATGAGGAATGGGCTTGCATGTTTTCCCATGTTTCGTCCCCAGGCTCGACCCATGCAATGTAAAAGCGATTTGGCTCGGAGAGAAAAAGTTGTTCAATCTTTCTCGCTCGGCCCTCCCTTCTTTTCTTCTCTAGGGTTGAAAATGGAGTTTGAACCTCCTCCCTTGCTCTGTAATGGCATTTTTGCCTTTTACTATTGAAATGATGTTCTCAGGGCAAAACTGGAGCAACAAAACATGTTTTGTGATGCATCCATCCATCCTTGCTCGTTTTTGCTTGTTTTCTTCTTGCCTCTCTCTTCATTGCAGTATTTGTGCATGTTTGAATGTTCATTGCAGGTTTGGAGCTATGTTCATGGAGTTTGGGACATTTTCTATGTGAAATCTATCCTTGGGCTTGTGATGCATCGTCCATCCTTCCTATTGCTCACCTCTCTTTGTCCATGGCGATTTTGATAGATGTCCAACATTCTCCTTCTCTAGTGTATCACCGTTTTAGTGTAGGCTTTTATTCTTTTTCCCTTTTCTCTCTCTCCCTATCTCCTTGGTGGTTAGATTAGGATTAGATTAGCTTGCCTACACTGGAATAGCTTGTGGCAAGATAGTTTAGGAGCGGGAACCAACCTTCTCTGGAGATTCCTCTCTCGATTTCACAAGTCCCACGCTTGAGAGAGGTTTCCATGTTGTGAAATCACACTAGATGCCCGAGTGATCAACCTAGAAGCCCGATCTACATCCGGGGGGTCTTTGTGAGTCTTCAACAACAGGTCCGAGAAGTTGAAAGTACACAGAAGATCTCAAGAGAAAGAGAAGATCACTTCTACGACCATAGCTTTGACTCGGCTTCTCCAGTACCCAGTACTTCACCAACTATTGCACCACAGTAGTAGGACGTTTCCATGCCTTCATTGAATCTACCGACGTTTGTCTTCTCTCCTCAGCCACTTCATTCATCACCCATTCCAGAGGAGATGTTAAAGCTGCAAATGGCGGAGTTCAAAAGAGCTTTGTCCTTGGATGATTCAGAGGATGGCAGCCATAACACTGTGGCACTTTCTGACAGAGAGGATGCAGAGTGGGAGATGGTAGTGCACTCAGCGACTTCTCACTCTCCGAGAAGTAATTTCTCGGAATGGTTGGCTTTGCGGTTGGTTCCAAAAGCGAGAATGGAGATGAACTTAGAGCAGCGGCATGACTTGCGGCTAGTCCAGGATACGGCGAGAAGAGATAGAAGGCCTAAAGTTGCTAAAACAACTTCTAAGTTGATCATTGAGAATTCGGGAGAGAAGTTTGCTGAGATATCAATTCCGGCAGAAGGAAAGATAGAAGAGGAGCTCACGGTGGAAGATGTGACAGGTGACCAAAGTACCACCACTCGGTCAAGCCACCTTTGAAGGATTGAAGCGGGACACGCGAGACATTGATAGACGCTTTATTCCTTAGGCTTGACAGTGAAAAGGTGGAGAAAGAAGAGCTGCAGAAGCAAGTATTTCAATTATGTGAGATCATAGCCAAGGTTGCTAAACCTTCCATTCAGCCCATTTCAGAGTAGGTGAGTGATCATCTTATGCGGGAAATGGAGGATCACAAGCAATCAAGTAAAGGCTATTGCGAATTGAAGGATCGATTATTTGTCAAGCTTACGTACAACTTGGGAAGTGCCAACCCGCCTAAAGGTTATGAAGCGATGTAGAAAATCAACTAAAGCAAGCGATGGAAAGCGTAGAAGGCATGAATACGGTTAGAGAGTAACTGAGTATTTTGGCCGAGATCAACAAGCTACCGAGAGATGTATTGATTGCGGAGCAGATTATCGGATAGATCGGTCGAGAAGGGGAAGCATTTAGAGTTTGCGGTATCTTTCCGCTTGGAAATCTCTGAGTTTTGCTAAAAAGGATGCATGCACTTAAGAGTAGAACATCGATTTACCATACGGTATCATTTCTTTCACCGAGGAAAGAGTGGGTGAGGTGTTACTTCATACGTGCGGATCGTTTCTAACGAAGTTCTGATTCCTGGAAGGTTCTCTTCGGATGGTACAAAAGAGAATTGATAAAGCTACCAAGCCTTTCATGATGAATTCTATCAAGAGGTGGTGGCTCTACAAGTAGACATTGCGAGGTTTGGGCCGAGTTTGGAAGAGTGGAAGGCGTGCAGCAAAGTGTTGAATGAAGGGTTCTTTGTAATTCGGGACGAGAGAAGGAAGTGTTAGTGCAAAATCACAGCACCCCTGGATGCAGATCAGGCTTCTAGGTTGATCACTCAGGCATCCAGTGTGATTGCACAACATTGAATCCTTTCTCCAGGTGTGGGACCTGTAAAATGAGAAAGGAATCTCCAGAGAAGGCTGGTTCCTATTCCTCTGTTCAGATGCACACGAAATATGCAGAGGGTTTTCTCAAAACCTAATCTAATCTGCCAAGGAGACAAGGTAAGAAGATGCATAAAATAAATCTAAGCTAATAGAGGTGATGCACCGAGGAATGAAGAACACCTATTTTTCCAGTAAACACAGACCATTTGAATGTGATATAAGATCATGCACAGATGACAAAACCCTGCGGTGAAAGACCGGAGGATGCAAGAAAGAACACGAGAGAGAGTGAGAATCATCCACGAGACATGCATTACTTCCTCCAAAGATTGATACAATACACTACAGAATGCCATGAGGTAGAATAGTATTACAGTTCAAATGAGAGGTTCGAATTCCACAAATTCGCCTGAGGAGAAGAAGGGAGAGGCAAAACAGAAAAATGTTTGACCCTTGAAAAGAAGCTCCTCTTTACAATATATAGAAAGAATGAGAGAGGAAAGAGAGGAGGGAAAGCAAAATCTACCCCAACCACCTCCAAGTTGCATTCAATTCATCTCATCATGGCAGAAGCGGTGGATTCGGCAAAATGGCGAAGGCTGCCTAACGAAGCGGTGGTACCTGCTGCATTAAAGTTGTTTGTTGAAGCATTACTTCTGCTTGTTATTTCACGCCGAGGCATTTCTTGATTTTATCTCTTCAAACTAAACCAAAATTTAAGATTGACCCTGGAATTGTGTAGAGAATCTCACAAGCTTTCCGTTGATATAAAGAACGTGCAAATCCGAGCTCTGGATCGAAAGATATGTTGATCGAAGATTTAGGGCACGGCAGCAGTGCGAAAAAGATTTTTAAATTTCTTCCGCGCTTACGCCACCTGGATGACACGTGGCGAGTTCGACTCACGATTGAGCAACTCTCTCTCCTCCACCTCTCGCGGGCTCTCCTTTGAAATTTCCTTGTGGGCCCTACATTTTGGGACACGTGGCACTATCCCATTGGTTCGGGCCAGTGCTCGAAACTTCACCCTTTGACTTTTTGACTTTTTCCCCGTGACACGTGTCATGATTTCATTGGTCCTCGGCCCTGCCGGCTCTTTCGCGCCCTTCGTGTCTTTTTGTCCCGGATGTCCCAAACTGTTTGGGACATAAACCTCCGATCCGCCCGAAATGGGCTTCCTTGTCCCATATTCGGCCGATGACACGTGGCGCTGCTTGATCTGGCTTTCGGCTCCTTCGGCGATCCACGTCTCACGCGCCCCTTTGTCCCATTTGTCCCACTTTTCCTTGTGCTGAAGTTTCTTGTTTCGGCCGAACAGTGCCGGCTTCGCGTCCATTTGTCCCAAATGTCCCTGCCTTGGGAAAAATTCCTCCGGTTCGGATTCGGCCGGTTCGCGTCCTCGCGGCCCAAATGTCCCATTTGCTTCAGACTATTTGTTCTCATTTCGGCCGAACAGTGCCGGTTCGGGTCCTTCGCGTACTCTTGTCCCGACCTGTCCCGCTCGCTTGATTAGTCATTTTCTTCCTCTTTCGGCGGATCGGCTTTCGCCCCCGCCCGCGTACACTGCCCCGATTGTCCCAAATGCTTAGCGGGCCACCTAGAGGCTTTTCGGCCGATCCGCGCTTTTGTCCCAAATGTCCTGACTTTGTTTTGGACTGAAGTTCCCCATTTCGGCCGATCCGGCCGGTTCAGTCTTTGTCCCGGATGTCCCAAATGCTTAGCGGGCCACCTAGTGGCTTTTCGGCCGATCCGCGCCTTTTTGTCCCAAATGTCCCGACTGCCCCTAGGACTAGGACTTAGCCAATTTTCACAATTTTTTCTGGATCAACCTACTTGCCTTCTGCAATTTTTGCATTTTCTCAGAGCTTGCTCTTTCCTTCTTTGGCCAGGGGAGTTAGAAAAAATCTAAGGGAACCCCAGAAACATGATGTTTGCTTTAAATCAATCAATGTCCCTGCGGACTTGAATATTTTGATGTATGTTATCAAAATTACCCTGGGGGGTGAATTTTGGATAACAATTTGGTGACTCAGTGGGGTCATCTGCCTGCTAGATGAATGATCAGTAGCCTGAAGCAATCCATTGGGCATGGAGTCATAAGCAAGTCTGAAAACTGATCTGAACTTTGAAAATCTTCCCTCTGAGCCACTTGAAACCCACCGGGCATGGAGTTGTTCTCACCAAAAACCACTGAAAAGAACTGTGCAAGAGCAAAACCAGCAACACCAAAAACTATGTACAAAACTGAAAATCATACATGCCCCAAATGGAACATGCAGAGTGTGCACAAGCACTTCTTCTGCTGAAAGCAAACCTAGCTACTCTACTCTAACTGGAAGCAAAGGCAAGCTAAACAAACCCTGCAACTGGTTGTGAGAAATAGCTTCCTTTCTTCAAAATTGGCAGCCATGCAATTGATTTGGCACTGATCATGGCTGTTTGGATGGATGGAAAATCAACAAGAAGCTGGTCTTCTATCCAAATCATCAAGGTATCAACTGAAAAATCCAATACCTCTTTTAGTTGCTCTGCATTTGGATTGGAGAGGTATGGCAGCTGATCCTTGGTACTTTGTAGCTCATCCTCATGCTCAAAAGCAAGCATGATTGGTTGTGGCTTCTCCTTTGGCTCCAATGAATCCAAATACCTGATTGGGCAAGGTCTGATCCATTTGATATGCCCATAGCTCGATTTTCTACTCCAAGAATGGAGTTCTCTTGTAGACCCACCGAATGGATGATGTGGAAGAAATGGTGGAATCCTTCCCGTCCTTTCCTTCCTCCGATGAAGAACAGGGGAAGATTAGAATCTTCCAATTTTGATTCCAAAGGGCTGCTATAAGATGCAGGCTGCTGCAAATGAAATCTCTCCTCCATGACAGCAGCACTCGGTGTTTGGAATGTGGATGATGAAAGAGAGAATGGTGAAAACTCAACCGGCTCTTCTCCATCAAAAGCAGTCCTCCAATCGGCTGAGTAAGCGCCTCATTGCTGTCCCGTTGTTCGTGTTCAACTTCCTCCATGGTGTCCTCTTGATCTGCAACTTGACCACCATGGTTTCCTTCACTCTCCAATATTGAGTTTGAGAGATCAAACTCCTCTTCAGTACTAGAACTTGAGAGAGATGAAGTGGAAAGAAGAACTGAAGGTTCTCCTGTAGCCTGCTTTGTGCTCAAAGCCCTTGGATCTGCACTTTTCTCCTCCACAGCTAGAATGTGCTCCTCTTCTTTTGGATTTGGAGCAGCTTCTCCTTCCTCCAATGTTTGAAGACAATCTTGCTCTTGATTGAACTCCTCCTCCAGCATGAAGTTTGTCAAGTCAAACTCTTCAATTTGCTGCTCTAGAGGACAAGTTGGGACTGCAAGATCTTCTTCTTCTGCTGCAACCAAATCAGTCCTGACCACCATTTGTTCAACCTTGGCCTCTTCTGTAGGATTAACCATCAAGGGGATCTTTGTCATCCCAAATCCAAGAGCCCAACTCTTCAAACTTTGAATTTCTTCATCTTTGTTTAGCCTCTTTTTTTTTGTTGTTTTCCTTGAGTGGCATTCTGATTTTCATCCTCCCAACATGGATTTGGGAATGCAAGAGGAGGGATAGGTTGAAACTCAACTGATTTGACAATTTTTTGTGGTGGTGGAGGAGATGGAAACTCTTGTTTCCTTGGAGGAGGGGGTATTTCTGTTAGCTCTTGTGGAGGGGATGACTGTTTGGAAGGGAAAAGGAAAGAAGAATCGAGGTGTGGTGGAAGACTGAGAGGTGGAGACATGGATTCAACACTTGGGACAGCAGATGGGGAGTTTAAATGAGATGGTGCTGCTTGAGTAATGGAAAGAGAAAAACCAGATGATGGTGTAGAACTTACCCATTGACAAGGTTGTTCAACAACAAGTGTGTAGGCCTCTATTTCTGCTGTCCATTGTGCAAGTTGGGGCAGCATTTTTATCATGAAGTCCAGCTTCTCCTGAGGGCTAAAGTGTCTTGGAAAAGGTCCCACCCATGGACAGGGTGCTCCACAACCGATTCCAAATGCTCTCATCCGTGCTCCGAGCCCGGATCAGCAGCATCTTTACCTCCATCTTTTGGATCTTCTCCAATAGACCAGCATCTTGGATCTCGATGATCTTTATTGTATGCATACTCTTGCTCTTGAAAGCTCCATAGCCAAACTAACTTTGCACACTGCTCATATGGGTATGCATACTGATCTTGAATCTGCTCAAAATGTTGATTTGGAGGATTTGTAAAACATGTTGGAGGTGTAATATACTGCTGTTGTTGATGTGAATTCCATGATGGAAATGAAGTCATGATTGCACAACTTCATGGAATGGAAAAGAATTAAAGAGATGGAAAGAAAGATGGATGAAAAGAATGAAAATGAATGGAAAGGAAGGTCTGCAACTTGAGAGATGGGTTGTTGACCAGATGGAGTCGCTAGATGTGTTTGCAAGTGCCTCCAAAGGCTGAAATCTTCACAGGAACACATCAACCTGCAAAAGATGAAGTGGAAGACCTCTAAGGTCCCACCGGGCGTGTTAAAGCTGTTAGTGCAAAATCACAAAGCACCCCCTAGATGTAGATCAAGCTTCTAGGTTGATCACTCCGCATCCAATGTGATTGCACAACATTGAATCCTTTCTCCAAGTGTGTGGGACCTGTAAAATGAGAAAGGAATCTCTAGAGAAGGCTGGTTCCTATTCCTCTGCTCGGATGCACATGAAATATGCGAGAGGTTTTCTCAAAACCTAATCTAATGCCAAGGAGACAAGGTAAGAAGATGCATAAAATAAATCTAAGCTAATAGAGGTGATGCACCGAGGAATGAAGAACACCTATTTTGCCAGAGTGACAAAACACGAGACCATTTGAATGTGATATAAGATCATGCACGAGATGACAAAACCTCGCAGTGAAAGACCAGGAGGATGCAAGAAAGAACAGAGAGGGCCGAGAATCATCCCATGAGACATGCATTACTTCCTCCAAAGATTGATACAATACACTGAGAATGCCATGAGGTAGAATAGTATTTGATTCAAATGAGAGGTTCGAATTCCACAAATTCGCCTGAGGAGAAGAAGGGAGAGGCAAAACAGAAAAAATGTTTGACCCTTGAAAAGGAGCTCCTCTTTATAATATATAGAAAGAATGAGAGAGGAAAGAGAGGAGGGAAAGCCAAATCTACCCCAACCACCTCCAGGTTGCATTCAATTCATCTCATCATGGCGAAGTGGTGGATTCCGCAAAACGGCTGGCTGCCTAACGAGGTTTACTTAGGCGTGCTGTCTGGCCTGCATTAAAGTTGTTTGTTGAAGCATTACTTCTGCTTGTTATTTCACGCCAGAGGCATTTCTTGATTTTATCTCTTCAAACTAAACCAAAATTTAAGATTGACCCCGAATCGTGTAGAGAATCTCACAAGCTTTCCGTTGATATAAAGAACGTGCAAATCCGAGCTCTGGATCGAAAGATATGTCGATCTGAAGATTTAGGGCACGGAACAGGCGAAAACGGATTTTTAAATTTCTTCCCGCGCTCTGCCACCTGGATGACACGTGGCAGGTTCTGACTCGCTGAGCAACTCTCTCTCCTCCACCTCTCGGTGGGCTCTCCTTTGAAATTTCCTTGTGGGCCCTAGCTGGGACACGTGGCACTATCCCATTGGTTCGGGCCAGTGCTCGAAACTTCACCCTTTGACTTTTTGACTTTTCCCCGTGACACGTGTCATGATTTCATTGGTCCTCGGCCCTGCCGGCTCTTTCACGCCCTTCACGTCTTTTTCGTCCCGGATGTCCCAAACCGTTTGGGACATAAACCTCCGATCCGCCCGAAATGGGCTTCCTTGTCCCACATTCGGCCGATGACACGTGGCGCTGCTTGATTGGCTTTCGGCTCCTTCGGCGATCCGCGCCTCACGCGCCCCTTTGTCCCAACTGTCCCACTTTTCCTTGTCTTTGAAGTTTCTTGTTCGGGCCGAACCGCCGGTTGGCTTCGCGCGTTCATTTGTCCCAAATGTCCCCGTGCAGCGGGACAAATTCTCTGGTTCACCCGATTCGGCCGGTTCGCGTCCTCGCGGCCCAAATGTCCCATTTGCTTCCAGACCGTTTGTTCGTTTCGCCGCCAAACCGGCTGGTTCGGGTCCTTCGCGTACTCTTGTCCTGAACTGTCCCACTCAGCAGTTAGTCGATTTTTCTTCCTCTTTCGGCCGGATCGGCTTCTCGCGCCCACCGCGTACTTCTGGCCCGATTGTCCCAAATGCTTAGTAGGCCGCCTGGAGGCTTTTCGGCTGATCCGCGCCTTTTGTCCCAAATGTCCCGACTTTGTTTTGGACTGAAGTTCCCCATTTCGGCCGATCCGGCTTCGGTCAGATTTTTGTCCCGGATGTCCTAAATGCTAATAGGGCCACCCGGAGGCTTTTCGGCCGATCCGCGCCTTTTTGTCCCAAATGTCCCGACTGCCCCTAGGACTAGGACTTAGCCAATTTTCACAATTTTTTCTGGATCAACCTACTTGCCTTCTGTAATTTTTTCACATTTTCTCAGAGCTTGCTCTTTCCTTCTTTGGCGGGGATTTAAAAAATCGAGGGAACCCCGAAACATGATGTTTGCTTTAAATCAATCAATGTGCCTAGGACTTGAATATTCTGATGTATGTTATCAAAATTTCCCTGGGGTGAATTTTGGATAACAGAAGCGAATGGCTAAAACTAATGGAAAGATGTTGAATTACATGTTCGACAAGTATATCCGATATCGTAACAAGAAGAAGACATAAATGTTACAACGGTGGCATGACTTCTTCTATTCTTTCTTCTTCTATTTTCTATGTTCCCTGTGATGAAATTGTAAAACTTCTAAGTTATTTGTTTTACAACCATTACTTGAAGTCATGTGGAACCATTCTATTAGTTAAGTGATACATGTGTCACTTAACAAGAAGTTAGTAGAGGATGATTGCCAAATGTCATCTTTACTTGTTGTTCATGCTTTAGTTCGAGGTTTGAGTCTTCCATTTGTACTTTCCTCCTACATTTTATAAGTAGGAGAAGAACCTCCAGTTAAGGATCGATCAGAATTTGTAAGCAACAATCCCGAGTTCTATACTTTGTGCTTTGAACTCCGAGAGCAACTTGGAGGAAAGGAATACAAAAGAGCAGGTTTCTTGAGAACTTTGTGTCATGGTGTCTTGTGTTTCTTGATTTGAATCTTAGATCTCTTGATAAACTTTGTGTTATTTTAGATCTAAATCTAGAGCTGCCTTTGTTTTATAATTCGGTGTGTTCATATCTATTAAGTTTCTTCTATGTGCATGTAATTAGCTCTGCTATCTACTAATTGGGATGCACATCTTCCCCATTTCTTCTCTATATTTCCTTTACTTCTTTCTTCTATAACTTTCCTTTCTTAAACAGTTGCTTACTTGCTGCAGAACTTCTTAGTTATGGTTCATGAACTAAGTGGTTAAAGTAAAACCCCGATAGATAATAACACATTTTTATTTACAAATCGACATGGGAGCCTCACCGGTTAAATGAGGGAGATTTATCTCATGATCGCCTAGGTTTGATGCTATGCAGAAAATCTAGCCAACACCTCACCTTTACCTTATATATTTTATATGAAACATTTTTGGTGAAACAACTACGGATGGAAAAACTCCAGATTTTGGTGATTTGGATCCAATTTGATTCAACGTGAAAAACCCATATATGAACAATATAGGAAATAAAATGACATCTCATTACCCTCACTCTGGGGTTTCGTCACAATGTGTATGAGATGGCTTCCATGTTAGGTCATCTAGAAGCAATAGCAAAATGTAGAGTAACTTCCCATGTTAGGTCATCTGGGAAAGTGGTGATATAACTCCCAAGTTAGGTCATCTAGGAGGATAAATATGTTGTGTCATGATTATTGATTGATATGATTTAGAATAATAATTAAAATTTGTTGTCGATATTTTAATGTATGTGATTTATTGCTTTATTACTCATGGATAGATTTTACGCTTGTTGCCCAGATTAGGTCATTAGGGGGAATCACTAAAAAGTGGTGTGAAATGTCACGTAATGTATGAGGAAATTTTGTAAATGAGTAATTAGATATTTATAATGATCTCGTAATTGTGTAAGGTGAATTATAGGATGACCCTTATTATATGTCCCCATTTTGGTGAAAGGGAGTGTGATGATAAGAATGAACGTTGAGCCAAAAGGAAGCATGTAATGATGTAATAACAAATGTATGTATATATATCTGTGTGTGTGTGTGTGTGTGTGTGTGTGTGTGTATGTGTGTGTGTGTGTGTATATATATATATATATATATATATATATATCACAAAAAAATGTGTTTATCGAGTTGTAATTATGTAAAGGAGGACTAGTGTTTTTGTAATGTGTATGATACGATAGTAGGTGGAATTCTAAAGAGAATGACGTAAACAAGAGAGGAATTGGAGAAGCAATTCTTAAGATATTATTGAAAGGTGTAATATGTATTAGTTAAGGAAGGGATTTAAATAACAATATCATGGTAGGTAATGAAGAATTACTATAAATAGTAAATAGTAAAATTAAATAGGAAATTCATTTGATTATTACGTGTGTGTGATTTTGAGCTCTAGGCTGGGAAAAGATGTCGCAAGTGGGAGAACCATGATTGAGTCGAGTTCAAGATGGTGTCGGCGGTTGTGGCGTAACATATGATAAGCGAGTTAGTAAGTATGATTTGTTTCAAGAACATCTATTGATATAAGTCATTTTTTGTGAATTTTTGCAAAACATATATTTTTGAGTTTCTCAATGTTTTGGACCTAGACAAGAGTGGTGAAGGTACTCATGACATTTGGGAAAGTAGTGCTCAAGCATGGGATCTAAGTGACCTATTCCTAAGTTACCCAATCTCGCTCACAGGCACTAGCATCCCGAAGAAATGGGTTGAGCTAAGAGTGTTGTAGATGTGAAAATTAATTCTTTTTATGACATAGGTAGGTGTATTTTCATAAATATGAGATGTTAATGGATTGTTTATTGTCATTTTTGTTTTGCATATGTGAGAGAGTTTCGTGGTGGCCTCCATTTGAGTACATTTCTAGGATTGGGATTATCGGATGATGAGTGGGATTTTCTTGACTTTTCTCGGATTACCACACATAGCGAGGATGGGGTTTGTACCCCTTAATATGCATATGATCGCAACTTTATATGAGAGGTGGTGTGCACATACATGTGCCTTTTGGTTACCTACATGGGAAATGACGGTGAATTTGGAGGATGTGTATCATATATTGTGATTATCTATTTTTGGTGAGAGGTTTCGAGGTGATGGTCGTAGATGATGCAAAGAGGAAAATGAGGGCCGCTAGGAGATATTTTATAAGGACCCAAGTTTATGCTAAGGTCCATATCATCCTATATGTGATTATGAGGTCAAGGGTTCTATGATTGTGGAAGTTCATTTCCATTGTGATTGATTCATCTCTGTTATAGTTAAGGGTGGTGGTTTAGGCATATTATATAAGATGCATGACATATTACTTTGAATAGAGGAGAAGGGCACGAGATATGCTTGGGAAGGATTGGTGTTGGCCCATTTTTACAAGTATTTGTATAGATTTACTCGGGAGTAACATGGGGGTAGTATGTAGGTACCACATTGTTACATGTATGGGCCTACGAGTATATTGTAATATTGAGGCTGATTGATGGATCGCATGGAGAGTGGGCAAGACCAGATATATTTTTTTGGAAGATGGGTAAGTATTTGTGGCGGGAAGATAGATACGAGATACCTATAGAGTGATGTTGGATCATGTGCGAGGCCCCGATATAAAGGCCATATCGGGACTACAAAGGATTACCACACGATAGATTAGAACTATGATGTGTTCGGTGGACTATGTGTCTAAAGGATCGGTTTAAGGTGTCACAAAAATATTTCAAGAAGAGTAAGTATCGCGATAGTTTTTATGGGCGTGATGTGCCCTCGGTCTGCTATATGTATTGGTTAGGGCCATTAGGGCACCGAGGATGGGTGGAGCTAGACCATGGCCTATAGGAGCACAAATAGTAACTCTTGAGCCGTGTGAGGCTGATGCAACTAAAGAGTTTATAAATATGGATGATGTAGAGTGTACGGAGGCATATTGTGCATGGTGAATGTCACATCAATGGGAATTTTGTTTGATCTTTGTAGATGTGGAAAGAGAACCACCGGGATGAGGGAAGAGGGGAAAGTGCATGCCCCATATAGCATAAAGCGGTAGTGATAGAAGAGTGTGATTATTTTTACAAAGTGATTTTTATGATTTTTTAGTTGGTTTTATAATTTTCATGGTTGTCTAACGTTTTTCTCTATGGATGCAAGTGATACATATCGATTTGCTGATAGTGGACACATCTATCCACACATTGATAAAGAATGCTCCCACTAATGTACTCATATTTGTTAGTATGCTAGAGCGCATGGATGGTATTATGGGTGAGCATGTGCACCTATTTGATCTAGTAGCATTAGCAGCGGTGACATTGACCATATTTTTGAGCAATAGTATGAGGTGTGAGAGGACATGTAACGAGCTAAAAATGCTACAGTAGAATTCCCTAGCACATGATGTATTTTCAAGGTTTATGGAGTTACAGGACGTTTCGTCGAGCAATCAACCGAGGTGACATTATTATGCATGCAAGTAGAGATATATAGGGGTTGTGATCGTGGCACAGATTAGCGGTGAAGCCTCTAGTTAGAGAGCTCCCACGGTTGTAGCTAGTGATGGTTATTATGATATATGAAATGTAGTGATGTATAGGATCTTTCCCTTAGTGTTGAAATTTTTTAACTATGCTTTTGTATGATTTATATATACATATCTGGACCATTAACATATGTTTGTTGTATTTGATGTTTATTGATATTTGATGTGATGATTTGGTATGCATATATTGATGTATGATGTGTTGATTATTTTCGCTATATGCGATGTTTGATATTTTATGATTGTTTAGTTGATATGATTGGAAATGCATAATGCTTGATTAATGATGAGATAGTGTATATGATTATAGATGATGTATGTAGTATGATTGTGATGTGTAATAGATAAATGATGAAAAAGTGTATTGTATGAATGGTGAAGTAGAAATGAATAATGTGAAAGAGTATGTGAATAAGATGGTCAGAATAATGTAGTGAAGTATTTTTAGTATGATGAAGATGCTGGAGGAGAATAACAATGCCCCCAAATTTGAAGATGATAAGGGTTCATTTATATAAGACCCCTCAGTAGTCAAGAATGAACCATAAAGAAAAAATTTCATCATTAGGAAGTGATATGATAGTGTACACTAGATTGATATGTCAATATAATGTATAGCGTTAAGATATAGTGGGGTTCTTATTAGAACAGATCCCTCAACAATCATGTAAGAACCATAAGAACACAAGTGTGTCATTGATGCAAGAGCATCAAACCTTGTACACTTGTAAATGAAAAAAAATGGATTTAAATAAGGGATAGGATTTTTTTAGGTATAAATGGTCTCATTTAGGTATTTTGACAAGTATCCAAGTTTTTAGGGCATTTAAGTCTCTTTAGGAGGTGTTTGAAGTTTTCCCTCCAAAATTGCATATTCAAACATTTGAATTCCTAAGTTAGAGTTCAAGGGCCTAAAGTTGTAAATGAATATGCTTATAATATTTTAATGAGACTACATGGCCTAACTAAAGTGTTAACTTGGGTAGAGTAGTCTTAAGATGGTGGGGAACTAGGGTGAGTTAGTCAATTGGTAAAATTAAGCTTATTTTTAAGGGAAGGACATGTGGAATCTCAAAATCGGTTGAAATTTAAGAAGTTATATCAGAAGAGAGAGAATTCAAATGGGGAAGGAAATGAGAGATGAGAGGAGGGTAAATAAAATACATTCTAAGGAAGGAAAGAGAGGAATGAAGAAATATTCCTCATGGATCAATGGGGAAAATAAGAAATATGAATACAAATGTATAAGCTAATAGAAAGACCTATGTTTTGGATCATGTGTGAGTGCTCCTATTGAGAAATTTTGTGAATATTTCTATGTAATTTCGTTCTTAAAGGCATGTAAGGGGAAATTTTCTTTGTATTTATATTGGTAAAAGAATGTTAGTATGAATAGACATATTATTTGTCGGTGATTACTCCAAAAGACTATAACTTCATGTGAAAGAAAGATAGTGCATTCGTAGGAGATTGATGTGACTATGGATACCTGATTTTTTCCATTTTGGAAGAATTTTATTTTATTTATGTAATTGAAAGAGATGTTGGTGAAGATATTAGAGGTTAGAAGGCATTTATTTTGGTAATTTTTTTACATGGTTGGAATTTTGATGATAAACTTCATATTGTATTTGTGTGCTTAGAATAGTTCACACTTTGATGGATAGGGAATAACTGGGTTGAGTCACATGATGAGAGGTATTCTCATTGTGGTGTTAATATTTAGAACAAAAATTACTATTTTCATGAACAAAAGTAATCTTTAGTTAACCTATACTAAGATGAAATGACCATTCGAATGAGTTTTCTGGCATTCTTGCAAAGTGCATCATTAAAGGTTCTTTAAAAGAGGTGAGATTCGAGATAAAATGTCCAAAAGTTAGTAGAGAATATTAATTAAGCTTTCCCTTGCATAAAATATCAAACATAGATGCCTTTTGAATTGAAGAACCTGCCTCTACAAGGTTGCACTGATTCGACTTGGTAGAAAGAAGGGTAAAGTTGGAATTTTGAGAAGGTTTGTGAACTATTGTTAAGATCAACTCAATCATATCCTTGAGACCACACTTTATGGAAAAAATTAGAGTCTTTATCCTTATCCTAGGATAAATTACATTCAAATAAACACTCTTGGGCTATATACAAGCCCGAGTTAGGGTTCCAAGGAAGGAGTGGTAAAAAATGTTAAACCCGACTATAACCCTAAAATTTAGTAAAACAATCTAGAATTAACCCTCCAAGTGTTCAAAGAATAATTTGGAATTTCTATCGGTGGGAAATGGATATTTTCTTGACATTATATTCTAGTACTAAGTGCACAGTGGAAAAGCCTAGTTGTAAGCAACAATTTACAAAGGAACCAAGACTTATACTTTAAGCCAAGAGTTGAAACTTAGAAGGAGTAACAAAGAGCTTAAAGGGTGTTCTTAAACATATATTTTGAGTCTTTAAACCTCTGTCAACTCAATATATGAATGAAAATTGTTTAAGGAAGACCTAATTTAGGGTTTGTGAACAAAAGAGAAAAACTAAGCCAAGGAGAGTTGAACTAGGATTTGGGATCCAATATTTTTGGAACATCCTATACATGAAAAAAATTAAACTAATGGAACTTTTAATAACTTATGGGTCTCCTCGGAAGTTTAGGTGCCTAGTTAATGTAAGCTATATGGTCTTAAGGGAATGATAGGACAACTTGGACAACAAAGAGGTAATTTGTGTTTTTGGTTATTTGAATTTAGTTTGGGGTCATCCTAACAATGATTTGAGGTGTGTAATAGGAAGAGAATAATGAGAAATATTTGTATGGACTAGAAGAAGCTACAAACTCTTAATATTGTAAGATTCGTTGAAGGAAGATAAGGAAAAGGAAGGTAAAGATAAGGGTAAGTGAAGTTGGGTGAAGAAAAACTTGTTTAAGGAATTCATTGACATTGATTGAACTATGAAAGGAAAGGCATGGTTCCAAGAAGATCAATCTAAGGTGTTGTAATATTAGTTTATTATATATTTGAGTAAGCATAACAGATTTTTAGTCTTTCTAATCTTATTGTTGATCATTTAAAGCTAGAGTAAGGTGAAATTTGAATGTTGAAAATACTTATGGATTGATTATGTACATCTACATTAGTCATCGGGGGTAAGGTGATAAAATTCCCTACCAAAGACGAAGCGAGGCATTGAATCTGGAATCATGTGAGGCGCAAGTAGCATAAGTGTATGAACCGAATCTAATGCCATGTGGAAGGGCTCCAATGATGGAATATGGAGCAGTGTGAATTACATATGCCAATGTTTTAGGAATATAATGTTTATTTGTAGCATGACATTGTGGATGAGATGGTGCTTTGCAGGATCGATGGATGAGATGGGAGTGTGCATGAGCAATAACCTTCAAGCGGTAGACAAATAATGACCTTAGAACTAAATGAAGGAGACAAATCAACTAGAGTAACAACACACTTGCGTGGAAGTGGAGATATAGAACGCTCAAGAGAGTGAGAGCCAAAGGAAATGACACCCTTATATTTTAATTGTTGTAGTCTATCATGAAGGGCACAACAATCATTGTCATGATGGTCATTGATATGATGATAGTTGTAGTAGGGTTGATCACGCTAGTGTTACAAGATATTAGGTGGAAGATGTTGATTAGAAGGTAAACAAATAAAATTATTGTAAAGAAAGGCACGTAGTACATCATAACGTCTATCCTTATAAGAAAATTGTAATGGCTCCCATGAAGGAGATGTAGAATTTTGTGGTGGATCCCGATGCGGTGGAGGAGATGAAGGATGCTTATGCAATGGAGAATACTAAACTTGCTTGTGAGGTGGGAGGGTTGGAGATCTATCTGGATTATCAACAAATGGAAGTGGAGAGGAAATATATGGTATGGAAGTAGGAACACTAGAATGACGATCTACGACATGTGAAACAATGAGATATTATTCTAGACCAATGACCTTATAGCATAAGAGTGTGAACGGTTCACATGTATCATATTATAAGCATTATTTTAAAGTGGCTATCAAGCCACGATAGAAGATGAATTAATTTTCTATTCGAATGGTATGGAAGACTAATTATTTCATGCAAGCATTGAAGTGCAAAATTTAATCAATGATAGGTTTTGTTTTAACTTGATTTAAGCCGTGTATATGATCATATGTAACTCTAGGTCTGTTGTTGAGGATGAAACAACAAATAAAAGTGTCTTCCATCTCACAATAGGTACTAATAGACCAAAAGGATAAATGTGTGTACCATTGGGCAGTGTCATTATCAAGACTATAATAGCGAAGGATTTTAGCAATAATCATCTATTAGAATAAGAATCCATAGCTAGATGATAATGCTTGAGGTGCATATATAGATTTCCAATACCATCAAAGCATGTAAATATAGGCATAATTAAATCTCTATTAAATGTTGAATTGTGAATATTCTTTGAAATAGGGTTTCCATACGAAGAATGTTTATCGATAGAAGCATAATAGACCCTTATTTCAAGTGTAATAGATTAAACTGAGATTGTAATTGGCCAACGATAGCATGCATCATTGATAAAATTTCATTTGAAGGAATGGAAATAGATGTGATTATTTTATTTAGTGGTTGAATCTTTCCATTATGAGTGATCATGGGGATATTAAGAGAATAAATTGAAGATTTCGATGTTAAGGAACACTAGGTATAGGTGGCAAAGAAGTAACAGGTGGTGATAGAAGTAGTAGGAATAGCATTAGAAGTGTCATTAGGAGATTATGTAATAGAAGGAGATGAATCATGCATGTTACTAGAGACAACCTTAGAAGAAGATGAAAGTGGAGTGGGGGATTCACATTCAGCAATATGAAAAGAAGTAGAATCATGACTAGTATGTGTATCACCAATATCAGATAAAGATTCAAATGCAAGGATTTCATTAAGTGTATCATCAACATATGATGGAGGAGGATAACTAGTATGTGATGCACTATTAGAAACATTTTCATAAATGGGAGGAGTATGAGATGCAATGATAGAATCATCCTGACTAGTATGAGAAACAACATCATGCACATGTTTATTTTCATCTTGTTTTTTAGCTAAAGCATTATCATCAAGATTAAGCATAAAAATAATAATAACATCATCTAAGTTCTCATTATAAATAATAGAAGGTGGAGTGTGACTAATTGAATAACAAGGTCTACAACCAAAAAAATTTACTGATCAAAAATAATGTTAATAGTGGAATGATCAAAGCTAGTAGGCACATTGCATTCATTAGCTAAGAGTTGTCTTTGAGTATCATCTGGAAGAATAACATTGTGATATAGAGTGGTGAGTTTAGTTATGGTTGTTTCATCATAGATAGGATTGACACTCACATGAGGCATGACTAGCCAAGAAGGAGAAGATTTATCCTTAGCCATTAGGATTTGACTGGATCCTAGGGCAAGAAGTTATAAGCAACGAGTTCACCAAAATGATTCAATAAAATCTATATATTTTATTAAAATATGAATGCAAATATCTTCGATGACTGATAAACAATGAAATATAAATATTAGACACTTTATTAATTTTAACTATGAAAGGAAATGAGGGGATAAGGCACTTATCTCAATTTTGTTTATCTCAAAGTTAGTATAAATTGGAAAATGTGATGGAATAGGAGCACTGAGACCATCATAATTAGGCTTAGAAAATTTAGGTATGCTTGTGATGCCTAGACATGGGTGCTTGGGAAAGGATAGGGATGCTGTAAGTGGTCAATACCTTTGTATGAGTGCCGGAGTTTCTAGAAATGGTCAAAACCTACTTCTAAAAATGTCACTAGGGCTTCGCACTTGTTTTATTTTGTTCACCTTTATGTCACAATTTTATAGATGAGGTGCCTATAAATATGCACAAAAATATCCTCCTATAAAACCCTAAAAAGACATCAAATCCTAAAAAATAAAGATGCAAAATGAGGGGTCGAACTATCCTCAACTATCACAATGGTGAACTTATGACTAAGAACTACACTACATCTCCAACCATTTGATGTATTTTTATTTTCTTGTGCATGCAATAGTTCTCCTAGTTCTCCTCGCACTAATGATGCCAAGATAACAAGTGGTAGCTAGATAAAATGTAAATGTGTGGATGGAATAAAATGAAATTCCCTTCCTATGCAGTGTGTATGTAAAGTAATGTACCCAAATACAGTCCCTTGAGATATATAGATAGATAGCCCTTGATAAGGATTTCCTACCCATATAATGGTATGTATGTTGTGTTTATATAGGGATCTCTTGCTTGAATTTCAACACTAATGACCTGACATGCTAACTAGTACCTCAAGATATGAGAGGGAAAACTAAAAATACCAACCTAAATTTTCAAAAATAAGACATGGGCATCAAGGATGGATAGGAGCATCCGGATCTATTGTCCAGGTCTTGGGTGCTAGTGACCATAAACAAGTGATGAAAAATGAGTGAAGACTAACAGACATGGATCCATGTGACCTAACCATAACTAGGTGTATGAGTGACATGAAGGAAATAGAAACCAAAAAGACAAGCAGATGGACTATGGAATGGGTCACCAGTGAATACTCTTCTTACGCAAGATCCATATATAAAACAACAAAATTAGCAAGAGTATAGTGAATAATAGTAAGTGTGTGATTTTGTGTCTATAATGATGGAAAGAAAAACTAGGATGATAAGGTATCTACTGAGTATTATGGGAATATAGAACAACTTATAAATGGTTGAATAAGGGCACACCCTTTTAGTTGGTGTTTAGCACAAAACAGTCTTAAGCTGTGGAATTTATGTTTTCTCTCTCGTGTGTATTGGGCATGTAGGAGGATTGAATGATGAGAAATTTGTAGAAGAGTGCATAGATAAGTTGATGCGATTAGATGAGCAACGTGTTATTGTGTGATGGATCTAAAAGATGGAGAAAGGTAGATAGAAATTCGACATGATAGGAACATTAAGAAAAATTATTTTACGATTGGAGGAATGGTGCATCTATATGACTAAAAGTTTACACGATATCTGGGAAGATTAAATTACATTTTTAGACCATCTCATGTCATAACTAAGACATTGGAATCTAGCGCATGTCAATTTCGGGCACTAGATGGCACCATGTTTCTCAGATTACTTCAATACGAGTAGGTTAAATCCCTACTATAAATAACATTTTTTTATAATAAGGCAATATTTCCATTTAGATTATATTTCCCTTCATGTTTTTTTATTTTTTATTTTTTTGTAATAATCATGTACGCATGCAAGAGTTGATTACTTTATGTTAGGTTGATGCCTAAAGGACCATGTAAAATTTTAGCGCGGGTGATGTAGATGCAAGAGCATGTAAGATATAATGTAATCATAATACTCCTTCAGGAAGATGATAAGTGATCAAATGTGGGAATTAGTATGAGGTGCACGAAGGAAGGGTTAAGGAGTGCATTGGAGCCAATCACATGTGGTTAATGGAGATGGAGACATATTTTGGTGTGCAATGGAAATATATATTTGTGTGTGGAAGATGGTGTTATCAATGGTTGCGAAATGGTGTGAATAGTCTCAAGGATATTGGTGTTTGGAAGAAATTTTGAAGATTGGCTACCATGTGAGTGGTGAGCCGTGAAGTTTAATGCGAGGTAGGAAGTAAAAAACTAGACTACTAAGAAAGTGGTAAAGAGGAAGATTAGGTGCGATCTTGAAAGGTGTGTGTAAGAAGGTCTACATCCAAGAGATTAGTAATGTTCCTTAAGGTTATGACTACCGCCTATGGAAGAGAAAAGTGTGAAAAAATAAAAAAATGTCTTAAAGAAAAAAATGGTGGTAGGTGTAGTCATTTTTACACCCACCAAAAGAACAAGGGAATCCCATACGCGTTGGCCTATCACCTACGGCGGCTGGGTGCTCACCCGAGGCACGTGCGGGTGCGAGTCTCTCTTTATGTGAGTTGAGTGGGAAAATATCATCAATGATCCAAAATAAAAGGAAGTGAGTGGAAATGAGACATGCATCTATCATAGATCTCGAAACGGCTTCTAGATCGGTGCGATCATTCCAAAGCAGAGAATTACTTAACAAAATAAGAACTGAATCAAAATAGAAAGGGAAATGCACAAGGATTTAGACTCATTCCATAAACATGCATAAAATAGAACCATGAAGATATGTAAATGCACCAAAATCATTACTGATCATATTCATATAAACTGGTAACCTCATTACATTCATTAGATTCATTACAGAGCATCGTGAAAGGTAGACCAAAGTCATGCATCATAACTAGATCCATATCATTTAGCTCTCAAAAAGAAATTTAAACCCCAAGCCCTTGGTACATCCATCTCCTATGTTTTATCTACCCAACCCAAAATAAATTTCCTTGCGGCATTTATGCGAGATCTCCACTCTCAATTAATCCCTCTATATCATATGTGATCACTCCTTTTTCTTCTGCGGGCACTTGTATATATAGGCATCCCGAAGTGCCAACTCATCCTTTGTGGCCTCGGATCTGGCACCCAATTGTCTCGATGTGGTCCTCCATGCGAGCATGCTCCTTTGAGCTTTGAGCTCTCCACTTTTTCCATGATGGTCTTCTAGAAGCTTCCATCGTAGGGAATATTCCTTCCTAGGCCAACCTGTCGCTAGGCTAGCACCTTATCTACTCTGCATGCCCAGTCGGCTCACCCTTTTTCTTGTCTGCCCGATACATCAAATATGGTTAAGTCTCGATACTTTGTCTTTTGGCACGTAACATGACCCTTATAAAACCCTCTCGAGAACCTTTCCTTGCGTGCCTTCTCCTTGCACGCCCATCCTTCAACCTAGGCCTTGCGTGCCCATGTGCCTTTGTGTACTTAGCCAATATTTTAGGGGCCCAACATCACCCCACACTACGCTGTTCTCCGCCCGTGGGAACACTTCACCAATGAATAAAGAATCACAAAAGTAGACTTACGTCTTGGAAAAAGAATAAGGGGATGAATAATTTAAGAAAGAAGAAAGAATGGGGAAGTGATGGCATTATTGCAACAAGCTAGGAAAATCTTTTACAAGTCAGCCTCTAACTTGTTCTAGGCATCGACTTCGTTTTGCACTCTCTAGAAGAGGTCACCGACTAGGGTGCTTACCTCCCCAAAACTTAGTCCATCTCCTTGAGCATTCATAGTGTCAAAATTTTTTCCAACTCCTTGCCCACATCCTCAAGCACATCCATCCTTCTAGTAATATGTGGGTATAGCTCCTTCATCTAGTTCTTGATTGTACCCCTTAGGGCCTTAATAGCTTCTGACTTCTTTTCAACCTCAGCCAGGATTATATCCCACTCTTCTTTGTTCCCTTTGTTCTTTTCTTGGAACTCTTTAAGCTTTGCTTCATATTTGGCAACCAGAATACTCACCACTTTATCTCTGTCTGTGTAGTTGTCATATGCGGCCTCAGCGGTATGGGCAGCAATCTTTACATCAGTAAGGACTTTTTGTATTCAGCCATGATTGCTACTACCTTTAATTTATCCTCCTCCAGGTGCATTGCTACTTCTTCCATGGATTCTATGGCTAGAGTTTCTCTTTCCACGATGAGGATGTGTGATAAGTCCTCAAGGCACTCAAGGGAAGATCCATACTTTTGCGCGGGTGGCGTTAAGTCCGGATGCTTCAAAACAATGACATATGTGATGGATTCTACTTTCTTATGTACTTCACACACCCTTTCCCTTTCTTCCCTGAGCTCACACTTTAGTTGAGCGTTAATCAACTCCTCCTGATTTAAATCCTTGGCCTTCTCTTCTAGCTATTCCTCCTTTTCTAGCTCTTCCTCCTTCTTTTCTAGTTCTTCTTCTAGAAATCTTATCATGTCATTTCACCTAAAGATCCTAGCTTCAACCTCAACTGAGACCTTATTGAACGTGTTGCATAACTGATCATCTGAGAGTCACTAAGCATTTACCAAGGGGTTTTTTCCTTTTGACTCAGGCATTTTCATTAGTTCCCCCTGGCTTACCTCAAACTCTAGCTCGTCGATGTGGAACTTAATTTCCCAAGAGATCATCATTCCTTTTCCGAGGGTATGCACCTTCTTCATCAAACGAATTCATTGCCATGAGTTGATCTATTGGGACGGTGCTTTGGAAGTACATGCACAACACCTTGTTGGGATCATTAATGTAGCTCATTCCTTGCCTCTAGATCTCCATGTACTTTCCCCCTATGTGTGTGCCCTTAGGAATAGTTACCAATAGACTAGGGCCTCCCGCACTACCGTGATCTTTCCTTGCACTTTCTTCCTTATCCTCTTCCATCACTATATCAGTGTTGCACTCCAATTCTTGTTCTACCAAGGCCTCGATGATTTTCGTTGCTTCTCTTTCTGCCACCTCATTTACTTGCTCCTGCATAAGGCTTGGAGTTTTCTACTCCTGTGCACCAACCTCCTCACTTCTTCCCATGTCCTAGGCGCCTTCCTCCTCTTGGCTACCCTTGCACCGCATGAAAAGGAACTCATGTTCTTCTTCTCTACCCTCTTCTTCTAAATCATGCATGCTGAAAACAAGTGGCTCTTGGTCCCCTTCAGGATCATCTTCTTCATCATCATCCCTCTCACCTATGTATTTCTCCAAGATCTCTTGTCTCCTCTAAGTCATCTTCCTCCATCACCTTCTGTTTCTTCCTAACTGGGGATTCCATAGTATAGGAGATTCCACTTTCTCTTCCTCCTCGAGGATTTTCTCTCTTTGTGATAATATTTTCCTATGTTGGCACCTCCTCTTTGACTAGAGACCTCTTCCTACATGTATAAGTACTCATTCTAGTGCTTGTTCTTGGGGTTCCTAATGCCTATGTATCTTGGGCACTTGGTACCTTCTTCTTTATTTCCTCCATCTCCTTCTTCTTGGGCGTGGTCTTCTTCCTACTGTTAGGTCCTCAGGTATAGCTATCTTGTTTTCAAGATAAGTTCCCTTCTCAAACTTGGGCCTTATTCGAAGGTATATACACACCGTGGACCTTCCTGCAATAGTCAGAGTCAAGGGTTTTACCATTTGGACTTCATGCGACATGTACTTTTCCATGTACGTGCACTTGTTAGGGTAGACCAACGTCTGTGCATCTCATTGTGGTCCCGGTCCAAACTTCCAAGGTCAAGCTTTAACTTTTGGACTCCTTGAATCTGTTAACTCCCTCCTGGAATTATTGAGCTATGAAGGTGAATGGGAGCTTGCACCATGGGCTCATGTTTTCATCCTCCAACTTAAATCTGCCAATGCAGAAGTGTTGGTATACTATGAACTTAGCTTCTCCTACTATAAGCATTGGCATTTGTCCCGGTATTCTCCATTCCCCCCGAATGTATTCCTTAAGCGCGTATACCATTTTTCAAGATGCACCTTGTGAATGGGTGTCATGCTATCATAGGTGTATTTCTCAAATATTTTTGTAGGTGAGGGGTCTTCCTCTGGGTACTCCCACATGAACTTATTTATTGCATCTGGTACTCTGATTTCTGAGAACACAATGGTTAAAAGGACATTACCAAAGATAATCTTGTCTCCTTCCTATGCACTGGTGATAATTTCATCTGCAATGTATGTAGACAAATTATAGATGGTGCCCTCTCGATATTTTTCTTCACACATTTAACAGGACTTTTTACTCGCATCCATTTTCTTGCGCATTGATTTTTGTTACCAAGCACGCGGCCATTCTCATCACTGGGTCTTGGATATCCCGATATCAAAGTACCTTGACCCCTTCTTGTACGCATACGCAGCCACTGTATCCTTAATTGCTTCCTTGTCATACAGGTCGTCCTCTATACTATCTCCCTCATAGATAAGGCCTATGAATCTTGAAATTAGCTGAGGGGTTATGCGCATCTTGTGCCCTGTGAAGTGAAAGTGGTCTTCATGTACACGAGACATCGATCACTGATAGAGTCACTCGGCTTTCCAAATTAGGGTAACTCATAGAGTTGTAATAATCCTTCCTTCACTAACTTCACCTTGACTTTCGCTTATAAATTGGTAACCCCTCGGGTGTTCTCTAGTTATTTAGGTGCACTAACTCAAACTCCATTTCCTTTTTAATCACATTTGTGTGATTATTGTAGTCACTTACTATCATTTTTCTCAAGTGGGATTCCCATTCCATCCCAAGTGAAACCCCATCTGGTCTTTGCATTTTTACATACCATTCTTCATTGGTACTTACGGTAGTTTCTTGTTTCTCTCCCTTGCCCTTACCCTTCTTGGGGATACTTTTGGTTTCTTGGGTGGCATTGTTTAGGTTATTACTTTAACTTCTCTTCTTAGCTACGATCTTCTATCTTTTCCAAGTTCAAATCCTAACCTACGAAGAATACTCTTTTCCATCCCATGCCCTAGGTGCCAAACCCTAACTAGAATATCTTTTCATAGGATGATGCTTCTCCACAACTCTCCCCATTCCCGTGAATTACTTCCCCAGTTTATAGATCCAAACTAGTCACTCATTGTTAAAATATTCCAATTTTTCTTTACGGATCAACTCTGGAAACCTTACTTCACAAAATCTCTTCCTTCTTCGTATTCGCAAAGTAAATAATGAAGTGCCCAACCTTTTATTTATAGTTTTTCCCGCTTCTTAACATTAAATTTTACCTTACCTACCACCATATTTTAACACTTAATGCAGATTTTTCAAACAAAGTCTAACTTTAGCGCTTTAACTCACTGCCTTGACCTTGCATGGATAATTCCCCAACTTTCGGTACACAACCAATTCATCTTGAATGGAGGCTCTTGTGTGCACGTAACCAGCCATGAAGACACTTCTTCTATCATGATTTTGCTCTCGCCTACCTCGTGTTATTTTTCACTTCTTCCTCTTTTATACGTGGATCCCTAATGTAGCCTTACCACGACACCAACCATCCTTTTTCACCTTCCTTGCATGTACTTCCTTCACGGGACCATTCAACTTAAGAGCTTTCCAATGCAATCCTTCATGGCACTTTATACTTCAAGTTCTTCCACCTTACTCCACCCCACACTAAAATGATGTGTGGTCCTACGTATAGTTACATCCTTCAAAAAGTAATGAGATTACCAAAGTGCCCAAGGTGCTGACACAAAAAAACAATGAGAAAAGGAACACAAGAAAATAAAAAAATCATTAAGGAAATCCTAAACTAATGGCAATTGCCTTATTTACAAACACCAAAAACTTATTTATAGTAGGGCTTTAGCCTACTCCCATTAAAGTGTCCTAGAAATCTTGTCCCATCCGGCCCTTGTAATCGGCATGCATCAAAATAAAGGATGTACGAAATGATGTAGAGACCCAACCAATGCACTTTTAACTTCCCAGGATGCTACAAAAACTTTGAATCATATAGTAAGACAATCTACCTAACCTCAAACTTCTTATTCTTAATGTGTTGATCATGTCATGCCTTTTGTTTTAATTTTTTCATCTTCGGCTCCACCGGTGAGTGATCATATTTCGTCCAATTGCATTAACTTTTTTATTCTTTCTTCTAGAACTTGCTCATCAGCCAATCCTCCCGCGTGCTATATATACGAGAGAAGGTAACATGAATTCAATGGTAGGATAGCCTGCACAAACACTAATTTAAATGGTATGGCCTTATTCAACCTCTTGTAGGTTTTCCTATATGCCCAAAGAATGGCTGATACTTTTTCATCCCAATCCTATCTACCAACATCACAAATCTTAGTCAATGTGTGGCTAAGTATTTTGTTAAACACCTTAGCATGAGTTCCATTTTTATGAGGGTGATAGGGATTAGTTTTGTGATGGGCCACCATGAATTATGATAGTAGAATCCTGACCATTTCATTAAGGAAGTACGTACCTCTATCACTTGTCAAACTCAATGGGCATCCATACCTGTTGATTATGTTTTCCCATAAAAATCTAGTAGCGGTAGCCAGCCTGACAATCCTTTATAGGTGCTACCTCTGCCCACCTTGTCAAGTAATTAGTGCAAGTGAGGATATACCACAAACCAGTCCTTCGCGCCACTGGTGAGATTGGTCTAAAAAAGTCGATAGCCCATTTTTCAAATGGTTTTACACTAGCTATTGGTCACAAGGGCATTTCATCCCTTTTTCTAGGTTTACCAAGGCACTGGCAATGGTCGCGGGCCTTGCAAAACTCAATGCAATCTTGATAAATGGTCTCCCACCAAAGCCCTGTGAGTAGAATCTTCCACGTGGTTGCATTTCCCGCATAGTGTCCTCCTGCAATCCCACCATGTGCTTCTTCCATAATTACAATGCGCTCATGTTCTAGTACACATCGGCGTAGAACCTCATCACGACCCATTTTGTACAGGTCTCCACTAATTAGCATGTAGGGCACGGCGTGTATGGCCAACTTCTTCTTCTCCAAGGCCTTCATTCCATCTAGTGCCACACCTATTTTGAGAAATACTACAATATCCTCCAAATCTAAGGGCACGCGCGCTATCTAAATCGTTGCGCATCTGGCATAGTCTCTTCAATACTCTATGTCTCCTCCTATGAATCAATCCTAGACAAATGGTTAGGCCTGGAATTACTTTTTCTTGGTTTGATAACCACCGTGAACTTGAATTATTGGAACAATACTACGCACCGACATATGTGCCCTTGTAGAATGGGATTTTCACCAAGTATCTCGGTGTCATATGGTCGAGTGTAAAATATAAAAGGGGTTTCAAAAAATACTATACGAATTTATGAAGCGTGTAGATCATTGATAATACCTCACACTCGGTTATAGTGTAATTATGTTCTCTGGTGTCAATTTCTTGCTTGCAAAAAACAAAGGATGATCAACAATCCCTTCACCAGGTTGTGCAAGTACTACTCCAATGGATGTTCTGAGGCATCCACATTAACATGGAAAGGCTTATCCCAAGAAAGGAAGCGTAGGATGGGCACGATGACAAGCCTATCCTTCAAAGTTTCAAATGCCTTTTGTTGTGCCTCTCCCCAATGAAAGGAACTTTTATGTCTCAGTAACTCTTCTAAAGGCACGGTGATCTTGGCATATCCCTTGATGAAATTCTTATAGTACCCTATATGCCCAAGAAATCCATGCGACCGCACTGACTATTAGGCTCCTCAATCCCACAATTACTACACCTTTTGTGGGATCTACTAGTAGGTCCTCTTTACATATGATGTGCCCCAATAATGTTCCAAACATGGTAGCAAAGACACATTTTTGAATGTTGAGGGATATCCTCAATTATCAACACCTTTCAAACATCAGCCTTAAGTTGTCATAATGGAATTTCACTAACCTATATACTATCCAATCATCCCGGGTAGACTTAAAGGAATTTATGGATAAAGTCTGGAAAGCTTGTACCACAATGTGTGAGAAAACAACAGGCACATTCTTTAATCCAAACGGAATGACCGTATAGGAAAAAATTCCCCACTCAGTGGCAAAATTCATCTTCCTTTGGTCTTCCTTTGCGATCCTTACCGATGATAACCCGAGAATCCATCTGTGAAAGAATAGACCTTGCACCCTACCACTCCCTCTAAGATTTATTCAATAAATGGGGTTGGGAAAGGATCAATGATACATACTACATTCAGGTCCCTATAATCAACATAGATCCTTATCCTTCCATCCTTCTTGATGTTAATTACCATTGGACTTATCCATTCTAACTCTTTAATAGCTTCAATAATGCCTGATGTTATCATCTTATCTATTTCTTCCTTGACCTTCACGTGCAGGTTAGGATTCATTCGGTATGGTCTCTTTCTGGCACGGTGTGCACCTTCCTTCAACTTAATTCTCATTTCTCCCAAGGAATGGTGAACGCCTTTAAGCTCATGATACCCGTGTGGGAATAAATCCTCAAACTCATGCAAAAGATCAATGATCTTAGAGACTTCCTTCTCCGACCAATAGTCTCCAATGATAGCCTCCTTGGGCTCTTCTTCTAAGCCGATGTTAACCTTCTTTGTCTTTAAAGGCTCATGATAGGAAATGCCTATTTATCACCACTATCTATGACTTTGTGCGTCCCTGAAGAATGGTCAAAATCCAATTTTTCCACTTCTTCACCATCAATAACATACACCATCTTCCCCTTTTCTTTTTCCAAACATGCGCACTCAAGCTATATCTCTTTTGTTTCTTCTTCCTCAAAGTGCGCCTCTAGGCCAAGTTCACCTAGCAACTCCAGTAGCCTATCTTCTGCCATGGCACTATCCCCAATGGTAAGGTGCTTGACAACCTGCAATGCCTTATCCACCAAGGGTTTTGTACTCCGATACTTGAATGTTTGAATGAGATCAGCCACTAACTCTCTTGCTAATAACATGTCCTGGTGGCATGTCTCGAGTGAATGTACCATGCGCGTGCAATACTTTATAGGCTAGAATATAACTCGTGAACCCATAATGAAGGTGGCAATGATTTTGTGCTTCCTATCCAGGATGCCTCATACGCTTGGATATGGAAGGAATCAGTCTCTTTACTATGGTAGTCTTTTATAGCCGTGGGCACGTTTCTCTTGCAAAACCTTATAGAGAAGGAAATTCTCACCTCATGCCATTCCAAGAGATTATCCCGATGCATTACCCACTAAAGCACGTATCGTTCTAAGTCGACGTAACTTAACATCCTCCTATCATTTTCCTCCTCCACTTAGCTTCCATCTCTACGTAAAAAGACCTCAAGGAAGGATCCTCCTTAGTAATTAGGTAGCTCCTTTCCTCCCAGGCGTCGGACCGTACGCGCCTTTTTCACTAATATTCTCATATGTCATTCACTTAACTCATAGGTTCCATGCACCCAATTATCACACACTTTATTGGTGGTATCACTTAGGGGACCGAGTATCCTCAAACTGGATAAATCCTTCTGTGGGATGAATTATCTTTGGATCTCTGATTGAGCACACATATATTCTATCCAGGACCTCTTCTCCCAAAGGTTCGGTATAGGGTGTTGACTTCCCATTAGCCAGGGGTATGATGACCTGTTCCTCCTCATTTTCAAAGCTTATGTATCCCTTTTTGAACCAAAGATCTGCATTGTTTTTATAACACCATGGGCGCCCAAGTAGTGCTGGGAAATTGTTCTCCTCGGTGAGCACCAAGACTTCGAAGTCCCCAATAAATTTAGCTCCCTGAATGGTGATAGCTGCATCCTTTAAGACACCGATGGGCATTTCCTTTTTTTTTTTCATATACAGCACATTCAAAGATGGTTGTAATGTAGGACTTCCCATTTGATGCCATGCATCCTAGGTGAGAACATTTACCTCACACCTGTGTCAATGATGATATTACTAAGGATCCATCCATCTACAACCGCATTTAACGTGATCTCCCTATCATAATCAAGGTTGTGAGGGAGAAGGTTTACATGCAAGACTTACCTCTCACACTCTTCCCGGTGGCGCATGGTACCTTTTCTCTCAACCATGCTCCTAGCAAAAAAATAATATTCTCCTACCTTAGCATTTTACATACTTCCTTGACCTTAGCCGAGTCATCTTTGGCACCTCAACCTTCCTTTTTGCTCCTCCCTCTAGATCGCTGCTCCTTTGGACACTATATTTCTCCTTATAAACTCGAATGACATCCATAATTTCTAGACATACCTCCTTTTGATGCGTCGGATCTGGGTACTTCCCATGTAACAATTCTTCCCTTGAATCCGGTTCTTCGACTTGGTATTTCCTTTACATGTGTGGCCTCTGCTCTTGTTGTTACCATAATAGGTTCCAAGCCTACATCACGTGTCACCCATGGAATCTATTGTGTGTCATCCTTCTTAATGTTTACCATTGTAGTTCCCTTGTCTTTCCGATGCTGTTGATTTATGTGATCAAACAACTAAGGGCACTCCTCATACTTGTGCTTCTTCTCGCACCATGAGCACTACAACAAATCTAGGCACTCACGCTTTTAGTGGTCTATAGACTCATAATTAAAACAGGTTCCACATGGGAATTCACTTCTTCCCCTCCTTGGTTACCACAACCATGGAATCCTTTTGAAATCCCCTTCTACACATTCCTCCATTTATGCGCTTCTCATAATGGTAGTCATCATTCTTAGAACTACTGGATGAAGGCTAGTTTGGCACACACCAAGATCAATGGCCTCATGGATCTGATCAATAAGCCTACAATCCTTAGTGTCATGGGTCATAGAGGTGCAGATATTACAGTAGCAAGACACATTCTTCTGAATTACACGATGTAATAAGGGACATCTACTTGCATCTTGGTCCCCATGAAAAATCTCATAGTCTCACTTTGCTACAACACGTATTGTCTTAGGGGTAACTATCCTCTACATGCCCCTCTACTTCACAATTTGTACACCATTCACCACTGCACATTTCATGGGTTGAGTTCTCAAAAAAAAATCTCTAGCATCTTAGCCATAGCAGTGAGTGATTTGATCCTCCAATAACAAACTAACACTAGTATCAACACTTCTAATAGCTTCGGCGCGCAGAGCAGCTTCTAACACCTCGCGTGGGTCTGTGAAAGTATTATGAGATAAAGCTCTTCTAAAAGGTGTTATCAACCCCCCAACAAACCATTGAGCATGTTGTGAAGGGTGAATGTCATATGATAATTTTGATAGGAGGGTTTTGAACCATGCATCATACTCCTACACACTCTCTCACCATTCCCTATTGAATATCCTTCAGAGCATTAATGTTCTTATGTTGAAACTCAGGATGTGGAATTTTGCCAAGAATGCATTCTTTAGAGCAAAGTATAATCCACCACCATTTAATGAGGGTTATATTTCCTATACTAGCTATGTGCACGCCCTTGCAACATCGTTGTAAACTAACTAGCCTTCCACTCCGGGCTAGTGATCCCTTTCGCGTGCCATAGCAGCTCACACTTGTGAACATGTTCTACAGCATCTTTAATACCTCTGTAATCTAGAAAATGTAAATACATCTCAAAGAATACTTGAGGAGGTGGCTAGGGCCTTTTCCTCTTGAGCCAAAGCCTTGGTTTCCTATGGTGTTTCCCCTACCATCGGATCCACTAGATCCACTAGGATTTCTATGCCTCCTAACCCATTAGACCCACTAGATCCACTAAGTCCTATATCGGTTGTGCCAAGGGTCCCCAAAGTTCCACTGAACTACGCACCAACGATCTGTGATAATGCCCCACTACCACTAGTGTACCCCATGCCACTCCCAAACATGAGACTGAAGGCTTGTGTACTTGCTCCTTGTCTAAAAATTCCTTTGAATACTAGAATAGTATGCATAGCCATAGAAGTGGGAAATGAGAAATTGTATCTCCAGTGCAGATCTATCACTTCCCTTTGATACCAACTGGGTCGTGATACTCCCTCCTTCCTTGATCCAGAAAACCAAGCACCAAGGTTTGGTCACTATGTGGGTTTAGATGCGTGTCAACGACTATTCTCTCTCCATGCAATGAACTCTCATCAGAAGCCGAAGGGGTCTCTCTTATGCACTTTCCAAGATGGGGTAGCATAGACTGCTCAGGTTCCACATCCTCCGCATGAACCTCAACTCCTTCCTGTAACGTCTACCTCCATAGATCCATCACACTTGCAACCTCGTGTTGTCTAGCAATCTCCCTTTCATGCGCTTCACTATACTTGAGTCGTCTCTCCTCCCTTTCTTTCTCCATCATAATATCTGTCATCTTCCTCCACCCTAGCTTCCTCGCCCAACACTCAGAATGGTTTAGCTAGCCATTGGAAATGCCTCTAAACTCAAGGTAACAATCAAGATCTTCATTACCAGAGGAATAACACATAGAAATGATCCTATGGGCTCCCACAGAAACTCAAACTTAGCAACTTCTAGACAAGAATATGTAGAAATAACATACTCCAGGAGTGTATCTAGCTAGCTAGTACCCCTTTCCACCAATGATCCATAGCATGAGTCCATGTCAGATCTACATCTTGTAGCCTCTAGTACTCTTCTTGGGTCCACGCATGTGATATATAATACCAGCTTGATCTAGATGCATATGCTAAGAGCCATTCATACAGTTCTACTAGGAAGCAACAGAAAAAAAATTCATACAAATCATAGTATAGGTTCTCTTCTACCCATCTACGTGCATCAAACTCAGGTCCAGTGTTGAATCTCTAAGAAAATTCATCCTTCGTGCTCTTGAACCATGATTCAACACTTTCCAAAGTTAAACGCTTTGTCATCACTCATTGCATAGATCATGATGTATGTCATTTCCCACTACAACTTCAAAAAGAGGTCCCGGCAATGGAACCAAGATGTAGTCATTTTTACACCCACCAAAAGAACAAGGGAATCCCATGCACATCGGCCTATCACCCAACGAGCGCTGGGATCTCACCCAAAGCACACGTGGGTGTTGAGTCTCTCTTTTATGTGATTTGAGTGGGAAAATATTATCAATGATCAAAACTTAAAGGAAGTGAGTGGAAATGAGATATACATGCATCATAGAGCTCATAATGGCTTCTAGATCAGTGTAGTCATTCCAGATAGAAAATTACTTAATGATTAAGAACTGAATCAAAATAAAAAGGGAAACGCATAAGGACTCAGACTCATTCCATAAACATGCATAAAATAGAACCATGAAGATGTGTAAATGCATCATAATCATTCATCGATCATATTCATATGAACCGGTAACCTCATTACATTCATTAGATTCATTACAGAGCATCGCAGAAAGGAAGACCAAAGTCATGCATCATAACTAGATCCATATCATTTAGCTCTCAAAAATAAATTTAAACCCCAATCCTTGGTACATCCATCTCCTATGTTTTATCTACCCAACCCAAATAAAGTTCCTTGCAGCATTTTTTAGAGATCCACTCTCTATTAATCCCTCCTATATCATATTTGATCATTCCTTTTTCTTTTACGGGTGCTTATATATATAGGCATCCCAAAGTGCCAACTCATCCTTCTGCGGCCTCAGATCTGGTGCCAAGTGTCTCAATGTGGTCCTCCATGGGAGCATGCTCCTTCAAGCCTAAGCTCTCCACTTTTTCCATGATGGTCTTCTAGAAGCTTCCATTGTAGGGCATATTCCTTCCTAGGCCAACCTGTTGCCAAGATGGCACCTTATCCACTCCACATGCACAATCGGGTCACACTTTTCTCGTGTCCTTCCCGATATGCCAAATATGGCTAAGTCCCGAGACTTTATCTATTGGCATGCAAAACACAACCCTTCTAAAAACCTCGAGAACCTTGCCTTACATGCCTTCTCCTTATGCACCCATCCTTTAACCTAGGCCTTGTGCACCCATGGGCCTTTGTGTACTTAGCCAATATTTTAGGGGCCCAATAGTAGGTGAGGAGAAATAAATGTGGATAAAATTTGGAAAACTATAAATAGTGTGTGGGAAAAAAATTTCTTTCCTTTCCTTTGATAACTTGTGCGTTTGATCGATTAAAAGTATGATTAAGTGTGAAATGCTAGTGCGAAGAAAAATAAGAGAATTGAGATAAAACAAATCAAAGTGTGCACTGATATTGAGTTTGAGAGCTCCTTTAGTGGAAGTGGAAGCGTGAAGAGAAGGAAAGGAGGAAAGAAATGGTCAAGGATTGGTGTTTGTAGAGATTGAATTTGAAAAACTAGGGCATTATATTTTGAAGGTTAAAGTTAGGGCACAAGGTCAAGGTAGACGAGAGTAGATAAGCTCGAACAAAATATTGGACACTTGGAACTAAGAAATAAGTTTGTGTAAGTATTAAATTTCTAGCACCTAGTGCACAAATTATATAAATCTGTATGGTTTGTGCAATTTAAGTTTTAATAAATGGCACAAAAGAGATCTCTTACGGTGAAGAGATCACCAAATAATAAGAGCAAGAATGTGGAGGAAGCACACGAAGATTGGTACTACGAGATGCATTTTCCACCAAAAGTGGTAGTGAGGGGGAATCCATGGGTATCGACTTAACAAGATCAAAGATAAAAGATTACAACCATCACACTGAGAGGCCCATAAAGGATAAATAAATAAATATGTTATAAAGGAACCGACACATAGCATTACCGAAGGGCATCTCGGTCATTGATGACAAGGTGAAGAAATATCTAGAGAACGTAGGATTTTTAGTTATATGAGCTATCATACTTTGGGAAGCCCGAGTTGCATATACCAATGGTTAATTTCCATGGTGCACAAATACTTCTTCTACTTTACAAGAAGGATAATTAACATAACTATACAATTGAATAGAAAATTAACTAGCTTGTATGAAGGGTCATGGAAGCCACTACAACACTGTTCAAATATCAACAAGGAACGTGCACGTTCACAATCACAAGTATAAACCAATAAAGCATAAGGGTAGAACAACCTTGTGAGTTACAAATTGTGAATGTCGAATGTTAAAGTGAGGTGAACAAGAATGTGTTGTATTTTGTGCACAAGATGGTGTAAAATGACTTATATAATATCATGCTTTATATTTCTAAAGGGATATTTGAGGAATTAAATGTCCATATGAGTATAGAGAGAGAAGATAACCTAGGGAAAAATTCTTCTTTTGATTATTTTTTGGGAGATAGGGGTACTGATGGCCTAGAGGATAAGATGTGGATCCATCCTATTGAGAACATGTTCTCCACACAAAGGTATGTAGAGTTCACCTATGATGAGGAAATAACCAACCCTTACAAATTGTGTGTAAATAAATGGTATATTTAATGCACGAAGCATTAAAAAATGAGTGGTGTGTGCCTGTAGATTCCCTCACTATTAAAAAATAAAGCATATTAAATGTGGTACACCAACACTTCTACCTTGGAAGTTTCTTACTTAGCAATGAAGAGATGGGCCCATGGTGTAAATTTCCTTTTTCTATTCACGGAGAAATAATTTCAAAGCCATAGTGAACCACATCATGAATGTGCACAAGTTGAGCTTTAATGCGACATTGTTAATTCATAATAACATACCCCGCACTAGAAAAATGTTTATCCATCAAGGTTAACATATTTTAGAGATGGTGGAGTCGAAGGCATGGACAGAGCCCCATGACTGCCCTAGTGGGTAACCATGCATTTAAGGTATATTTTTATCTCGTGCCAAATCTTAAAGATGGGAAATATATCAACGCATGAGATCTTCATCTTCCATAACCCCACATGTAAGAAGCGAGATAGTGGTAATTACAAAGAGAAGGTGCAAGGAGACCCCTCTTAAGAATAAGATGAATTATAAGATGATGATGAAGTAGGCGAGGAAGAATAAGAGATCATGTTTGACCAGATCTGAAGAAATAAAATTCAGATATAACGTAGAGAAGAGACTAAAGGTTCGAGTACCTCGATGTGCCCAGAAGTCACCCTCGGTCATAGAAACCAAACCTAATCCATTAAATAAGAAGACAAGTCTCCATTAAGAAATAAGAAACCACGAGATGGTTTCTAATGAAGAGAATAAAGGTGCCTTGGAGAAGAAGTTGAATGAGGAGAAGTTGGCATGAGATAAAATCCCCGGTCATCTATAACTTGGATGAAGACGATGAGGAGAAGATATAAAAATATATACAAGTGCACAATGAGGAGCCTTCTCGAGAAGAAGAGGATACTAAGGTCTAAATCATCTAGGATGATGAGGATATGTGCAACACACATGAGGACTCCAAGGAAGATTAAGAAGAGGGAAAAGGTGATGGATATGAACCAACCGGGAAGACACACTTGTAGGCATTGTAGGAGGTGAAGAAAGTGGCATGTAACTAAACATAATGCATGAGATGCCAAAATGTAAGTGAGGTAAAGCGAGAAGGAAGAAATAGGAACCTCTACGGGCACCCCAAATGAGCTATATCGATAATCCCTCAAAGCTACTAAGGGCGAGATTTCATAGCACAGTGCTAGCCAAATACCTCTTCGGATGGGAGTTAATTAATCAAGTTGGGGATTTCTCATGAAAAAATAAGATGTTTTTGGAGCATGCAGACACATATGGAAGAGTCTAATTTTGAAATAAATAAAGAATCATACTCTAATATGTAGGTAAAGAAGGATTCAATTATAAAACTCACTACCATTGACCCGATAGAGTTATCTCGATGAGAAATCCTACAATTCCCTCAATAAAATGGCAGCCAAATTTGCACGAGGAAATATAGATAAAGGGGCCACAATCGAGTGATGCGGGAAGATAGGAAGTACAAAGATAAATATAGTCATAGGCCCATGGAGGAAATAAATTATGAGAATAAGCACATAATGGATGCATGTGATAAGATGGGAGATATAATAAAATGCATTACGAGAACATGACCTGAATTAGTGGATTAATCCCAGGATGTGTATTCCACTAATTTGGATTATTTAGAATACCCGGTGCATATGAGGATAATAGAGAGGAAGATGGGACTAGGTTTGACAACAAAGGAGTTGGCGTAAAGGAAGAGAAAGAATAAAAAAGAGGCAGAGAGAATAATAGTGGAGTATGAATCCATAATCGTAGAAGTTAAGGAGGTAAGGAAAAAGGAAAAGCATGCATTCGATACCTTCCAAAAAAATTATCCAATTCTTAGCATGCACATTGCACATGAGGAGGAAAAGTTAACAAAAATTCAAGCCACTATGAAGAATAAAAAGGTCAAGCGGGAGAAATTCATGGTTTAAGTAAAAGTGAATAGAGACTTGATAAAATCCATGAAGGACACACATGAGGAAAGAAACAAGGAGATACACCTGGAGATATTGCATAAGATGGATAGACTAGAGGGTGTGACCTTTGACTGGAGGTAGGAGTGAAATAGGTGAAGGAGAAGGAGCCGACAAGTGGTCCTTGAGAAAGTATCTAGTATTGTTCGGTCATCACCGAGATAAGATGGCCCAGAGCTCAAAGGGTGGAAGGATTTTGAGAATATATGAAACAAGGGGTTTATGGAGCTTCTCCAACCACCTAAGGCTTGAAATATGATGTTTGTGGGTGTCAAATACCTCATTTGTTGACTCTTAGGTAAAGGCCCATATTATTTATTCTGTAGATTCTTTGATTCATTTCTTCTTGAATGATTTTTTCATATTTCCTAGGATGGACAATACTCCTAGTGTGGGGTAATTTTGGTCAGATAAAATGGCCAATTACTAGCCATGCATGAGATTTGGAGGCTGTGTGTGTGAACATGCATGTGGGGATAAAGAAAGTAAAAGAAAAATGTGTGAAGGTGCGCGCACTACTGGAGGAATAGTTAAACACATAAGGGTTCACACACAAACACAAAATTAAGGACTTAGCAGTATTTTTTAGGATGTGGCTAAAATAGAAAATCCGAGGGTGATGTGACACCAAGAAAAGTCTATAAATAGGAAAAAAGCACATACAGATGAATACAATGATGGTGCATCGAGATAACCTATTTATAAGATTAAATCTGATCTATTGTAGCTCATTCTAATGTTAAGAAAGAGTTAAAAACATGCATACTATGTATATCTAGCGCATATAAGTAGTGAAGGGAAAGTCCCCACCATGTATAAATAGGTGATGCACTCTTGTAATTAATAGTCTTTTTTCTATGTAAGGGTAAGAGAGATATTCTATATGCGCACATGGTCTAAAGCACGGATGTAATGTAATTATAGAGGTAATCATCCTATTTGTTATATAATGCATTATGATTATGATGGATTATTGTGTTTGGATAAAGCAAAGGTGACTACATATAAGTATGGTATTTTGGAAATTCAAGTGTTATTGATTATTTTATATGTTGATTAAGATTCCTTATTATATGTGTTGTCAATCTTTCTTATTGTATCTCCTTATATTATGTGATAATGAATATGATGAAAATGTGTATTCTAACATCTTGATAATCAAACAAATAAGGAACCTAATGGTTGCACGCACTTTCGGTGATCATTGGACCTGTATGCGGATGAAGTGCCCGTGTGCCTAGCTAAGTATTGGTTAAAAAAGACTACATAAGGCATAATCCAATGTTAATATGGTGAAATATATTGAAACTAACTCTTAAAAGAGTTTGCGAGAATCGAATCACAAACAAGGCACCATGAAGTAGTTGCACAGACTCCAACGAAATCGTGATAGCTCTAGCAATTGCAAGAAAGAATCGATCAGTAATGGAAGAACTTGCTCAACAGAAACAAAGCTTGCATATAGAGGAAATATAGTGGAGTGTCTTGGCATGCTCATAAATGAAGAGAAAAGGGGTACATATAGGTGTCTTTGAGTAACCCTAGTGCATGACACACATGAAACCCTAAACCTAACCCTAAAACTAACCCATGTGAGATGACCCTCCAATGAGAGGAGGACACATAGGATAAATCACACTAACACCACCCCTTCATCAAAGCTTAGGTAGCGGTTGTGATGAGTCGGATGGAAGAGGAAGACACCTCTAAACAACTAAGAAAGATGTGTCAATGGGGCCCGAAAACTAAAGGTCCGATAAGGTGCCCATATATAAACACAATATTCCTAGAAGAAGAAAAAGAAAATAAGGAATACATAGCTTGAAGAAGATGAGTAGGCTACGAGAAGACCTCACCCCAAGAAGACACCGTAAGTGAAGAAACTTCATCTCAGTGAAGGGCTTGGTGAATAAATTTGTAGTTTGATCAGCTGTCTAAATGTACTAAATGTCGATGATACCATCATGAATAAGCTCCCATATGAAGTGCATATGGATATCAACGTGCTTTGTTTGCTTTGATGTTGGCTGGATTTATGTAAATGGAGATAGTGCTCGTGTTATCATAGTAGATAATGGTAGGCCACCGAAAGTGGATGCCAAACTCTTTCGAGAATACCCCGTAGCCAAATAGCTTATGTGTCGGCAAAGATTAATCGCTCCTTTGTATTCCACCTCGTAGATGATATCACAATTACATTCTACTTCTTGCTAGACCAACTAATAGGACCCAAACCAAGAGAGCGTAGCTAGAAGTAGATTTTACGATGATCTAAGTCACCGCCCAATCGAATCTGTGAACCCAATCAAGTCAATATCAACCCCTCCATAATAGTGAATGCCATCAAAGCATAAGTGCCATGAACATAATGAAGGATCCATTTATCTACTTTCCAATGTAGCTCATGTGGCTCTGCATGAATCGGACACGATCCCAACAAACATACGATAAATCTAATCGAGTGTGAGTCAAGTAGTTCAAGATCCCCACTAATTGTCGATAAAGAGTACCATCAACCAAGGAGTAGAGAAATATGAAACCAACTTAACCCGGAAAGAAAAGGAGTAGGAGAAGACTTGCAATCCAAAATCTAAAAATGAGCTAGAAAATCAAGAGCATACTTAGGTTTTGAAATCAAGATTCCGAGTCGATTGTGAAATCTGGATCCCAAGGAAATAATGGAGCATACCTAAGTCAATCAAAGAAATATTGTTGGCCAAGGTGATCTTCACAGTAATCAATAATAGAGGAAGAGCTGCCCGTGATCATCAAGTCATCAACATAGAGAACAAGAATGAGTATGGAGTCATCTTGTCGTAGAATATAAACATTTGGATCGAGTGACACCTAGTAAACCCCGATATAAGTAAAAAGGAGTCCATCTTGGCATACCAAGCCCGAGGGGCTTGTTTTAAGGCCATAAATAGACTTCTTTAACTTACAAACAAGGGAGGAATATTGGACATAACCCGGAGGTTGTTCCATATAGATTTATTCCTCTAGGTCACCATGAAGGAAGGCACTCTTAACATCCATTGGATGGACTTTCCATCTGTTTTTGTGATGAATGGCTAGTTGGTCGACCGAAGTCATCTTCATAACCAGAGAAAAGGTTTCGTATAATCAACCCCAAATATTTGGGAGAAACCCATATCTACTAATCGCGCTTTAAAATTTTTGACGTCTCCATATACTCCATACTTTATTGAAACACCCACTTACACCTAATGATTTTCTCTTCCTTTTGGAAGAGTGGTGAGATCCCAAGTATAGTTCTTCATGAGAGAGGAATACTCCTCATCCATGGTAGAATCCCACTCAGGAATACCAAAAGCCTCCCGGAAAGACTATGGATTAGAAGCAAGAGGCAAAGAAAGAGTGGGGTCCAATGAAATCTAAGCGAGTACGTCTCATATTTGAAGTATCTCCAACTAAATCTCCAACACTTTGCAAATTTTCCGACCCAAAGGGGACCAGGAGGATCAAGCTCAGAGTCGGAACATTCTTCACTTGAGTGAGAAGGGACATAGTCCTCATCATCACTACTATTAGAATCAAAAGACTCAAAGGTCTGATGGTCAGGAGGATCTAAAGAGGAGCACGCTCAACAGTATCATCATCTGATGAGTCGGGAATCGAATCGAGTGAAGAACCTCAATAGGTGGAGAAGTAGAAGTCGAAGAAGACTCATCTAACTTAACACTTCTCTCAATATACGACTTGTGAGAAGTAGGATTCATCAATCGATATCCCTTCACACCATCGGGATAACCTACAAAGATACAAGGTATGGATTTTGGTTCCAAGGCCTTGCATTTCTTCTTGGGAATCGAGCCATAGCCTTGGATCAGAAGACTCGAAAGTGCTAAACATCAAAGGCTTACATCCAAACCAAGCTTCAAAGGGTGTCATCAGTCTTACTTCCTTGTGTGGAACATAGTTCGAATGAATTTGCACAATTCACTACTTCACCCCAATACTACAGAGGAAGAGACTTTGAGTGAATCATACAAGTGGCCATCTCCTTAAGAGTACGGTTCTTTCTTTTCATGAAGGGCTATAAGCAATGTATCTGTAAAGATATCCCTTGTAAGAAAAGAAATCCATGAACCTATCGTTTACATATTCACCTCCATTTTCGGTTCGAAGAACCTCGATAAACCTGTTCCACCTGTTTCTCAAAGAAGAGCCTTAAAGTCTGAAAAAGTTCAAAGACTTCAAACTTAATCTTAAGAAAATATACCCAAGTATATCATGAATAGTCATGAATGAAGGTTAGCACATAAAGAGCTCTAGTAAACGAAGGAGAAGGAAATGGACCAGAAACATCACTGTGAACAAGATCCAAGAGACGAGTGGCTCTCCAGGCTTTTCCTTTGTCAAATTTTTTTTCAAGATGCTTTCCAGTACAACCCACAAAGACCCTTAGAAAACTTGAAATGAGGAAACCCGTTGACCATTTCATTTGGTTCAATTGTTCAAGGTAGTGATAATTTAGATGTCGAAATGCTCATGCCATAGCTTACTAACCTCATTTGCATGAGTGAGCAAGGCAGTGGGCGTAGAATTAGAAGTAAAGTGGGAGAAGGTGTATAACCGTGAATGGTGATCTTCCTTTCCCTCAGCCACTATAGTTTCATTGTTAAGCTCATGAATAATCACCGAGTTAGGACCAAATTCCACTCGCATTCCTTCACCAAGGTGAGTAATTTCATAAACCGATAGGAGATTGGTAGAGAGATCAGAACACTCAACACTTGGTTAAATGTTCCCCATCCATCTCTACCTTGATCCACTACCGAAACCGACATTATCATGTCATTACCCATCGTGATTTGGGACATTCCACAAGGTTTGATGTTGGAAAACTCAACATGTGAAGAACCCATGTGGTGCAAGGCACCGGAATCTATAATCCATGTCGATGAAGGAGCAACTCTGGCTACAAGGGCCTTTCCTTTCTTCTTATCATTTTTAGCACCTTTTGCAGTAGAAGACTCGGCCTTCGGAGCACTTTGTTTTATGGATTTAGGAACACTTATTTTATTCTTCTCAAGTAAATGAGATAAGTGATCAATCTATTTCAAAATAGTGTTGCTCGTCGTGACTAGACTTCTTGTAATAGGAACACAAATACTTACTTTTTTGTGCCTTAGGCTCAGAAGTCGAAGTGTTTGTGTCATTTTTAGGTTTGATCTTGGTTTCTTTCTTAGGTTGATCCTTTGTTTCTTTCTTCTTTTCAGTCTTCTTTCCCTTACTAGTACTTGCTACAAGGGCATGTGACTTAGACTCAAGAGACCCCATTTCAATGAGTTTTTCTTGTTCTCGAATGAGTTGGGACAAAAAAGTCAAAGGAGGGCATAGTCCAAGTATTGCCCAAAGCAGCTTTTGTAGCATAGAAAGTTGACACGAAGATAGAATATTTGGGACTTAGCTTAGAGAGAATTGACAAGATCAGTTGAGAAAATTTAGTTTCTACTTGACATCCTTTTAACAATAATCTAATGTCGACAAATTTTGAGAAGAAGGCTTGTAGGTTTTCAAAGTCACTATGATTTAACCCTAGTAGTTCGTTTTCCAACTCATGCACTCTCATGTCATCTAGTTGTCCAAAAATCACATCCAACGTTTTCCACGCTGTGATTTAGGTGTTTGAGACACCTCGATGTGGAAGAGAAATTCAGAGAAACAAACATGCAGAGAAGACCTAAAGCTTCATCACTACGGTTTAACCACTTAGATTTTTCAGTTCGTTATGCAGTTGGTCTCAATTCCCATGGTGATGTAGAATAACCCTTTACCCCTTAGTTTCATTATTATTTTGATCTCCATTAAAAAATTTGAGCAGCGTAAGCAAAGGAATTGAAAGTGCATCCATAGTGAGAAAGAGAGACAAAGAAATGCAGAAAAGAAACACAACCACCGGAGACAATAACAACCCCCGCTTTCGACACTTTAAAGTTTAGTGTGTTGATTACAATCGGGTCCATGTGTGCGGTTTGAAACACTTGGTAACTCATCTGTAATCAGCGTAATAACATGCAAGAGAGGAGACAACAACAAGTGTTTCGTGAAGCGTAAAAAAAAAAGGACACTGTAAACAAGCACAAGCAAAAATAGAAAGGAAGCGAAAGCCAACCCTAGTAGTGAGAAAAAACATCTCACGTCATAAACCCCTAGTGCAAGCGTGGCGAGATGCACTCACTATTCGCAAGCAATAATAAGGGTGAAATACAAGGTTTGGGAACTCAAGGAGTTCAAATATCTTGCAGAAGGCTGGAAAAAATGCCCGAAGGAAAAAGGGTGCTTTCAGAGGATGTTGCACACTTGAGTGCACAATTATTGAAAAAAATCAACAAGAACGCCTAAATTTTACCGTTTGGAAATGCCCAATTTTGCTATTTTTAGAGCTATTGGAGTTTTAAAAAGGATGATAAAAAGGGTTATTTAGATGCCGATAATTAATATTTACTGATCGTGATAAAGAAATTTTAGAAATTAATAAACTAGACTTAATTAAATTAAATCTAATTAATTACAAAAAAACTAATTAAGATCTGATAAAAAATTAAATCCTAATTAATTTAAAAAGACTTTCCCTTTTAAAAGAAATCAAATTTTAAAAATTATCCAAGATCTATTAAAAAAGCGAAAAAAACTTATTAAAAAATGTTTGATTAAAGAAAAACGTAAGCTTTTGTTTTTTTTTTTAAAAAAGGTATTTTAAAATACTTATCAAAAAGCTAAAAGCTTATCTTTAAAGAAACTTACCAAAAGAAAAAAGACTTGCGGTTTTTAAAATGTTAAAACTTTAAAAAAGGAAATATCTTTTAAAACTTTTAAAAAACCAAAAACACGTACCAAATAAAAAACTTACCGGCCGAATTTTAAAAGGTGTTGGGTTGATTTTGAAACACTTACCAAAATATGACTTACAGCGAGTCCATTAAGCTAGAAAAACGCAGCCTTGGAAAAAATAGTTGTTTGCGTATGAAAAGGAGGCCGTGTGAATGGAAGGGAGGCCGATTTGTTTTTTTATTTTTTATTTTGTTAAAACAACAAACAAAGCGGTGAGGCCGTGATAGGAGAAAAGCGCTGCAAGTCGACACTTATGAGTGGTCGCAGGCCGTGGAAGGATGTCTTTGGTGGATATCCCATTGTGGGAGAAGGGTAAGTGCAGCAAAGAAGAAGCGGCACGTGGGAGAAAGGCGGTCATGTGTTGGGAGCAGCCGTGTGAAAATAACGATCCACGAAAAAGAGCGAGTCCACGCAAAACAATAGTCCACGCACTGCCCAAAAGCTTGATTGGGAGATGGAAAAACCCTTCAAATGAACTCCAAGACACGAGAAAAATATGTATCCTGCAAAATACCGAGAAAATAGAGAGCAAAAACCACATAGATCTAAAAAAATTTCACTTCTATTTTAAAAAATTATTAAAAAATGAAATAATCTCTATTTTGGCTGAAAAGCCAAATTTAGCTGTAGATAGCTAAATGTGGTTGTAAATACCCTAAAACCTCAAGGAATACCGCACAAGTACAAAAAAAAGCGAGGCAAAGCCACACAACTTTTCAAGAAAGCTTGTTAGAAAGATTAGCAAAATAATTCCAAAAAATAGTGATCGAAAAACTTGCATGTAGAGTAAAAGAACGAAACCAAGAAAGAGTAATCGCAACTAAAAAATAACAAGTGCATGTTTACCCGATCTCAGCTACGATCTGATGAAAATATTTCGTGAGAATTGAATTAGAAACGAGACACCACGAAGTAGTTGCACTCAACGGAATCGTGATAGCTCCAAAGATTGCAAGAAAGAATTGATTAGTAATGGAAGAACTTTCTCAATAGAAAAAAGCTTGCATATAGAGGAAAGACAGTGGAGTGTCTTGACATGCTCATAAATGAATAGAAAAGGGGTACATATAGGGTGCTTTGAGTAACCCTAGTGCATGATACACATGAAACCCTAAACCTAACCCTAAACCTAACCCATGCGAGATGACCCTCCAATATGAGAGGAGGACACATAGGATAACTCACACTAACAAACTCTACTAATAGTTTGTATGCTTAAATGAATCAAATTGTCTTAATGTATTTGATATTTCTTTTTAAAATTTCAATCAATGATAATTTTATGAAAAAAATTATATTCAAATGATCTCTCAAAATAACCATAAATTAAAATGTGCCTTCTTTTCTGAACAAATATACATATTTGGAGTAGTTTATCTTGTAATATATTCACAAATTATTTAATTTGTGAATCATGATAATCTTGATTACTTGTGGGTGGATTTTATATACTTTCACCAACCACATATCCTTGAAACTATCATGTTAAATTATTTGTTTCGCTCTGATAAAGTTCTCTTCTAACTTTTCTTCATGGGTTATAGTTAATATTGTTATGTTTGTATAACTATAATGAATATCTTGCAAATATTTGGTTAAACTACCATTATGTATATTGTAATGTTATTTTCTCCATGAGAATATTGGATTCCATTCAGCAATATTCTTTCTACAAAAAAATATTAGCTTCTTTACCTCGCTAGATGTTAGTGCTTTTGACCAAAATGAAACCTCAAATCTAGTTGTCATTGACATTAAAAATTGAGGAAATTAAATCTATCATGTAGATTATCTCCTTGTTGAACATGAACAATTTTTATTATTGGGTTTAGTTTCTTCCATAAAGTAAACCTGTGCAAATAAATAACAAATAAATATTGTTTCTTGATAGTTGCATAATATTATATAGCTTTTGTTCAAAGTAAAAGACAAAAGTGATTAAAATATGATGATAAATTTAAAAGAAATTACATATTTCATGTTTTGTATTTCTTCCAACATTTTTAATTTTATTTTCATATCCCTTATTCCTTGCATTGTTTCAAACAAACATTAACAAACATTAGTAATAATAAATTTTATAATATTATTCAAAACTTAGCCTTAATTTGAAAATATTATACTCTAATGTTTTTTTTTTGGAAATGTTAGTTATTGATAGGGAAGAACATAAAATTATCTATGTCGTATTCAAATAAAGGTAGGAATACTGATTGATCAATATAGTCCAAGCTATAAAATTATATTTTTCTTTTGGCTTGCTCTCGGGCAGAATTCTTACCACCGACAACCTTTGATAAGAAAAGGTTTCATAATGCCTAATAGATGTCATCTGTGTAAAAAGAATCGAGGATATCGGTCATTTGTTTATCCATTGTGAATATGCTACCAAATTTTTGATTTTTCCCTCTCTAATTTTACTGACTTCTAGGTGTTCTTGAGAAGGACTTGATCGACTTTGGACCCAATGGAGCCCACCCTATAAACATTGTGTTGTGAGAAGGCTCTGGAATTTGGTAATGCCTCATGTTATTTGGAGGATATGGAAAGATAGAAATGATATCATCTTTAGAAATAGTAAATAGAATTATAAGCTCAGTATTAGTAAAATTTCTAATGCTATTAAAGAGAATATTGCTAGATTTAAACCCCCCAAGAACAAGAGTTATCCAGAAAATGAAGAGCATATCTTATCCCAATGGAAGATTGGAGCTGACAATATCCAAAATAATACCGGTAATAATATTGATAGATCTTTGATACATTGGCACCCTCCTGATCTCAACTGGTATAAGTTGAACTTTGATGGGGCCTCTAAGGGTAACCCTAGGATTGCAGTGGGAGGAGTGATCCGAGATCATAGAGGTAGTTTGATAGCTGCTTATGCTAGTAAAATGGGAATACAAACTAATCATTTTGTTGAAGCATTAGCCGCTTTATGGGGCCTTAGAATTGCTCAGACTCATAATATCCAAAATCTCATTCTGGAAGGAGACTCGCTTAATATCATTAATCATCTTAATCAGTGTTCGCCTCCAAGTTGGAACATCAAGGACTTCATCTTGGAATCCATAAGTATTTTCCAAACCTTCAACAATATTCAGATCAAGCATACTTACTGGGAGGGTAACAAGGTGGCAGATGCATTGGCTAACTATGGCATAAATGTTAATCACATTATTTGGGATAATGGTGATCACATTCCTAAGCAGATTCAAAATAGCATTCAAGCGGATACTTATGGGCATGCAAATACGGGGTAAGGTAAATGAGCATTTGGAGTGGGTCTTTAAGAATAGGACTTACACACGTGTTGATAAGTTTAAAACAACACTCAAGTAGATCTTGGTGGAAATCAAGGATATAGAAAGCATAATGATGACTTAAAGTGGATTTATGTGAAGATTAAATTCACACATGCGGGAAATCTTTTGCCTATAACAACTTTTAAATAGATTTTTGCGGATTTTCAAGTCCATAGTAAGGATGATGATGACTTGGAGTGGGTTTCTAAGGGGGTTGAAGTTCGCGCATGCGGATTTCCCAGGTACTTAGCAGCATTCATGTAAGTAACGGCTACACTAATCCTCATTCCCATCGCGTGAGATATCTTTCCAAAAACAGAGAAAGGCAGATTGGAAATTGTGTTTATTATAGAATTCCTCATAGGGATTTTGAAGATTTCAAACACTTAAGCAAGGTGAAAATGGGAGGAGCCCCTTGTCAGATTGAGCCCAGCAAGGACCTGGAGTGGAAGAATAATGAAGAGCTTTGGAATCTTCTCAACCAGGGAGGCATCACAAATTTTATTGAGAAGATACAGGGTCACGACCAAAGCATTTCCATGTAATTTTCAAAGGATTGGAAGGATCGCAAAGTTGAATATGGCGGGAAAAAATAGCGATTAATGAAGAGTTAATAGCAGAAGCAACTGGTCTTGGGATGGATGGGTACCATTTTTAATAAAAGGATAGACAGAGCAGCTGAGGAGAGGAAATTTGTTGAGGGCAATGAGAAACTAGTCTTTGTCACGGTGGGTCTACAGGTCAGCTCTATCCCTCCACCTTTTGACGAGGTCACCCGTATGATGGTTTGATACATCTCCTTAGAGGGGAGATACGTCACAGTACCCATTAAGCATCTTGTGTTCCTCAATCACTTCCACAGAAGTTTCACAGTATGTTTCCCTCACTATCTTCTTAATTCTCTTGAGCACTCCATTTTGGAGTTCCAAAAACATACTCGTGCAGTCCCTCTACATCAAGGCCTTATCTTCTTGCTGCATAAACTCTATATCCTTAAGTTTCCCAGCCTTCCTTCTTCCCCCATCTCTGTTCCATCTATTCCCTTCACCACTTGCATGCGCTACTCCCATCTCTTCTCCTTCTATCCCCATCTCCACTGCTGCTACCCCTTTTCCTTCCTTCTCGGCTCCCACTGTCATCCCCTCCACCTTTGCTCCCACCCCCTTCACCTCCACTTCGACCAGACCTATAACTAGGTCTTCTAAGAAACTGAATCTGGATACCCCTATTTCAGGGAACGCTCCTCAGGACTTGGAGGTTGCTCATAATCTTCTTCATATTAGCAGTACTGGTTCATAGGAGGCACACACCGAGAGCTCCACAAAAAGACTGGAATCCTTAGAAAAAGACATGTTGTTGCTGAAAGATGAAGTTAAAAACTTGGCTAAGAAAAAAGGTAAGAGGAAGAAGGAGGAGGAGGTTGATCTTGACAATAAACAAATTGAGGATATCTACAAAAAACTAAACTCCTTGGACAACCGTCTAGGGAAATCCAAGACTCGCCATGACCATAATATGGCTATTTTTAGTGCAATCGAGGACTTTATTGAGCAAGCATGTCCGCAGCGTCTCTACTCTCAGTGAAATCCCAACAACTCTTTAGGGCATGGAAAAAGAAAGCAAACAGACCATTCAACAACTGGATACTTCTGACCCTACTCACATGACAACTTTGGCTTTGTTCACCTCTTGGCAAACTATTAAATCCAGAATCGCCAAAGCTGCCAAGAAGTAAATGTGGAGCTATGCTACTTGTTGTTGCTGCCTTCCTTCGTGTTTTTGCTATTTTTTTGTTATTTTTGTTGCTTTTCTGCAGTGTTCGAACTGGTTAGCTATTTTGTGGTAACTTCTCTTTGGTTACCTTGGGTTCTTATGACTTATCTAGATCTTGATCCTTTTTGTGATGCTTTTCATTCCTATTCTGGCTTCTAGGCCCTCTTTGTTTACAAGGGTATAGTCCCTTTCAAAAAACTATTTACCAATAATAAAATATATATATAGTCCAAGCTAGCATTCTCTAATCTCAATATAAAAGAAACTATTTTTAACTTATTCCTAAATACCTATAGTCAAAAACCACTAATTAAGAAAAATAACATTACTTTTCTTATTCATCGTAATTACCAGATCCCATATCAAATGTTGTGCTTGATGTACCTACCATAATTACACTACGAGAATCAAATGCCAAGGATTCTATTGTAACATTATATGTATCTCAAAAATGCTCCGTTGAAATATTTTCCATGGTATTAACTATGATTTCATTCTTTTTAAAGTATTGAAACTTATCATTTGTAATGTCTTCTATAGTTGGAACTAGTTCAAAATTATGTTTATATCTTGACATTTAAGTTCCCTAAAAAAGATAGACCGAAATTTATTAAAATTAGTTAGGATTTTATAAATAAATAATATTCTTTATTTTCAAAAATAAAAATTTGAACCATGATGTTTAGAGTTGAAAAACACACACAACATTGTAATTCCACCTTATAGAATTAGTAATGGCCCAACCCCATGGAAACTTTAATATTCATGTCAATTCGTAACTCATTTGTTCTCTCGGGTTGGAAAGGAATAATTTTTATGAATCTCAATTTTTTTAAAGTAATTAGTGCACCCAAACATTTAAAACATCATCTCTTACAAAATCTATCATTGCGATAGATGTAGACACCTTAAATTATATACATAATTGAAAAATCTGAAATTTTCCATCTTTGTTCTACACCCTATAGAAACCATCACTAATATATTCTTGTGATTTTTTTGTGTTATCCATATACTTTTTAACCATGTATTTGAAAAATTGAATATATTCTAATAAAAATAAAATAATTACATAGTTTAGAATTCTTCCTCCTAGTACAATTAGTAATTCTATCATGTCATTTGGTGTACTTCTTAATGTCTAATAATAGAAATCAGCAATCACCAACTCTTCATTAAAATAATATATATGATGAATACCACATAGTTGACAATATGAACACAAAAAGGTAAATTTATGTTTTGCTTCTCTGGAAGCCATATCAAGTCATCTTTTCTATGTATATAATTTTCTTAAAAAATTGAACATATATAGGCACACAACATTCTTCATTTTTTCTCTCCACTACTCCACTACATCTTTCCTCCTCTATTTTTTTTTCCTTTTTTTTCCTCTCTTATAAACATGAAAACATAATAGTAGTTTGAATCTCTAAGTCCATAGTTATCAAAGTCTAAAAACTAAGAAGGGATTTATTATCTAGGTCATTTTCTTTTGGATAATTTAGCACTTTTTGTGAATCCTTATATCCTCCTTAAGCCCTTTGTAGTATGATGTGAATTTATCTTTGATATTGCTAACTCCTACATAGGTTGTTAGATAAACTTCTCCAAAAATTAATTTGTCATCAAGCAAGCTAATTTCACTTTCAGATCATTCCTTTCACACCTTGAAAATTATTTATGGTAAATATGTGTAAATAATTAAGCTAAAAATTGGCTTAGTTATCCTTACATGGTAAACATGCTCGGCCACCATTCTTGTCCAATTAATATTTCGCTATTCATTTATTTTTCACCTCATCTATAAGAAATAGAAAGGTCCATTTATCATAAAAAAATTATCATTGGTGTTTATCAAATATAACCAAAAATTTCTTAGATAGAGCGTGTGAAGCATATGAGCTACTCTATAAGGTGGACTATGGGATCTATATATGCAAAAGAGGCTTATGAGTAATATCCATGTGTGAAGGAAACTAAGATGGATGTGCAAAAGGTATCGAAAGAGAAGCAAGGGCTCCATATACCATAGGATGTGTTAAGGTGAGGAGCCATCACGAATAGGAGAAGATACACTAGGAGTAGGAGAAACCTGAATATGGGATGGTTGGAGGATCCAAGGCCAAAGGTGTATGTTGTCCAAAATTTACACCCCTTGTAATTTTGAAAACTCGTCAAGAGGACTTAACCTTGGTTTCATGCTATAGAAAATCCGTGCGAAACTAGTTTAGTCTAAGTGGAATGCATGAACTTGGTGTCAGTGGGTTTTCTTGAAACAACAAAATAAAGTAATGAGCATTTCAAAGACTTAGGAATTTTTGGGTAATCAATCTATAGGTGGATTAAGCTAAAGGAATTTGCAAGGTGTACAAAGAAAGTTTATTTGGCCGCGTGACAATGAAACAATAGTTAGAAATTGACCAAGTGAAAAGACACGGAATGCGACATAGTGTTTTTGGGTATGGTGATTTATCTTGCTCTGTGAGGTTTCCTACTCAAAGTCGTGGAACAAATGAAATTGGTGAATTGAAGGATTAGACACTCACGAGTGACACGGTGTACTTTCACTCTTCCAAGTATGTGGGGAAAAAGTTTTGGTAGTCTACGGATTAAGGGAAATTTGGAAAAGTGAAGTAAAATTTTTGGATGGTTTCAAGGCCGCATCTTGAAGTAGAACTAGAGATCAACCACACTAACCACTAAAATTTAATGAAGTGGTGTTGTTATGTGTATTCTAATAGCGTGTGATAGACATAAGGGGTCATGTTATATATATATATATTACATTCAAAGGCAACTATATCTATACTATAAACAAACTCGGCAAGACTTTATGGCGCACACACTCATTCAATGCATTTTCAAAGCATTCAATTCCAACTAGGTGTTCCTTTTCCATTCTTTGTCCTCTCTTACCTTGGCATGAAATTATATAAATATAAGTGCACGTGTAATTTGTACGTGTTCTTCTCTCTTTGTCCTTTGATAGTATATTTTTGACCTCTTCTCTATGAAACTCAAAACTTAATGTTGTCAACCTTTGTAACTCGTGAATGGTGATTTTCTTATTTTAGCTTTGTATGTAAGAAATTGAATATTGATCAATGCAAGTGTGGTTTACTTCCTTCCTTTCAATTAATAGTGTTGGTTGTGAATATTTTTCCCTCTCACATTTTTAGTTTATTTTATTTTATCGCATCTAAGAGAAGTACACTTCTCATTTTTGCATCTATGTCATCTAGATTTAGGAAAATTCCACCTCCTTTTCATGTTATCACCACCCTTTAGCTAACGATATACCTTTCTTACATCTCTCTTTCTCCCTCGTCCCTTGGAAATGTTATATTAGGAATTAGTTATAGAGGTAATTTTAGAATTAGAAATGGGTTCTATTATGTGGATTTTCCAAATCCATGTAGCAAGGAAGTTATCCTTCTCCAAAGGTTTGTCTCAAGCCACAAGTCCCACACTTGGATACATTCCCATGTTTCCTCAAAATCATGTATCTTCTAGATTCGAGGGTAGGGTGTAATTTTGAGCTCCAACAATTTTGGCATGCCTGGTAGGACAACTTTGATAAAGCTTAACTTTATTGTTACTAAATTTTGGTGTGTCACTTATTGATTTTAGACTTTTGAGGTAGTTATTCAACACATCTAGTGACTCCCAATTTCAAATATTTGGATTTTAAGCAACCCAGATCCTCCTTTTCATGAGAAGAATACATACAAGACAATGTACAACAAGAAGTGAGTCTTTTGAGTATTTACATTTGTCACCAAGGAGAAGAAGAAAATGAAGATAAATACAAAGATCATCATCCCCTCTCACTAGATCTCTTTCACTCCTCCTGGTAGGCATTTCTTGCTTTCCTCTAGGGTTTTAAAACCTATTCCAGTAATGGCATGACAAATAAATTTTCCCTTTTTCATTTTTAAAGGTAGTAGTCCTTTAGCACAAAATTCCCAACATGATATACCAGTTTCTACTCTTAAAATTATACCTTTCTTCATTGGTGAAAACCTTTCTACTCTAGCTAGCCATATTCAAGATGTGGCTAATATGCATTTAGTTCATCTAGTTACAAAAGATGAAGTTATAGTTAGGCTCCTCATTTCTTCATTAAAAGGTAAAACACTTCAATGGTATACAAGTTTGAGACTGATTCCATTCATAATTGGGACGATCTTCAACAATTCTAGGAAAAAGCAGAGAACATATTCTTGCTAGATCAACTCACGTCAATCAAGTGAGCTCCTAATGAGCTCATAGTGGACTTCAAATTTAGATTTCAAAGAACATGGGATAGAATTATAATGTTTCTAAGATGAAATCCACAAGGTGCATTTTTATAATATCTTAGAGTTTTGAAATCCGATGTAGCAATAATGATCTAATCAATGGGTATTCTTCAATTACCAAATTCATATTCAATAACCATCGGGGATGAGAATTATTTAATCCAAGTAGGAAAATTAGCCCCAAGATTTCCCACCCCTATTTTCCTTGAATTGTGTTTATCCAGTTTTCATTCATTATCAATAAAAAGAGCTATTTACTAAAGAAACTATAAAACCTCAAATGATGGAGGGTTTACATTACCTCAATATGCGATATGAATTTGCAAATCGCTGGAAGTAGATGGATCTCTTTTGCAACAAGATCTCGCAAAACCGAAAAGCATTGGATTAGATGAATGTATGTGGGGGCTGCCTAGACAATGTTGGACCCGGAAGTGGTTAGCTTCCTTGGTGGATGTCAACCCCTATGTTTAGAAAGATGGAAATAGATCAATAACTATAAATAACATACGAAATAGAGATTTACTAAATGCGGGAAGGATTGAGATTGATTTAAGACCGATTTAACTAATCAAACTAAAAACTAATCTTACATGTTTTGGGTTTTATGGTAACCCATATTGATAGTTGAAGATCGACGGTGACTAGGAGGATGAATCGGAGCTATAGATGAAATATGCAAACTCGCAAGGTCCGGGAGCAATACGGAAGATGACGAGAACTGTGGATTTTGTAAGAGGATCTATAGAAGAGGAGTAAAGGTAGAAAGGTATGGAAAAGGATAGAAAAATATGATTTAGGTAGATTATTGGGTGGACAAGGCCCCGATCGGTGGCCACTAGGGAGAATCAATGGCGATTATAGCAGATTAGGATGATTCTTAGAAGAAACAATGAATATAGTAACCTATAAGCATTAGGAGTGGAACTAAAGGTTTTTGATCGATGGTTGGATGCTACTATGGACGTGAAAAGGTTAATCCATAAGATAGAAAAGATAATCGATAAAAAACCCGATAAATGCACTATAAAGCAAGAAATATCACAAAGGAAGATCGTGAGTGATGTAAAACACATTTGATGATGGATGGGATGTCTGTAGCTATCGCAGAAGCTCTGGAAGTAATGAAGAAGATTTGATTGCTCTCTGGTTGCTTTTATTTTGAGTGATTGCATTTGATGCATAATGGAAAGAAATCAAGCATCCTTATAGGGTCTACGGTGACTCGGTTGGGTCATCATCAATCACGGGAAATTTTCCCTCTTAGGCTTGATTTCTATTTTAATTTGAGCTTTGATGATTTTAAAGAGTTGGCCAAATTCTTTAAAGCATAGTGGAAAGATTATATGACTGGGAATGAATCCAAGGTAGTTAGGGCATAAAAATAGATAGGATGAAAGCTATAAAATAAGGGTGATTTATATGTAGGATAAAAACATCCTAATTAGAAATTTGATTAGGGAAATGATGAGGGTTAATTAATTAATTAATAGGATCAATGTGGATGGGATAGTTGGGAATGTAAAATATTAAATGATTAATTAATTAATGTTGTTTAATTAATTAATAAGTACTTGATGGGAGTTTGTTTAAATAGGGAGGATGAATAATATAATACATGCGCATGCGCAAAAAGGCCGAGACGATAAATACCAAATTAATGCGTCTACATTTTGCCCCTTTTTGAGTGGTTTATGCTAGCAAGCCATGAGACAAAAATAAAAAGGGTTGGATTGGGATAAAGGATTTGATGATAATATCCCCTCAAATGGGGGATTGATGATGTCAAGGAAGTCGATGATGAGTTTGAAAAAGTAGATGAAAAAGGGCAGGTGGGTGATGAAAAGAAGGGTGAATGCATAACCAAGGTAAAATGCCCCAGAAAAAGGATCGTAATATGGATGAAAACTATGGAAGTGACTCCAATATCACATGGGTAGGGGAAAATTGTGGTCTCAACAGAGACGGAAAACAATGTACTATGGGTGGTGAGATGGCGAAGACCACTACAATATGGATGAAAGCTAGAATTACCAATGATCATGGGAAAGTCATCAAAATATGCACAACTAAATACAAAAATCATGTGAAATCCTTCATACGTGAGGAATCAAATGAAAAGGTATAATTCCACAAGGAAGAAGTATGCATGATATGGTGCCCAATGGGACATGAAAAAGGCCAAAAGAGATGGACATCGAGAGATTATGCCCCAAGAGGGTAAGTATGGTCGTAAAGGAAAAAAAAGGTAAAATTAAAATATTCCCCAAGTGGGGAAAAGGTATGGCCATAAAGGCGAAATGAAAATGGTAAAATTATGTCCTGAGATGGGAAGAGTATGGCCACAAAGGTGGACTTCAATGAAAAATAATGGTTCATGTATGAAAGGAAAAATATGGCCACAAGAGTGGACTTGATATAATGAATGTAATTCCCAAAGGAAAAGATGAATATGGCCTCAAAGTAGGACTTTCGTGCATGATTAGATAGGATTATAAAATGAAATGCCCAAAAGAGAAGGGATTATAGCCACAACAAAGTGGACTTTGCGAAGCATGACCAAAGGTAAGAATGTAAGGATGAGGGGAAAATCCCAAAATGGTTAATGTTAAGGCCATTCGATAGCAATCGAGGCCAATCAATGGCAACCCAAGGAGATCAACGAAGATCGGTGTCAATAGGCTATATAAGCCAAGGGGTCAATCGACAATGCTCATTTTCACGACCAAATTTAATGAGAGAGAGAAAAATGTTAATAGGTGAAGAGTGAAAAATGGAGGCCGGAGGAGTAGGGAGGAAATGCTAGATGGTACGAAGGATGGCGAGAAACAAAACCCACATTGGTTTTTAATTAAATTTAATGTTTTATTTTTTTACATTTTTTTGTAAAAAAACATGAGGCTATAGGTAGTTAGCGGCTGACCAGTGGTCGATGTTGACTTGTCCTTATGGCACGTTGATTTAAACATGGATGCATCAACCTAACCTAGGTTGATAGCGATTAAGGTAGGATTTGAAAAATTAAATGTTAGATTTGATTTGGATTGAAATTTAATGCATTTTGAATGAATTTTTGGATCATGGATCTGATGTGTGTATGTTTATTTGTGGTTACAAGCTAGAGATACCTTCTATCTCGGAGACAAAGTGTCTACTCTTTATGAGCATAGTAAGGGACATGTCATGGGTGCTTGAGTGGGATCACTTGGCTGCAATAGGGCTAGGAGGTTTCAAACACCATCATAAGATCCCACAAGATGTGGGCTTATGATTTCTCTTGTGGAGAGATGGGACCAGGAAGACTTGCACATTTTGGTTTAGGACAAGGGAGATGACTATCACCCTGGAGGATGTGTATTAGATTCTTAGGCTACCGATACAGGGGAGAAGATAGTCCCCATCACTAGTGATGATAGGATGACAATTTTGACATGTCTCTTTAGAGGTGATGTGCCCTGCATCAAATTTTATTCGGGGGCTTTTGCATATGAGTAGAGATATGAGGTGAGGTGGCACCACCAATTAATTTTCTTGATTATGATGGCAAAAGTGTCTTGTTATGCTTTGTCAAACTCGGGAGGATCTCGGTTTCCATGGGTGTTGACTAGTGTAGTAGTTGATATTGTTGAGCACCGGACAATATTTTCATTCGAGACCTCCTTACTAGCTCAAGTCTATCATGAGCTATCCAGATACAAGGCTAGTAGGAGATCAAGATTGGATGTCATATTCTTACTACACTTATGGGATTATGATCATATAGTAGTGATTAGGCCACCAGTCTTCCATGGGTCACAAGAGACCATATTCCATTGGAGTTGGTATTTTTGAGGTGGAGAGCCAACCAGGACTTTGGAGACAAGGGGACCTGTGGAGTCGATTGGTATGTCGACCGACTAACATAGCTTAATGTTAATTAGGTTAGATAGATACCATACCGAGATTTCCCACATAGCCATAGGTAGATGCAGAGTTACATGGTATGAGAAATACATTGTGGTTCTAGGGATGAATTCTGAGATGATCGAGGCCATGCGGTTTGATAGTTTGAGACAACACTTTGGAGTTGTTGGACAGTTCCGCATGATCCCACTTTATAAGAGAGAGGGTTTGGATAGGAGTTCTTGGGTCCCACCATGGCTGATTCATTAGAGGAGGGAGTGGTACCATGGGATGATGAAGACGACGTTGGAGTAGGAGTTGGATAATCTGATTTCCATACAATAACATGGGAATATAGGATGTCCAGGAGGGAGGAGAGGAGGATATTGATAAGATGGATGTTTATGTTGAGATAGCTCCTGAGGATGTGTGTATGATGGATCGAAGAGGCTACGAGAGGTGGCACGCTTGTCTGTTGAGATAGATCGGATGAGGGTAGAGAGGGACCAAGCATGAGTAGAGAAAGGCACTTCTCTATAATAGAGGTATGCATCAATCACCGGGAGAAGGATGCATTCATTTAGGAGAGAGACCACTACCACAGGTAGTGGGAGGCCTACAAAGATCGCTTTGGGGATTTGGCTACTATTATAGCTACATAATCAAATAGTGGCATATAGGTAGTGCCATAGGGGTTAGGTATATGGCTCTCCCCTGGCATGATTGGGATGGATAGGTATTTAGTATTGGCCACCGAGGCCAAATATTATGAGGATATCATGATCCATAGGTTTCCAAAGACACTTCGTTAGTGGGAACATATTTAGTAGCAAAGTGCAAGTGGAGTTGGGTTATCGAGGAGTATAGCGAGTGTAGTTCAACCAAGGAAAGAAGAGGGAGTCTAAGAGGGAGGTGATGGTGCGTAGGGTTCGTGGTCTATACTACCCCCGGAGGAGAGGATCTAAGAGTATCACAATACAATTTACTAGTTTTGATAGTATTTCATCTTTTGTAACATCCCCATTTTAAGATACTAGAACAAGGAAATTTTTTTTTTTTTTTTTTTACAACGTTCCCTATTATGAATTATATAATTCAAACACACGTTCAAGTTTTAATAATTGTTCTCTGTCCAATTAATGCAGTTTGGATCACACAATTTCCTTTTAAAACTAATGTTCTCTGTTCACATATTTGCAATATGGAACACACATTCAGTGCCATTCAATCATATAACAGATACCATATGCTGTTGTAAATGACTCGAAGAACTACCGACCTCCCACTTTATGGCTCGGAGTTTCAGCGATCTCTCATTTCATGACTCGGCGACTTACCGATCCTTCATGTTAATTCATGCATAGTATAATGAATATACAGGGTTCTTTTACCATTTCCGGTTATCAAAGTGATCCATTTAAGAAGCCTATCTGAATATTTGTTACTGATATTCATCTGACATCCTACATCTTAAACTAGGTGATTAGGACAACGCAACCAGCACTTGCGATACTTTGGCCAAAGATTTTCACATGCTTTGCATGATCATATTCCTAGATGTGATACACACCAATGGAATACGTCCTTCACCTCACTTTGTCTATTATCTAGAATGGTCTTTCTGGTCTCTACCAGTCCTTCCATTTAAGGTCAAACTCTAACCCCAACTAGCAATATGAACGAGTATAGGAAGTTACTCATGGTAACTAAAGATACGCAGACATACGGTGTCATTCCTAGACGACTCCGTGTGTCTAGTTACCTTTAGTCCTCTGGAGTCACTCCGTATACATGATCACATTCCTATCCCCAGCCAAGAACTTAGTATCCAGCTTATGTAAACTTGATGATTTAATTTGGGAGGGCATTGTAATATGTCAGCTATAACATTGTGTCATCATGAAGGCCCCGCCTTCACGAAGACATCATATTGTAGCTAGTGTATGTCAATGTCCTACGGAATCCTCTCATCGAGGGTACACATACAGCTCAATTGTGATTGGTTATAATCTTAGTATTTAAGATCAACTTTCAGCAGCCATGTTGATCCTTTATCCTTGTTCTTGTTACAGTTGTATGTAGCTAAGAGAGACTTAATCCATCTTCTAGCTTAATACGCATCTCCTCCTTCATACCGAAGGGTTGCATATTCACTTCTTGGTTCCTTTCTTAATCTTTGGACTAATCAGTCCATTATCGATAAACTTACTAAGTTTAACCTATTAAACTTAACCAAGTTTTTCACAACTGTAAACAAATTAAGAATTCCATCTTATTAGACGTCATTTAAACGAGGTCTAATTCTAAATGAATTTATTCATTTATCCTCCTTAACCTTACTTAGTTAAGGTCTGTTAACAATAGATATGATTTCCCATATCTTTATTTTTTGAATTTAAACATTCAAGGCTATTAACGGAGTCCGAATACAAGGTTCGGCTGCCCCTAAGTTATTTGATATCCCTTAGCTTTCAAACTAATCCCGAATACCTTCCAATTAGGATTTCGTGTTTATCTAAATCTTTTTAATGTCAATTCAAAATTCATCTTAACCCAAGTATGAACTAATTGCACATTTCAACGTAAAAGTTGCATTCAGGTAAAGAATAGATGTTATTTCCTTTTAAATTCATCCATTAACATTTGAATAATTCCAAGTCAAGGAATAATGTTATATTCTCAAACTTATTCAACAATATCAAACTGATACAGTTATTGAAAATATCACACTTTTACTTGTATTCATCCATCAGATTTACAATCTATACATTTGCCAGTCCAAACGACTGGACTTTGTTTATATCAAACAACATTACAACTCATAAAGATAGAAGAATGTAACTTCTTCCTTTCTCATTTCCTCGTGGAGGAGTAATAGCTATCAATACAATCCATCTTCAGTTAATCAAAGAAGTATCGGAAAACAACCATGTCTTCATTTATACTCAAGTTTCATCTACAAAATTACTTGCACGGGTCAGTTCATTGAACTGAGCATATTAAGCACTTGTCTTTAAAATGAGGTGCTTTTAATTAACTGTCTCAATAAAAGAACCCTACTTTTATGAAACGTTAATATGAACATCATTCAAGAATTAAATACCAAAAAGGATGAACAGCATATCAACTCAATCATCCAATAACCCTCCTAATCAGACAAAGGATTACTGCCCTCTTTCCCAAATAATTATTACAAGAAGTAATTTCCTTCAACAGTTCCAGATTACAAACATCTGTAAGAACTAAAAACACAACTATGCAACTGCTGTTCTAACATAAATGCTATCAATTCCATTCTCTTACAATAGTTGTGAATTCAAAAGATAGATCTTAACTAAAATCTAAACCGAATTATTGTCCCTTCCTTCATACAACTCATCTGATTTCAAGCAATCAAACGCTGAAGAGAACAAGCAAACAACAATTAAATACCAATGCTTAACCCAAGCAGTACGAAATTCGTTCCATAACAATTATAGATTTCCAACTGTATGAGAGAAAAATGATCATTAATTCAAATTATCCATTCACACTCTCTTTCTTTTCCTCATAGTTGTACTAGAAGTTTTTAATCCAAACGTGATATCAATCAATGATAACAGTCCAAAGAGAAATAAACAAAAATCAATAATCGAATATAAGGGAGCAAGATCATATCACCTCTTCTTACTGTCTATCCAAATACCTCTTATTTAGAATGAGACATATTCCAATAGTATAATTCATTCAGAGTAGTATATTCAGTAATTGAAAACTACTATTACCTTTCCAAAAAGTTGACCAGAGTTCATTGCAACTGGTCTATAAACATTAGTACCAAAAGGACCTATAACGCAATCATTTCCTTTTAAACATTTCACTCTACAGACATTCACGTCTTTATAACATGCAAGAGTGTACAGCGACTACAACCAGTCACACTTTCATCCTAATAATGAGAGTTTTCACTTTCCAACAACAAAGAATAATTCCATTCATATTCTGTTCTTAATGAAAACGATGAAAGGTCCACAATCCTTAAAAATATATAAATATATATATCCTTGAGTTCAGCAAGACACAATATAATTTGCATGCTCTACTCAGTCTATTATATAGACTGATTTTCTGTTCCTCATCAGATTAAAACTTCCTTCCAAACAGTCCTATATGAATACCAAGAACCAGCAGGTAGAATACCATATCAAATTAGTACAGAAAGTAAGATGCTACAATAACCTTACTGTCCCAGGGAACCCATGTTTTATGCAATGAAAAACATCAAGGAATTATAACTCGCATAATATTCTAATTATATCACCACAGCTTTGTTTTTTCCCAAATGTTTCCACACACTGAACTCAGAAATACAATATTCGCATAACAATGCCTTTATCAATGCAAACCCGCATAGGGTAATAGATGCGCAAGCAAGGTACAGTCAAAACAATCTCAACAGCAAGCCAAATCTCATTTGATTCATTCATTTGCGCGAGAACCACTAAGTCATATTCGTTTTCATGATGACGAGTTGACTAGAAGATCAAACCGCATCCACACAATAAAATCCTCTTTCCCATTACCTTTATATTTGAAGCAAGAAGAGAGAAAACATAATTCATTAATGATTTCAATAAGAAGAACAATCATTTTCTTCAAACACCCGAGAATACCCAAGTCGTGTTGATTCTTTTAAGGATAGTTCAACCGGACATACAATCATCTTATCTTTTCATTTTCACAAGAATGCTCAGAACTCAAAAGTGATATTCATTTAGCTAATGTATTTATTAGCACAACCCAAAATGGTAATAAAGCGAATACCCAACACTGCCGAAACAAACCACATAGCAAGGACAGTGTATTCAACTTACTCATTATGCAAAGAATGCTCAAGCCGCGTACAGAAAAGAAAATGACTCAACTCGAAATCATCTCAATGTAACAGCCAAATCAAATAACCAAAACCCCCATCATAAGAGCAGGGTTGTTTTAATGAGACTATTAAGCAAAAGCAAGCGGTTTAAGGAGAAGGGCTTAACATGCCTGTTAATTTTTCTTGTGGCTCGAAGAAAACCGTGCCCACTGGAGTTGTTTCTCTCCACGACATCCTTGGCCAGGCTTCCCAACCAGTCACTAACTTCCACAGGCTCAAGAATAGCCTTTTTTTCCAAAGAACAGAGATAATAATCAAAACACAGCTAGTTCGACAGAACCAGGGAGAAACAAAATGCAGAGCAACTAAAATCCAAATGCACACAGCAACAAACAATTTTCCTTTTTCCTCTATCCTCTTTCCAAGGCGAGCTGGTCGCTAAGACCAAGATAATTAGTGCATTGAATGCACTACCTTTCCTCATTCCTCACGCCACCGCCGACTCGGGTTGGTGAGTTTCCAAATTTCAAATTTGCATATAAATTCCATTTAATTTCTAAGCTAGTTGGACGCCTCCAACTTTTCTTTGTTCCCGCCAAACTTGGCACTGTACATGTAAGGACTTCATTTACTGTCCCATTAAATTTCCTACCTTCCCTCCTTATCCTTCCCATCCACATGGGTCTATGCATCCCCTTCCTTAGGTTAGGATTAGTTTAGGATTTTAATAGTCCATATCTAGGTCATTCGCCTAGTTCATAGGTTAATGGAATTTATATCTATTTTCTCCCTTATGAAATCTAAAATCCATATAGGATAGTAGTTAGGGTATAAGATAAAACTTAGGGGTAGGTTAGGGTTTAATCCCCTAATATTTAATTAACTAGTTTCCATATCAAGTCCTTCCGCCTGACAGTCATATTCAACATTAAGCAGGACATTTCGTCCTAAGTTCCACATACCTGTGCCACTTGCATCCAGGCCCTTATCATCTTACGCTGTCTAGCGTTACAATGGTGTGTGGTTCGAGAATCAAACCTTTTTCATTGGCATCTACGTACCAGATATTCATACCTGAAATCAGGTGCTGCAACATTTATATCAACCTTCAGTCTGGTTTAAAAGTAAATCGACAAAGTGATCATAAGAAGGCCACAACATACGACAAGTCTGTTGTCTCATTAGCAATCACACAAGCAATAATAACTTCTGTCCCAAGTATCAAGTTACAGCAAACAAGGGTCCAGATCAGCAACACATTCCTCTAAGATCAAAAGATGTGTCTTAACATATTTATCTTCATTTCTGTAGTTACAACATCATGAAAGGTAATTACCATGATAACTTACAAAAATCAAGGCGTTAGAGCTTTAAAGGATCCCCTAGAGGGCCATGATGTATTGATACTCTTTCACACACACACACACACACAAATATATATGGTTTTGATTCATGGATCATTATGTGTTATATTTGTCCATGTGTTTATTGTATGATGTGATGATTTAAATTTTATATGATGTGATGATTTTAGATTAGATATTTATGATGATGGTTTCTTAGATGAGATGTGATAATGATGGTTACCTTGGAATGCATGTTTGGTTTATATTTGATGATGATGGTGAAATACATGTGTGATTAGATGATTATTTTAGATTCAAATGTGAGTATGGATATAAATGTGTGATGTTAGGACTATATGCTTCATGTTCGGGTTTGATGATGGTGATTAAAATGTACATGGGTAAAATGGGATGAAAACAAATTAAAAATGGATGTGATTAAGAATAAATGTGATGTTAAATAGATAGGTAACATGAAATGAAGAGAGATGTGTTAAGGAATAGATGTTATTGGGTTAGGATGAAGAATGCCTCGTATCGGTAGAAACCCATAGGTTCAAACAAAAATATGTTATAGTGAGTAATGTGAGAAAAATATACCTCCAATGTATTAGAGGTAAACAAGAAGAGAACGAGTAACGTAAAGCAAATGTGACCAAAGAAAATGCTAGCAAATAGCCAATGATAGTTATTCATTTTAAGGATTTAAAAGGAAGCAATGGATGAGATGATCTCATAGACATAATGTTTCCATGACAAAGATGATTGAGATGCAACTTGTACAAAGGAAGAGGGTTCTCCAAAATTGTTATTCTCTAAAACTATTCCCAGCCTGGGAAGGGAGAGAGAGAAAAATAATCAATGCGGGAAATCTCTTTGGAAGAAAGCTAACCAATACATGGGGAAGCTTTCTTAGGATGTTGATGAAATGGAAGGTTGATCAATGTAGCAAGCCTTTGAATGCCATAAGGAGTAGCCATCCTTCAAGGGTATGGTCTACTTTTTACAATATAAGGATGGCAATAATAAATGATAGTCATCCTTCAAGGATCAATCTATTTTCTTTTTATTTTGATTTCTTTTACTTTTTTGTATGAATGAATATTTTTCCTTTGAGGGATCGAGTCTATTTTTTATAACTTTGATTTTTATTTGAGCGTCCTTGATTTCTGATTTCATATGGGGAGAGTTGGGACTAGCAAGGTAAACCACTTGAGAGGGGATAGATGATGTACAAGAGAGACCCCTAGACCCTTTGCATGGCTCCCATAGGTGAATGATATGGAGATGGATGTGATGATTACATATTTCTCACCAAGAATGGAGAACATATCCATAAGGAAAACATTATGGGAAGAGTCATGGTGCTGTTGGTATCCAATTTTTCTCCTTTTCAAGTCGAGCAACAACACAGATTGGACATGGAGCTTAGAGACAAATAGATCATAGTGTGTTTCATTTTGTATCCAGGATGAGATCTAACTAGCCCTTTATCACTCATATTTGTGGAGAGATGGATAGCACCTTTAAGAGGATTTGACCTATCCTCACTACTTTAGGTTGTGCCTCTTCAACCAGGGTGAGAGGACCCTTAATGTAACCTCTGTTTGATGAAGGAGATGGAGATATCCTTCTTTTGTACAAATTTTATGAAGAAAACCTTGGGAAAATACAGTCAATACTCCATAATTTAACTCTTAAGATTTTTCACTTCTAAACGATGGAGATACTTTCAACACAAGGCTAAGGTTATTGAAGACATTAAGAAATCCTGATTGTTCTGCATATTTTAGTAAGTAGATTTTGTTCCTTTGTTGATACACAGGGAAAACAAGGGTAGTTCAGGGTGGATTCATGGTTTTGAATAATTTTGGTGGGAGATGAAGTAAGATAAATTTGATTATACTAGATCTTCAAAGGGACTTCACAACAATGAACAACTCAACAACAAAAAGCTTCAAAATAGTTAAGATGTTCCTTCAACCAGAAGGTGTGCTTCAATGGAGGCCCAGATCAACATGTTTTCACACAATATTTGAGACTCTAACACGAAGGCTCAAATTAAAAGACTCAATTAAACATCAAAATCTCTTATCAATCATGCCTAAGGTACACCCAAAGACTTACAAACAATCTTTATCAACAAATGAAAATGAATTGATTTTAAATTTGTTTATCTCATCACAAGATGAAGGCTCTTCTTGAAATGAAATTGCAAATACCACTAAATTGTCATAGGGATGAGATTCTGTGTGATTTCACAAAGATTTCAAAGTAAGATTGCAATAGGAATGAGTAAAACTACTTACAGACATTTCTAAAACAAAGAAGACACTAATTGCTCCAAGATTGACACAAATTAATTTCAAAATTGCTTAGATTCATCAAAGGGAAATCTTCTAAAGAAATCTCAGTGCTCATTAATGGCTATACATCTACAACCAACTTGACATGATAGAAAATCTAATAGAAGAAAATAATAGGTTATCTTGGATTGGTCTCTCAGGAAGACGACTTTCTCAAATTTTCTCTTAAGAATTCAACCTCAACCCTTTGCAAGAGTATTCTCATTGCATTTATACATTTTACTCACTCAATTTTCCCCCTAAAAGAGAAGAATATTTGAGGAACCTTTGATTGTTATCAATTTTTTTCAGAAAGTGACATTTAACAAATTCACATTTGAAAGCCAGGTGGACCAATTGTGAACTGATCACATTTCTTGGGCCCTCGAATAATGACTAGGATGCCATGCCACAACGTTTTGGGAGTCCTAATCATTCTAGCTTTTTCATACAAGAAATCCCCTTTTTAATCATTTTCCAAAGGCTTTGCACAACTGGATATGACAGGTAATCCTTTTTGCTCTCGAGGCAACACCTTTTTCATCTTTTGTGCCTGTAACCTTCATCATTTCATCCTTTTTCCTTTCTTTCCTCTGCAACTATGTCCTACATCTATCTTCTCTAGTAATTCCCATTTTTGCAAGTGCCTGAGCAATTCCAACTTCAAAATATCAACCTTAACAATCCTTAGACTCACAAATTAAGTTCTGAATCCATTCAATGGCACTTTACAGATAAATACGACAAGGAATTTCATCAAAATATGATAAAAAAATAGTGCGTATTTGCATCTCCAAGAGTCCTGGAGCAAAAATGGCGAGAAAAGCGAGATGTAATACACAAAAATAATTGATTCTTCCCCTTTTCTACTTTATATCATAGTCATCCACATGTCTCCTTAGCGCAACTACAAAGGAGAAGTACAGGGGCAAGTTTCCAAACAAGCGCAGGCCTTCCACGTGCCTAGGGCCCAAGAAAAATGCTTTTTGGCCCTTTAAAAAGTCTCAGCAAAAAGGAGCTAGCAGAAGCCTCCACGTGTCTCAATGGCACATTTTGAGATGGTCCCTAAAAGTAGAGACCCCAAACAAGTGCGGGCTCACCACGTGTCTCATTCTCGGCGAGTTGTTAAAAAATTTGAAGGATCGCGAAGCCACCATGTGTCTAGGGTTTGAGACAGCTTTTCCTTTGTCATTGAAAATTCCAAGCAAAAGGCAGAGTGAGCGGAAGCCTCCCTATTTCCTCCTAGCACTTCTTTAAAATAAAACTTAGGGGCCGGTCACCAAATAGGAACGGTCCCTCCACATGTCCCAAGCCTTCCAAAATTACTTTGAAAAGTTTAAGTATAGAGCAGAGCTGGCGGAAGCCTCCACATGTCTCTTTGTCGCACTTGTTAAGGTGGGACCCTGAGGCGAGATCCTCAAATGAGTGCCAACCCTCCATGTGTCCATGGTCTGCCAAAACTATACCGACCGCATCAAAAAAATTCTAAGTCCTGGATGAGAGGCAAAGACAAAAATCTCTGTTAGGAAACTAATATTAATGTTTACATTATTTGTGTATTCATTAAATACAAATGTTAGTAATTATATTATTGTTATATTAACAATAATATATTGGTTGGAGTTGTTTTAACAACTCATATGATTTGAGTTGTGTATTGTTACGGGAGTAACAATCACAACTAAATAGGAGATATTATAGGATTGAGTGGTTCCATAATAATAGGGAATCCTCTCCTATATATGTGTAATGGAGTTCGATTGAAGATATAGAGAATTAATATATTATTATTCATCTGTAAAACTGATCCAAATTCATTATTTGGTATCAGAGCGATCAGAGGTCTGAGGTTGTGTCGAATGAGAGTCATTTCCCATTGAAAGATGCAGTCCATCAGTTGGCCGCAGACCTGGTGATTGGAAACATGCATTGATTTGCATGGTTTCTGCCTGTCTTGTTTGTCGAATCCAAAGTGCAGTCCAATTCACACAGCGTATGCTGGAGCAAGTAGGGACAAGTGTTTTCATTTGGCATTTTAGATCTCAGGAAATTTGCTGTTCGATACCATCCATTCATACATCTTAATCTTAACATGCGTGCAACGTATGTGTTTTAAGATTTGACGCCATCCATTCATACATCGCTGGATTCAACGTGGAGATCCAAATCTTGCGGATTTGTTAAGCTTGGTGCCTGCAGACTGTGGTCTTTGGTTCATGTGCGAACATGCATATCTCCATCCGATTTAATTCGAAGCTATCTTAAAGTTTCATGCAAATATTGACAGCTGTGTGTTCAACTCGTGGTTGATTTAATTTGTCATGCACGTATTCTGATATAGAGGAAGCAATTCGATCTCTACGACAAACAGTCAATTCCTTTCACAGCTCGAGTTCTATTGGGGATCTGCTCATGCTTGGCTCAGTCACAACATAGCCAGCACAGATTTCACTCGAGTGCTCGTGCTTTCCCTGCACTTACCGCCTCAGAGATCTCCAACGGATTTTCTACATATTGATCTATGTGTCTGCTCTTCCTCGTCTAGATTTCCACAAAGGTGACTCCATCTCCAAGCTGTGCAGACTTTGGAATTTGCATCGAACTGGTTTGCACTTGAATTCGTCACATATCAAGCCATCAGACTTTATGCGTGCAATCAAATTTGGATTATAAGATCATTCTATATACATCAATCAGTTCACTGCATGTTGAAAGCCTGAACCTAGCTCGGCCTTGACGTTTGTCATTGTTTTTGTGCAACGGTTTCAGACTACTATTAGTCCAGATCTGTATTGAATTCCATGTGATCTACACTCGCACCTGGCTCGGCCTGATTAAACAACCAGTTCCAAACCGCCACACTCCTAATATTTTGCGAGATCTGCGCCCATGATATGATAGGCTGCATGCAATCGGTGGGGAATATTTGTAAAGGTCGGTCTATTTTTTTATTAGTCAAATTTTCTAGTTTATAAACCAGTTTGATATGTGTCTTATAGTTGTATATGTCAATAGCTTTTAGCTATATTAAAATTTATAAAAAAAAAAGGGGTGCATTTTCGGTTGTATCGACACCTTTTTTTAAGCGTCATAATGGATAAGTTGAGTCACATTGAAAATTTTGAAGGTAAAGATTTTCATACTTGGCAAGTACGAACTCAGTTGTTCCTAATTAACAAAGACTTGTGGGATATTGTTGATGGAAAAGAGAAGAAATCGACAAATGCAGATGAAGCAGAAAAATGGGCAAGCAGAGATCGAAAGGCTACAGCGATTATTGGATTGGGTCTATCAAATTCCTATTTGCATCATATAGACTTAAAAAAGTCCTCTCACACAATTTGGGAGACATTGAACAAATTGTTTGGATCACAAGCTAGAAGTGCAGCAATATCTTTAAAGCAAGAGATTGTTCGGCCTCAAGATGGAAGAAGGCGATAACATGGTGGAACATATTAGTAAGTTTCGTTCTATTTGCAATCAACTAGCAGGAATAAGTGTAGATGTCCCTGATGACGACGCTAAAGCAGTGTTACTCAATAGCATGCCTCCATGCTATTCTAACATGGTCTTTACATTGAGTAAAATAAATCCAAGTTTAGAAGAACTTATTTCTTCTTTGTTAGATGAAGAAAAGAGAATCATGTTTGTAGAACCAGAGGAAAAAGCCCTGTATGGTAAGAAACAAGATAAAAGAAGATCTAAATATTCTTTCAGACCTGGATCATCTTCTAAAGATTCAAAGAAGTGGCTCACCTGTTATTATTGCAGACAATCTGGCCACTTGTCCTCAAATTGCAAGAAAAGAGCACAAGACTTACTTGATGGAAAACTGCAAGATAATGCCATGGCTGCTGATGACGAAGGAGAAAATGAAGAGGAAGGAAATACCGCTTATACAGAAAATCAAAGTGATGAAGATTTTCTCTTCTAGATGATTTTTGAATGGAGGATGGAGGCATCGGAGGCTGGAGGTCAGACAGCGACCTCTCGTCAGTCACCAACGACGGGGCCGCACAGAATGATTTGGTGGCACAGGTGTGCAGTGTGAGTACTTGTTTTTTGAGTTTTGCAGTGTTCCAGATTCAGTTGTGTGGTGTGAATTTCAGCTTGGTGTGATTCTTTTTCAGAGTTCTGTTGTGTGTTGAATAAGTGAAATGTTCACATTGAGGGGGGAACATGATCAACATGATCCAATGTTCCATTTTCAGTTTTTCAGTTGAGTATGTGGCTTTTCCTATTTCCCCAAATGAAAAAACATAGTACAGAACAAATAACACAGTGAAACGCAGCATCATGAGGCTTGATGAGGTAGAACAGTCAGATGTGTTCCTGTTCATACCTAGGTTTGTGGTTAGCCTCTTGAAAACCATTGAAGGTTGTTCAGATGTGTTCTTGCTTGAGTTCCCACACTGTTAGGTCAGATGTGTTCCCTAGAGTGACTGGTTGATAAGCAGATGATTCCTGAGCATGTTCCCATCCTCGTCGGTCAGATGTGTTCCTGACAGTGCTTGGTCGATAAGAAGTTGATGTGTTCCTTCTTCTACCTTCAGTTCGAGTGTGTGCCAAGATCATGAGCGCGCAGAGGCGGCAGGCTGCAAAGGAAGTGTGAAAGTTCTTTTGTTACCATGTAAACATTAAGGGGGGGAATGTTAGGAAATTAATATTAATGTTTACATTATTTATGTATTCATTAAATACAAATGTTAGTAATTATATTATTGTTATATTAACAATAATATATTGGTTGGAGTTGTTTTAACAACTCATATGATTTGAGTTGTGTATTGTTACGGGAGTAACAATCACAACTAAATAGGAGATATTATAGGATTGAGTGGTTCCATAATAATAGGGAATCCTCTCCTATATATGTGTAATGGAGTTTGATTATAGATATAGAGAATTAATATATTATTGTTCATCTGTAAACTGATCCAAATTCATTAATCTTCATGTGTCTCTCTATCACACTTGTTAAGGTGGGACCCTTAAGTGGATCCTCAAATGAGCGTCATTCCTCCACGTGGACAATTTTTGGGTTAAAGTGAGCCTTAGAGTTTTTAAAGTTCCCTACCAAGCTGCATCTAACCAGAAAGGGCCACGTTTCCATTAATGCTGAGAAGTAAATTTGACCGGGAAAATACACCATCAAACTGTAAAATGCAAGAAAATCACCATTTGAGCCCAAAAATGAATCCTTCTTCAAGGACAGAGAATTTGGAAATGTTATAAGGCTCAAATATGATCCTCCGAGCTGCATCCAATCACATTTCCACATATATTTGGGACAAAAATGACAGGGACAAAAAAATGTGACTATGGAAAATGGAAGGAAAGGAAAACACGAGTTTTACGCCCAAGTTATAAACTCTTTCATATGGACAGAGGAACGGAAAAAAATTCTAGACTTTTAAGTGATCCTCGACCAAGGAAGAGACTGATCATAGCAACCAAATGGAGGAAAAAAAATTCATGCATTAATACGGGAGATAGAAAACACAAAAGAGCCCAAAATTGAAGAATTTCAAGGACAAATGGGGTGAGACTAATTTGAGCACCAACATTGGCTCTAACTCGGGGATGGGCACTCCCTATGAGTGCCACAAGAACAAATAGCAGACCAAGTGCCAAAAATAGACCATTGGGCAACGGAGTCAAAGAATAATCTTGTAGAGTAGAGAAACCATAACCATCCTCCAAAAAACGAACCAAGAAACCAGTCACCAAGGACCAGAACAAACAAAAACAAAAAAGAAGAATGAAAACAAAGAACTATACACTATACAATGGAGTATACCTTGATTATGAGAAATCAATCAAGGAAATGTTTCAAATGCCTACCATTAACAGAAATTCAAGCAGTTCCCCATCTAAGTCTTTTAGGAAGAAGGTATTTTCACCAATTCGAATATCAATTGAATAAGGGCCCATCCACAATGCATCAAATTTACCATGTTTTCCTTATCTTCATGCTTGCTATCTCATAAAAGCACAAGATCCCCAATGCTGAAATCTCTAGGAGTCACCTTCTTGTCAAATAACTTCTTCAACTTTTCTCTAAACTTCACATGTCGTTGATGGGATGCCCTTCTTTCTTCATCCAACTCAATAATCTGATTGATTCGAGCATCATATGGACCAACTTCTTGATCTTCAATTTTTGAACAAACTGAAATGAAGACAATTGCAAATGAAGGGGCAGCAAAGCTTGATCTCCATATACTAACTCAAATAGGCTTTTACTAGTAGTTCTTTTGATAGTGATTTTTCATCCTAAACAAAAAAACTTCAAAGATCTCACCCCACTTCCTTTTGTTCATTTCGAAGGTTCTTCAAATGATCTTCAACAAGTTTTTATTGTTGGACTCAACTTGTCCATTTCTTGGGGATTGTAGTTAGAAAAATATGTCAAATTGATTCCATACTCTTTGCACATTGCCATCAAAGTTTTAGCTCTGAAATTCATGCCATTATTAGCAACAATTTTAATCGAACTCCAAATTTGAATATGTTTTGATTCAACATGAAGTCTATGATACTTTGGTGTGTTGCTTTCTTGGTGGGGATTGCTTCCACCCACTTGGTGAAATAATCGGTGGCTACAAGAATCCATTAATGACCAACACTTGAAGGATCATAAATTTTGCCAATGAAATACATTCCTCATTTCTTAAATGGGGCTTCAAGTGACGACACAGTGCAAAGGAAGGGAGCTTGAAGCTTTCATTCTTTTAGAAAAACACCGGAAACGTTCACATTTTTTAACCAATAGAGTTGTATCTTTGAAGAGATTTGGCCACCAATAACCAGCCCTCAAGATTTTATGTGTTGAATCTTCGAGAAAAATTTCCCCACAAAGTCCTCCATGGAGATCAGCAATTTCCTTTGGGGCTACATCTTGAGAATGCATCTCAAGAGCACTCCCTCTGGGTTCTTCCAAGCTAACCCAAAATCAGTAATCACATATTTTTGAGAGGCCAACTTAAGAGCTCTTTTCTGATTTTTACTCAAATATTTGAGGCAGCATAGATGTCCGAGATAAAATATTATATCCTTGTACCATTTAAAGCTTACCAAATTTTCAAGGATATCCACCCTTTCTCCTTCTACTTCATTCACTTCAATAGTTGACAAGTTTCTCTCATCCATAAGCTTAGATAGGCCCAAACCTCTTACCAAATTTGTGGTTTGGATATCCATGTCATGTTCCTACAACTTGTTCACCCATCTCGCATCTTTTGCTTAAGACATCTATCTTTGATAAGATTTCTTTCACCGTGATGTGGGGAACATAAGCAAAAACTTTAGAGCTCAAGATGTAGGGTCTGAAAACCTTTGTTTCTTTCACCAAGGAAAATGTTTGCTTCTCCATGATGTTTTACTTCAACTCAGCTCCATGCAATGCCTTATTGAAAAAGGAAATTGGTCTCTCAGCCCCTTCATCATCCTTCTACAATAAGACAGATGCAATGGTGTTTTCTAAAGAAAAAGAAAACACTTGAAAAGGATTTTTGTAATTTAGAGCTGCCAAAATAGGGGCATGCTTTAGTGCTTCCTTGATCCCATTGAAATCTTGAATGAAGCTTCTTCCCATTTGATAACTTGGTCCTTCTTCAAGATGCTAGTAATGGGGATGGTCACCAAAGCAAAGTTAGAGAAAAATATTCTCGATAAATTTTATTTGTCCAAAGAAGGATTGAATTCCCTTCTTAGTTCTTGGAATTGGAACCTTCTTTGATGGATTCTACTCTCTCGGGATCAATCATGACCCCTTCGATACAATGCGACAAGCAGCCTTTGCCTTTGCACTCCAAAGTGGCACTTCTTGGGATTCAATGATATGCCATACTCTCTACACCTTAACAAAGATTCTCTCCAAGTGTTGCAAGTGATCATTTCTTTTCTCGAAAACACAGTTACATCATCTTGGTAAACACAATGAAATCGTTGATATAACAAGCAAATGCTACATCCATTTCTCTTTGGAAAGTTGCTCCGCATTCATTAAGCCAAAAGTCATCCCGACATAGACATAAGTTCCCAAGGAGTGGTAAAGGCAGTCCTTATTCTTTCTAACTCCTTCATAATAACTTGATTATAGCTAGAGAAACCATCCGAGTGGATAAAAATTCGAGAATCCGTTATCAATTGTAGCATATTATCCATGTTTGGTAGAGGGTAATTATCTTTCAATGATGCTTTATTCAGTGTTCCCAAGTCTACGCACGTGACCTTATATCACCATTCTTTTTTCGACATGCACTAGGTTTGTAACATTCCCATTTTAAGACTTTAGAAACAAGCAAGAAAAAAAAATTGTGTAATGTTCCCTGTTCTAAATACGTAATTTAGAACACACATTCCAAAACAATCATTCTTATAACAGATAACCATATGCAACTGTAATGACTCGGTAACTCTACCGATCTATTCATTTCATGACTCGGTAAACTACCGATCTATTCATGTTTAACACTAAGTATTGAATACTTTTCTGTATACTACATATACTTGGTTCTCTTACCCTGTTTTGGGTATTGAGTGATCTATCTAAGGAACCTAACTAAATAGTTGTTACCAATATTCATCTGCATCACGATCCTTAGACTAGGTGACATAGGACAACGCAATCAAGCACTTGTGATACTTTGGCCAAATATTTTTAACATACTGTTCGTATTACTTATTCCTTGATGGCATATTCATCAATCCGAATATGTCCTTCACCCCACTCTATTGTTATCTAGAATGTCCACTACTGACTTTCGTCAGTCCTCTTGCCCAAGGTTTATCCCTAGTTTTGGTTAACATCGTAGGTTATGATAGGAAGGAGCTCCCAAAGACTTAGGATAGATTGGCATACTGGGTCAACCTAAGTCAACCCCATGTGCCAGATACCCTGAGTCCTAGTGGGATACTTCGTATCACAACTACGCTACTGCCTACCCAGAGAGAAACTAAGTTCAAGTCCAAAAGTGTGTAGATCTAGATGATCAATGCAGAAGGGTGTTGCCACATGTCAACTACAGCGTTGTATCCTCGAGAAGATCCTAATATTCTCAAAGGTACAACCCTGTAGTTGGCATGTGCCAGCATCCTATAGAACAGCCTCATCGAGATATACATACCCTTAGGAGATTATTTAAAGTTAATTAATTTGGATTCCTAAAGGCGATTTCAGCAACCCCGCCTGACTCTAATCCAACTCTCCCTAAGTTCTTTTCCAATCAGGTTCTAATAACCCTTGCAGAACTTCCTTTTGTTAAGATTGCTTTCGATGTTTGCTAACGTTGGCTGAACAACATCCACCCAGAATTAAGGACAGCAACATCTTAAGTTTCATTCAATGTGATTTAACTATTCAAGGAAGTGTAACAACCACCGAGGTTGTAACTTAGTAGACTTTATTAAAAGAAGTCTAATGATTGTATTCATATCTCCCTTTTGCTTACTTTTTAATAAGAGAGGAAGAGTTTTCCTCTTAAGTTCTAGGGTTTAACACACCCTTTATGTCCCCTACAAAGTTCTTAGTTTTCATTGTAAGTTCATCACATGTTACCTTACTAGTATGAATTGTTTAGATAAGAACATTGATTATCTCGCAACTTAATTAGTTGCTTCACATTTAGGGATAATACTCTAATTCCCTTTTTCCTACTTATCCAAGAACACTCATTGAAACATATAAATAACATGAAGAACATCAACAGAATAGGATTCCATTTCTTTTGCAAAGTACAAGATAATTTACATAATCCATGCAAGTAAATTCTCATTCTACATTTCCTTTTCAAAACTTATACATTTACAACTTATGCATTTCAGACATACTACATAACAATAGCCTTCATTAAAAAGAGAATAACTTTTCTTTTTCAATACAACTTAAGAACAGATCAGAATTCTTCACAAGAATCAACTTAGATCAGCCAATGCATCATATAAGTTTTTGCCTTCTTTTATCACTTATAAAGTCCATCTGCAAAAATTGCTAGCACGGGTCAGTTCAATGAACTGAGCATGATAAGCACTAATCCTTAAAATGAAGTGCATTCCACTAATTGTTCCAATAAAACAACCCTGCTTTAATGAACAACAAGTAATTCATACTCCCTAAGCATAAGTAATATCAATAAAAAGAAGAGCAATACTAAACAGTTTAACAAAAAGAAGAACATAATATAATCTATAATACCTGTCCTATAAATTAAAGTATAATTGATTCCATCAATTATCTTTACCAAACAACAAAACATAACATATCATTGTTTCCAATCTACCAAATATAATACAACTCATATCTTTACTATAAGATACAGAAGTGTTTACAGCATATTCCCTCTTGGATGCTTCAACTAACTTTCAAGTAAAGAAGAAGAGAAAGCATTCCATTTTCCAAAGTACATAACCATCAACAAAGCTGAAATAGTGTATATCATGATTTAAACTGTTCCTTTAAAGTAACTCTACTTTAAAATTTAACAATTTAAGGTATTCATCAAAACAGATCCAAATGAAAGAAATCCAAGAAGAAGTGATGGATTAACAGTCAACAACAAGCTACAATTTCTTTTGCCAACCTAACTTCAATTTCATTCCACTTCATTTCAGTCAAATGACAAGTATACAAGACTAATAAACACTGATTTCCTTTTCCAATAAGAATAAAAATCAGGAGGTTCCAATCAAAGAACTTAACCCAACTGCATTATGGAAGGAGTCTTACCGAACATGATCCCAAACCCTAATCATTTCTTTCAACTTAATAAAACAATTTTACCTTCTCACATTCATACAGTTTAAGTTCATTCAAGAGTTCCAAGGAAAGAGAACAATGACCATTTCAAAGAAAGAGAGTACTAAAAATATCTTCCTTTCTAAACCTTCCCATTATAATGCATGAATTCTACTTACCCTTAGGAACAATGCAACAATGAAACTCATACATGGTCCACGGTCAGTAAAGATTCACAGAGTATTTCTTTAAAGGCCTAACATTCTCCCATTGGACCAGAACAGCCTCGAGATAAGAAGAAATCATGTTAACATTGCTCATTCTTAGAACCCTATACAATCAACAGTGAAGTTCCATTAAACCTTACCATTAACTTTCCCTTTTTAAACTCTGAGAGAAAACAGTGAAGTTCAAACACAATCACAATCAAGTTTAGATCGCAATCAATCTTCCAAGACATAACATACATTTATTAGACCCAACAAGAGGTAAGAATCTGAGTAATTGCTAACACTCAAGCCTTCCCAATAGTTCAGAAAAGTAGAACCATCTCAACGGTATGCCAACTCATCAATACAAGAACTATAGATTGGGTTTCCAACAAAAGACAAGATCAAACATCAAAAATAATATGTACAGTCTAGGACTCATTTACAATTCTAAGCACAATGCAAAGCATAAACATCATTGAAGGATCAAGACCTTTCAAATACATGTAACCAAGTTAGGGTAACAACATGTTCCCCAATAGTTTATTAAATAATCAAAAGACTATAATACCTGAACCAACACAACGTTCAGGTCTCTATTTCAATTAAGAACACCAAGTATTAAACTGGTTTGTATAGTGATGCATATCAATATCACAAACACAATTACATAATACACCAGCACCGTAAGACTAGACCGAGTGTAATGAAACTATTTACATACAGTTTGGAGTAAGAAGAAATGCTTCCATTCTCCATTAACATCCTTTCAACCCTATTTCCAAACTCAAATGGGATGTAAGATGCTTGACAGAGCCCAGGATGACTCACAAGTCAGGTTCATAAAGAATCTCCAAAAACCATTAATGTGGTCAAAAGAACAAGATTTCACAAGCACCATGACAAAGAGACTTCAAGTTACAGTCTAGTTTACCCAAAATAACAAACACAAGTTCCAAATTCAATACTGTTCCAAAATCAATCAAGTTTTCACAGGATAAAATACAAAACTAAACCATATACGGTTTTTCCTGTGCATGCAAGTTTCAATAACAGTCCATGTTTTTCACAAGGAGAAATCCAAAACAACAAGCCATATACGGGTTAATTCCCAGTTAATATAACTATGAAATAACACGTTAACACCATGGAGCCAAGAATCACTACAATGATTCTATCCACCAAAACATGTTTCCAACAAATAGCTCAAACCTGTTTGAAGTATCAATAAGAACTAGAGTTGCTTACCAGCTCGGTAAATAAAACACAACAAGTTTGCAACACTAATCTTTAATGAATACAGACAGATCTCTGTAACATTTAAAGGTTGCAAATGAAGTCGAAACCAACAACAATTTCAAACCACTGAAGAAGAAAATAGTGTTACCATTTTTGTTTACGTATACATGGTTCCTTTATGAAAAGGCAGTGCAAAGTAAGCTTTCAATAGAATCATGTAACACATAGATTCAAAAACATAGAATACAAGTTTTTTTTACAAAACCCATCTATCAATTTACCAGTTAAGCATGAATGCACAGAACTCATCAGAGCAAAGTTGTTTTAATGAAAACACTTAGAGGAAAGCAAGAGATTTTAACAGTTAGGGCCTATCATGCCTGATAGTGTCACCGAAAAATCAAAGAAGACCTCTAGCTGAGCTCGCTTCTTCCCTTCTTCTCCATGAAAGATCAAACAACAAAATACTTCTTCCACAATGCCTCATATACTCTCCACGAAAAAAAAATAGATTTGAAACCTCCAAAATAGCCATGCAGTGTAGTTTAAACTACTGGTTTGAAAAACTAGAGTGCATGGAGAGAGAAAATGGAGAGCATGCAAAATGAAACAACCAAACAAAAATCCGCTGGCATGCCTACCAAAGTGGTTTGGGCTCATGAAACCAAGTTCATTAATTACATTAACTCCATATCTCCCACCCAATCTTCCTTGCCACCGCCTGCCAAGTCTGGCGAGTTCCCAATCAAAAATAACATGCGTTTCCATTTCTAGTGATACTGCCACCTAGGCCTCCACCAACCAAACTAGCCCCTACCAAAGTTGGCAGTCCGTAGGATTTAATAAACCTTATCATCTTCATAAATGCCTTGGAACCCGTTGTAATGTGTATGTGACCCTTTAGGTTCCCCTTCATGCCATTAGTTTAGGGTAGATTACTGGCTTAGGTTAGATCTTAGGTAGATTAAAGTTTATACCTTAGGATATAACACTAACCACTAACCCCCAACATAGGTCCTTAGCAATTAGGTTAGATAACTCCACATAGGTAAGTAATCAAAATACAATAGCTTAGGTAGGAAATACTTTCACCTAGCTTAGGATTCCATAAATCAAACCTCAATAGGGTCCTAGATATCCCTTATGCCATGTATAGGTTGCATGCCTATTTTATCAAAGCAATCTTGGTCGATCTTCAAAGACCCAAGCCAAACAACCTACTGAATGGAAGTGCGTTCACACAGAAGTCAAAGAACTTGCAACAACAAAGTTTAGTCCAAAGGTGTAGCTTAACTCATGGAATGTTGATTTTACCATTCATTCAATAGAGCAATTTTAAAACATTCCTTGGATCACTGAAATTGATCCAAGGATGAGTCGGATAAAAGACAAGTTTACAACTCTTAAACCAGATTGCAAACAACCTACCAGAAGTGAAAAATGAATTCAAAGAAGTCATACCAATTCGATCAAAGGATCTTAAGAGTAGAAAATACTTATCCATATCAAGCATGATTTCCAAAATCAGAAGAACATATCCTTATAAGGAAAATCACATATCAACACTTGAATGCAAAGGAGGAAAATAACAACAATCAAGGGTGTTACATGTTTCAGAACCCAATATGAGTACCTTATGGGCTGAATAATCCCTCCATCCCTTAACTTATTCAATTCTTCTTGCATCTTCAAAGAAAGGAGTGGATTGATGGGCCTTTGTTTTTGCCTAAAAGGCTTGGCATTAGATTCAAGAGGAATTTCATGTTGGAACAAATCTTCCCTATATGCCTTCAACTCAAAGTAAGACCAAGTTAGGAAGTCTTGATATTTCTTCAAAATTGAACATAGGATTGCTTCTCTTCCTTGCTGAGATTGCTTCCTAACTAGATTTTACGTGGTTTTTCCTTTGTGCCCGTGTCTTGCTCTTCCCCATCTATACTTCTTTTAATAATGCAATCAGCATTATCAAAGTTTGATTCAAGAGCCACCAAAGCTATGGGAATTATGTTTGTCTTTAGTTGGATGATGTCTTTGCCAAATAAAGTTTCCTTTCCTTCAGCAACACACACCATTGGTTTCCAATCTATATTTTGGTCAATAAACTCTCCTTGGTTCTACAGAAACCATTTCACCTAGGCATCATCATCAAACACTTGCCAATTTTTGACGTTATCAGGGACAGATGGCCTTGTTAGTATTTCAACATCATACTCACAAAATGGAGATACTGTACAATTCCCAAATTTGGATCCTAGCACTGCTAACTTGTCTACAACAGCATTAAACTTTCTATCATGGTGCACAATATTAAAAGATTCAAACATTTCAATCAAATCCTAGACTGCATGCTTGTATTGTTTCATTCTCTGATTTTTAGTAGCATACAGTTTTCTAATTTGCTTGACAATCAGTTCTGAATCCCCTTTGACAATGATATCCTTTATACCATATTTCCATACAATTCTCAAGCCTAATAACAATGCTTCATATTTAGAAATGTTTTTAGTGCATTCAAAGTTAAGTTTGAAAGAAAAGACAAACTCTTCTTGGCCTGGAGAAATCAAAACAATGCCAACACTATTTCCAAACTTGGAACAAGCTCCATCGAATAACAAGGTCTAAGGTAAACCTACTTGTTCAATACATTTACACTGATCAATCTTATGCTCTTTTCCATCGAAAACCCCACAAATTTATCAACATCTACATCAGCATACAACACTTCATAAGAATCATTATTGGGATCTTCAATGAGGTGCAACATTTTTTTCTCTCCATATAGCTTTACAAGGTTTCCTTCAATTGGAATGGTGGAAAAAGACATATCCATCTAAACACTTCCACCAACACTTACAGCCCACTTTCTTGATAACAAAGATGCCCCATTTGGCAGGGCAATCAACAATAACAACATCAAGTTTCAAGTTCTTACCCGGATAAGTTGCAAGTTGTACCACCAAACCTTTTACACATCCTACAACAAGAACCTCTCTAGAATCCATTGTAGTACACTTACCATAAGTTGTTGTCACTTTAATGTTCAATTCATTCATGAATTCTAGAGGCATAACATTTTAGGATGCTCCGTGAAGTAAACATGCAATTGTGCAGCAATCTATATTTAATAATTAGTGTTGTAAAAATGGATCAGCATTTAATCGAGACTCAACCAGAGATGTTCCCAAGTAAACTTCGGTGGTTCACCTATCTCCGCCAAGTGTTGGTTGCTTTTCTAGGTCTATAATGGTTGGAGGAGGAGTGTTTACATTATTTATATTTCTATCTTGGGCAACCCTATCTTCCTCCAATCCCAAATACTCAAAAGCCATCTTCTTGTGCTCGTGAATCCGAGCAGTTCAACAATTGGGACGAGAAATCTTGATCCGACTCAAGACCTAGGAAATGTCATATGAAATGTATTTGGGCAAAGCAGCATTTGGAGAAAGATTAACAAACTCATTAGATGGCACAAGATTTTTCACATTTTGGGCATGGGTGGGAACACCAGTTCTACTTGAGACAACAAGACCTTTTCCAGATGCATCTTTATTGGAGTCTCTTTTGGAACATTGGTGAGAATTGGGGTCTTTGGTTTGGCTTGAGGCCCTACCCCTTTAACAGCTTTACTTCTTGTGTTATACTCTTTTTCTTGGGCAACAATAGCATTCATTAACAGTTGTCTATCCTCTTCTGATGGGATTCCTCCATCGTACTTCTTAATCATTAGAGCTCTTAGGTACTCAAAATCATTATTAGGAAGTTCAAATGCTTGTACCATATCTATTTCTAAAGCATGAGAGGGAGGAAGAAGAGGTACCCGGTGAATGTAGTCCCAAAACTTGCAACATTTCTTGCACTTATTACCTCAGTTGAAGTTTCTCCTTGTTGTGAGCTTGTAGAGCAGTCCACCATGCATGCATCATCATCAGTGTTGTCATCATCATCGATTCTTCAACTTGTTGATCTACTTCACATGGTGGGTGGGGTAAGAAACATTTTTCACACCAATCAATTTGATTTATCTCTTCAACAACAACAACTCTAGCATTTAGAGGATCAGAACTACTCTATTCTCCCTAGCTTGGGGTTGTCTAGCTCCCATGGTTCCTTTACCTCGTCATAAGATCTCGATCATTTCTTGGATGATTGGAAAAAAATTGTCCTTGTTTCCTATGTTGACCTTGAACCTTTTCCAATTCCTAACTCTTTCTGGCTAGCTTATAAGAGATTTCTTTGATAGCCTCGCCAAGGTCTTTACAATCTCCTCAAGATCCATAGCCTTACTTGATTGAGGCTTCTCAAGATTGATCAGTTTAACACCCTCCCTCTTAGGAGGTTTTCCAACTACTTTAATGTTGTTCTCAATTTTCAGAGCCATGGAAAAGGCCCGCCTCAAAGTTCCAGGTTATTATCCTCGAATAGTAAGCAACTTGCTTATCAAATGCATCCGAATACTTTATCGACATGATTCATCACATGGCCTCAAATTAATAGGAAATATTCTCAATTTTTGTTAAATCTTGTATTAAAATCATGCACTAATTCATTAGTATTATTTTTTATATTTTCAAACTCTAATTAAAGAAACCGGGGTTTGTTTTATCACCATACCGCATTCTAAAAGCATTCTTCATCTTTGTCAGATTCAATGGAATTATCTAGAAAATATTTATACCATCCCTCATCTTCTTCTAGAGTATGGATAAATAATTTAATGTATACATCCTCAAAATCTATTTCTAAGTCCTCCATCATATTGACAAAGAGCTTCAAATGCTAATCACCGGTGATTGCATTATTTCCGTGAAACTTAGGCAACTATTTCTTACGTCTGTGGCACAAAGATTTGGATAGCTAGCCATACCTCTAAAAATTATGGCACCAAAAGTATTAACAATAAATGGGGGTCTCAAGGTGAGGCTGAGCCATATTATTCTAAGGAGGTGATCTTATAGGAGAAACAGAATGATGAGGAGTGAGGGGTCTGTGTGGTATAGGGATGTAATTTTTAGAATGACTGCCCTTTAAAGGCTTTGTTTCTTGGAAAATCTATTAGATTTGGAAAATTCAGGGATATAATGAGATGCAAATATTTCAAATACAAAAGAAGGACCCTCTCCAAATGGAGAATTCAATTCAACAAAGAGACTACCTAATTCAGAAGCACTTGAGGAAGTATTGCAATCTTTAATCACATGTTGATCAGTTTCACCAATGGAGATCTCTTTTCTTGATGTTTGGCCTCCAACAACCTTCCAAATTCTTCTTTCTTCTAAATTAGACTTTCCCAGCTCTTGAAATAACCTTCTATTAGGGTCCCTAGTGAAGACAGATCTTCTTCCTTCCAAATTTGTAGATATTAATGACAAATCTTACTTGATATATGTTAAGACATTGGTATTTATAAAGAATTTAAACAGTGTGGAGTCGCCACTATGGATTTTCACCTTAGTTTGTGCAAATGCACTATGAAAGATCTATCAAATGTCTCACAACATCATATTCATGAAAATATTACAATATATGCTCTTATTTTACCCAAATTTATCAATGATGATACAAAATTTAGTGCAATAATTATATAAGCTGGAAATATTGCACTCAAAACTCACAATTTTAAAAATTCTTATAGATTTGAATAGATAATGATGTTTTAGCAATGTATTTTCACTTTAAAATCTATAAAAATCTATACCAGGGTCTATACATGTAAACCTTTGTTCAAATACTTCAAAGATTCCCCAGCAATGTTGTCATGATCATTGTTGAGGCCAAATGGATATGAATTGGAAACAAATCAACAAATCATCCTCGCAACGCAAATCGGTCCCAGTAAACGGCGCCACTAGTGTTGGTATCCAAATTTTTTCTCCTTTTCAATCCGAGTAGCAACACAATTTTGACATGGAGCTTAGAGACAAATAGATCATAGTGTGTGTTGTTTTTTAGCCTGCATGAGATCTAACTCGGCCCTTTCATTCACTCATATTTGTGGAGAGATGGGTAAAGCACCTTTAAGAGGATTTGACCTATCCTCACTACTTTAGGTTGTGCCTCTTCAACCAAGGTGAGAGGACCCTTAGTGTAACCTCTTTTTGATGAAGGAGATGGAGATATCCTTCTTTTGCACAAATTTTATGAAGAAAACCTTGGGAAAATATGATTAATACTCCATAATTTAACTCTTAAGAGTTGTCACTTCTAAATGATGGAGATACTTTCAACACAAGGCTAAGGTTACTGAAGACATTAAGAAATCCTGATTGTTCTACATATTTTAGTAAATAGATTTTGTTCCTTTGTTAATACACAGGAAAACAGGGTAGTTCAGGGTGGATTCATCGTTTTTGAATAATTTTGGTGGGAGATGAAGTAGGATAAATTTGATTATACCAGATCTTCAAAGGGACTTCACAACAATGAACAACTCAACAACAAAAGCTTTAGAATAGTTAAGATGTTCCTTCAACCTAGAAGGTGTGCTTCAATGGAGGCCCAGATCAGCACATTTTCACACAATCTTTGAGACTCTAACATGAAGGCTCAAATTAAAAGACTCAATTAAACACCAAAATCTTTGATCAATCACACCTAAGGTACACCCAAAGACTTACAAACAATATTTATCAACAAATGACAGTGAATTGATTTTAAATTTGTTTATCTCATCACAAGATGAAGGATCTTCTTGAAATGAAATTGCAAATGCGAGTAAACAGTCACATGGATGAGATCTTGTGTGATTTCACAAATATTTCAAAATAATATTGCAATAGGAACAAGTAAAACTACTTGCAGACATTTATGAAACAAAGAAGACACTAATTACTCCAAGATTGACACAAATTAATTTCAAAATTGCTTAGATTCATCAGTAGGGGAAAGCTTCTAGAGCAATCTCAAGTGCTCATTAATGGCTATACATCTGCAACCAACTTGACATGATAGAAAATATAACAGAAGAAAATAACAGGTTATCTCATATTGGTCTCTCAGGAAGACATCTTTCTCAAATTTTCTCTTAAGAATTCAACCCCTGCACCCATTATAAGAGTATTCTCATTGCATTTATACATTTTTATTCACTCAATTTTCCCCAAAAGAGAAGAATATTCGAGGGACATTTTCTTGTTACCAATTTATTTTAGAAAGTGACATTTAACAAATTCACATCCAAAATCTACCAGTGGACCAATTGTGAATTGATCACATTTCTTGGGCCCTCGACTAATGACTAGGATTCCATGCCACAACTTTTGGGAGTCCTTCTAATCATTCTAATTCTATCATGCAATAAATCCCCTTTTTAATCATTTTCAGAGGCTTTGCACAACTGGATATGATAGGTAATCCTTTTTGCTCTCAAGGAAACACCTTTTTCATCTTTTATGCCTGCACCCTTCATCATTTCATCCTTTTCCCTTTCTTTCCTCGAAACTTTGTCCCACATCCAGCTTCTTTGGTAATTCCCATTTTTGCAAGTGCCCGAGCAATTCCAACTTCAAAATATTGACCTTAACAATCCTTGGACTCACAAATTAAGTTTTGAATCCATTCAATGGCACTTTACAGACAGAGACGACAAGGAATTTCATCAAAAATGATGAAAAATAGTGCGTATTTGCATCTCCAAGAGTCTTGGAGAAAAATGGTGGAAAAATAGACACAAAACACACAGCAACCATTGATTTTCCCCTTTTCTACTTTATATCATAGTCATCCACATGTTTCCTTAGCACAACTGCAAAGGAGAAGTATAGGGGCAAGTTTCCAAATAAGCACGGGCCTTCCATGTGCCTGTGGCCCAAGAAAATACCTTTTGGCCCTTGAAAAAGTCTCAGAAAAAAGGAGCCAGAAGAAGCCTCCACGTGTCTCAATGGTGCATTTTGAGATGGTCCAAAAAGAAGACCCCAAACAAGCGCGGGCTCACCACATGTCTCAGTCTAGCAAAGTTGTTAAAAATTTTGAAGGATCAACGGAAGGTTCCATGTGTCTAGGGTCGAGATAGTTTTCCTTGGTTGTTGAAAAGTCCAAGCAAAAGGTAAAGTGAGTAGAAGCCTCCAAGTGTCCTCCTGATGCTTCTTCAAAATAAAACTTAGGGCCGGTCCCCAAATAGGCGTAGTCCCTCCATGTGTCCTAGGCCTTTCAAAATTACTTTGAAAATTTTAAGTATAGAGCAAAGCCGGTGGAAGCCTCCACATGTCTCTTTATCGCACTTATTAAGGTGGGACCCTGAGGCGGATCCTCAAATGAGCACCTTCCCTCCACGTGTCCATGGTCCACCAAAATTGTACCATCCATATGAAAAAATTGTCTATGTTTTGGCGAGGTAGTGGAAATCTCCACGTGTCTCTCTGTCGCACTTATTAAGGTGGGACCCTAAGGCAGATCCTCAAATAAGTGCCATCCCTCCACGTGGACAAGTTTTTGGTTGAAGCGAGCCTTAGAGTTTTTAAAGTGCCCCACCAAGCCGCATCCAACCAGAAAGGGCCACATTTCCATTGATGCTAAGAAGTAAATTTGACTAGGAAAAATACACCCGTCAAACCGTAAAATGCAAGAAAATCACCATTTGTGCCGAAAATGAATCCTTCTTCAAGGATAGAGAATTTGGAAATGTTATAAGGCCCAAATATGATCCTTTGAGCTGCATCTAATCATGTTTCCATAGATATTTGGGACAAAAATGATAGGGAAAACAAAATGTGACTATGGAAAATGAAGGAAAGGAAAACCCGAGTTTTATGCCCAAGTTACAGACTCTTTCATATGGACAGAGGAACGGAAAATAAATTCTGGACTTTTAAGTGTTCCTCGACCAAGGAAGAGATTGATCATGGAAACCAAATGGAGAACAGATTTTTTATGCATAAATACGGGGATATAGAAAACACGACAAAGCCCGCAAACTGAAGAATTTCAAGGAAAAACAAGATGAGACTAATTTGAGCACCAACGGTGCCTATATTTAAGGTCACATCTAGGAGGTGACAGAAGACCACATAGTTCCAAATCATCACAATGAGAGATGGAAAGGGATAAGATGGAGGAATGATCCAAGGATATGACTAAGGGAACATTGGTAAATGTGCTAACATAGAATCGTTGCAAGTGTAATCATTGCTAAGGCCCCTTCTAGTTTACCATCGAGGAAGGCCAAACGATATGCTCCCAACCCATACTTGTGTGTAATAATGTATGGTCCAATCTAGTTAGGGGAAAACTTTCCATGTTGGCTCATTTCTAGAGTAGTGGCATTCTAACTTTCCTTAAGAATGAGGTCATCGATTTTAAAGTAACACTAAGAAGATGGGATGAGCTAAACAAGTGAGAACAAGAGAATATGTTGTTGCTTAAGGAAGTGAAAGGTTATGTGTTTTATGACGAATGAATGGTCTCCTTAGAGAGAGACAAATATGATGGATCTAAAATATGATCAAAATGCGTCATGATTAGCTGAGATAATTTAAATCTAGATAATAATATGCACCACAACAAAGAATTTTTAAATAAAATCCATGGTGCTTCCAAAGGAAACACAGAGATATGGCCGCAAAGGTGGTCGTAGAAGGAGAGGATAAAAAGTATGATCGGATAAGACAATCTAGATAACACAAGATTATTTCAAGCATGGAGATGAAATAATCTGTAGATAAACATATCCTAGAATGGAGTCCCCTAGCATAGGATGAAGAATCAATGAGGACCGAAGAAGAGGATAGACAGACAAGATGCGCAAGGAGGGGAATATGTTCCCCCAGCGATGGAGGGGTAGGCTATCGATAGTAATGGATCAAAGGTTATGTAACAAGGTGAACATTATCGATGAACAAGGGAGGAACCCCATCAGGAGGAGCAATAGGAGGTGATGTGGATGGTCGAGATGACTGCGCGAGGTTGGATGGATGATGAGGCGGAAATATAAGTTAGATGAGTTACGAATGAAGCAAGTAGATGGAGAAGGAGACTCATCAAAGAGGTATTCTCTCTCGATAAGATCATGAATGATAACCTAAAGAGCCATATAGTGCTCTGTTTCATGACCCGGCATGCGATGAAAGGTACAGATGTGATGACAATTGAACCATGATTGCTTCGAATGGCTTGTGTCAAAGACCTTGATAGGAAGTAAGAATGATGTCAGAAGTCTAAAGTAGATGTTAGAGGACATCTGCATATGATTCAATGTATATACTAGGAGAGGTCCTGTGAGATGGGGTGGATGATGAGGATGAAGGTGGATTGTGGAAAGGTCTAGGTGGTCTAGAAGAAGAAGCGGTGGTGGATCATTTATGTTTTGATGACTGGGTAAATGAATGTTCTCTCGAGGAATAATCGACGGTTTGGATCATGATGAAAGAGGGGGGCCTAAGATGGATGGATGTGGCCCCAAGATGGAGGATGGGGATTTATTCTTAGTTGGAGGAATGTCAACATTCTTATGAGGATGCTCAAGGGACCATTATGGGGAATGTCAAGGTCTTTAGATTTGGATTTTTAGGGTTCCCTTGGTAACGATGAAAATAATCTCTACTTGGGTGATCCGGTAATGGTGTGCCGGCTGATGGAGGAAGTATCTTTTGTATGACATGATTCTAAGGAGGGTAAATATTGGCTAGATTTGGGGATGTCTAGCTGATTGGATTAAACATTAGGGTCACCTATAGTGGATACTAGTTGAAGGGCTCTCCAATATTTTTCGAATGATGAAGGTGGTGTAGAAGCTAATGGGGATATGGTGACAATGGTTGATGCGGTAGGCATAGGTAGAAATACGTAAAGATGGAATGGTACTGAATCTATGAAGGTATGACAAGAAAAGGTGGAATATATGTGGATGGAGGAATAGGATTGGCTAGAGTAGATGCAGATAGAGGTGCGAATTGACTTAATTAGGTAAGGAAGGTATAGGTGTGTGCTCCATAATAGGTCCGGGTCTAGAAAAGATGAGAGGCATTTGGATGATGTAGTTAATGAAAGCTATGTGAGATAGGGAAGATGGTGGATGCACTAGTATAGGGGTGGAAGAGATATAAGTTTCAATAGGCATATGAGTGGATCTAGGATGTTTGACAAGTGTGACGATGGAAGTGGATGTGGAAGATGAGGTAAGTGGGGTGGTCATAAGCGAAGAGATAGGTGGTAAAGATGTCGGGGTAGATATGGTACGAGATGATATAGAAATTAGCGAAGAAATGTGTGATAAGGATGTCAACAAAATGATAGGTGTGGATGAGCAAACATGTGCGGCCAAATCTGATGCAAATGTAGTGAGAGTTATACAAGATGTGGTTGTGAGAGAAGTGGTAGAAGTAAGGGAGGTAGGTAAAGTGACTGTGGATATGGTAGATGTAGGAATAATGTTAGAAGGGGCCAAGGGCACAATACCTAGGATGGAAGTAGATGAGGAAATGGGTGAAACTGATGTGGAAAGAGGCATCTGATGTATGGTGTTGATTGAGAATGGGTTAAATAGATGTGATGTAGAAGGTGAAGATGAATTGGTGAGTGGAGGATTAGGAAACTTTTGTCTATAGATGTCATGTGATGAATATTGGATTGTTTGGAGAGATATAGGATCATGATGATAGGTGGATTCATATAGAGATGATGGATATTGGGCATAAATGAGGAGATATAATATGGTAGGCTCGTAAGAAGTGTCCCTATGTGAGATGGGAGGAGATGTCATAGGATGGAGTAGGATCTGCTGACTGATACCTATGGAGAAGGAAGTCACAGATGGGGTTCTCATGAGGAATATCCATAAGGGAAGTAGGTATGATGATGTTGGGTGACACGGGAATATCATGAGGTAACGGGGATAAAGATGGTAGGGAAGAAATAGGAATGGTGCATGGTGATGGCGATGGCAAGTAAAGGTGATGAGGTCTAGGATGATGGAGATAAGGGTGATGGAGATAAAGGTGATAGAGTATAAGGAAATGGAGTACAAGGTTATGGAGATAAGGATAATGGATTATAAAAAATGGGGATGAAGCATGGTCTACGGATCAATGTGGGTGAGATATGGGAGGTCTACGGTGAATATAGTCATAGATAGGGCTAGAGGAAGCCCTAGAAGTAACTGATGGTCTGGATGGGGTTACGGAGGACTGCTAAGGACTGCTCGAGGAAAATTTTGGTTCCATTTTTAAATAGGAAAGAAAGAAAACAATTCATTTTTATGTTTTGATTAAGAAAGTGTGAAGAGGATGGATGTGAATGGACCTAGGAGATGGAAAACTATGTTTGGTCTCAGGTAAGTTATGGCTAGGAAATGTCTGAAATGGTCTCTTGTTGGGTGATCAAATCCCAATCAATGAACCAGGTGAAAGGAATGTTTTGATGTGTTAATTAATTTGAAGTTTTAGGTTGTGTGTGATAAGATGTGTGTAATGTAAAATATTGAACCTCCTATTTAAGCTATGTGAGAAAGCAGAATGCAAAAGGTTATTTTAAGCCCAACAAAAGGTGTGATGTTCAATGAGTACATGGACAAGAAGGGAAGGTACAATGCAAAAAGAGAAAATAATGAAAATAAAAATACCCGGATGGCGCTTTTCCTATTTTCCCGCACTCTTGAATGATAAGCGATCCAAGCTAGAACACGATCAAGTAATAATACAAGCACTCACACTCTAGTGTTAGTGGTAAAAAAGAAAAAGAAAGATATAGAAAAGAAAGAGATAACCAAAAGGGTGGTACCACCGTGCATCTCAGAATGTTTTTCTATTTTTTGTTCATTATCAATAAAAGAGATAGTTACTAAAGAAACTAGAAAACCTCAAATGATGGAGGGTTTACGTTACCTCAATATGCGATATGAATATGCGGCGCCAAGTAGATGGATCATTTCTACAACAATATCTACAAAATTGAAACGTATTAGATTATATGGATGTATGTGGGGCTGCCCAAACAATGCCGGACCTAGGAAGTGGTTAGCTTCCTTGGCGGATGTCAACCCCCATGTTTAGAAATATGGAAATAGATCAAGAGCTATAAATAACATGCAGAAATAGAGAATTATTGAATATGGAAGGATTGAGATTGATTTAAGATTGATTTAACTCGATCAAACTACAAAGCCAAGCTTACCTAGTTTGGGTCGACAACAACCCTGTGATCGAGCACAAGCGGGTTGATGGTGACCTAGGAGGATGAATCTGGAGCTATAGATGAAATATGTAGACCGCAAGGTCCTGGGAGAAATACGGAAGTTAACAACCTATGGTTGTTATAGGAGGATCTAGAAGAGGATTAAAGGTAGAGAGGTAGGGAAAAGGGGCGAGAAAAGTATTATTTAGGTAGATTATTAGGTGGATAGGGCCCTTATTGGCGTTGACTAGGGAGGATCAACAACGATTGTTGTAGGATTGGGATGAGGTGAGAAGAAACAATCGAATATAGCAACATGTAAGCATTAGGACTGGAAATAAAGCTTTTTGAGTGATGGTTGATGCTACTCGGACCTCGCAAAATATTAATCTGCAAGAAAGAAAATATAATCTAGTAGAAAACTTTATAAAAGCACTATAAATCAAGAAATCTCATGACGGAAGATCGTGAGTGATGTAAAACATGTTGAATGATGGATGGGATGTCTGTAACTATCACATGAAGCTCTGGAAGTCACGAAGAAGCTCGATTGCTCTCACGGTTACTTGATTGTCAAGTGATTGCATCTAATGCATAATGGAAATAAATCAAGCATATTTATAGGGTTAACAAAATAGGTTGGGTCACCGATCACATGGAGAGTTTCCCTCTTGGGCTTGATTTTGTTTTAAGGAAAGCTTTGATGATTTCAAAGAGTTGGTTGAATTATTTAAAGCATATTGGTGAGATTAGATGACTTGGGATGACTTGGGGATGAATCTAAGGTAGTTAGGGCATAAAAATAGATAGGATGAAAGCTAGAAAAGCAAAGTTGATTTACATGTAGAATAAAAGCATCCTAATTACAAAGTTGATTAAGGCAATGACGAGGGTTAATTAATTAATAGGATCAATGTGGATGGGATAGTTGGGCATGTAAAATATTAAATGATTAATTAATTAATGTTTCTTGATTAATTAATAAGGATTGGATGGGCATTTGATTAAATAGGGATTATGGATAATATAATAAATGCACACAGAGAGATGAGAGGATAGATACCAAATATAGGTGTCTACAAATTGTTGCACGATACCCAACTCATTATTGTTCCCATTCTTAAACCATCTACTTTAACATTTGGTTCCTCTATCAAACAAGATGAAATTAAAATCATTAGTGTTCAATTTAAAAATCTAACAAATGAGATTGTCTCTCTTAAGATACATCAAGCTCAATCTTTGAAAACTTATTTTAACCCTCCTCGGGGTTACCCTGTAATAAATTTTTCCATATCCTAATCAAATATTTCCTCATAATTATCTTCCAATAAAACCACCAAATGCAAATCCACAACCCCTACCTACCCCTAACTTAAGTAAAGACATTATTCCAGTTCAAAATAACATGGCCAACATTTTAAATGGTGTTATCCTTTTGATTAACCCAATAATCAAGTATACATGTGAAGATGGAATGAACTCCTTACGGGAAAAGGCTATCATGGTTCAAGATCCATCCTACTCATAAGAACTAACCACGGATCCTTTAATAAGAAATGTAAATGAGGTTTAAGAGTTTACCCTTGAACCCAACCTCATGATCTTCGGACACAAAGAATCGGGTGCGATTAATCAAGCCATAAACATCTTAAACAGACACAACTTCATGTGATGGATCATAAAAGGTCTAAATAGTGGAAAATAGACGTGATATCTCATCCTTCTTTTTCTCAATTTTGCACGACACTTCCAATCATTCCGTAAATGTACACAAAAATTTAGATTAATCTAGTTTTTCACATGTTACTCAACAACCAAAGAAAAAAAATCCTAGAACATTGGAAATCCTCCTATCAAATAGCTTCTGCAGATTGTATGGAAGGAACAAAGAACATGTCACCCCCATTATAGAAATCCATTAGTATTCCTCTTAACGTTGTGGAATAAATGAAGATAACAAATATCAATGTCACAATGTGGGATGTCTTATCTATCCCATCTCAAAGAAATTTTTTGCAAGAATCATTAAAGCAAATTCCACCTCTAAACCCCTCCATGCACAAACCAGATGCCACGGTCAACATTTGTCACCTAAAGATAAGAAATTAAGTTTAGTTTTCAAACCTCCTCTTTTCTACATGTCTCTCATAGTTGAAAATTGACTTGTTAATAATTGCATGATAGACTCGATACTAGTACTTTAGTCATTCCAAAGAAAACTACAGACATCTTGGAGATTGAGTACAACCCAAATGCAAAGGGTATTCTACAACTTGATGGATCAATAGTGTAATTCTTGGGTGTAATAAGAGATCTTTAATCAACCATGCATTTTTTCCAATTCTAACCATAATGCGAGACATTTCGTGATTGAATTATCATTGTTATTTTCCCTTTTCCTCTCTAGAGATTTCACATCTAAGGTGGGTGGATATATTTCCTCATATTGGTATCATATGTTTCTTAGAATGAGGTATGGGACTAATTTTACTATTAAGGTTAAACCTATTTCAGATTATCATGGAGAATTTAATGATCCTAGTCCTATCAATGCCAATTGCATGATCCAAAAATAAACAAATTATGATCATGAACTAGTTGAAACAATGCATTAATAAAATTCAATTCTTGATCTCGTGCTAAATGAATAAGCTAAAGAGCAATATGATTTGATCCCTATGACACATTAGTACAAATTGGTCCAGGTATTTATTATATCCATGAGGAAAATTCGTAACCCCCATGCCACACAAAGAAAAAGATGGTGATGCTTCTGGTTTATGGAAGTTATACTTTGATGGTTCCGTAAATAGAAATGAATAAGGCGGGTGTATTTCCTATCTCCCCAATGGTAAATAAACTCTTCTTTTCCCATGGGTTACAATTTTCATGCTGCTAAGCAATGTGGTGAGTATGAGGATTATTACATGGCTTGGTGATTGTGGAAAAAACAAATCAAAGCTTTGCATATTTTTGGGGACACCAAATTGGTTATCCATCAATTTAGAGTTATATGTGTTGCTAAAAACAAACTTTTGAGAGGCACCAAGTTTGGGAACTCTTTGAAATTTTTGAAGTTGGCAACCTTCAAGTGGTTCCACAAAATTAAAATAAGGTGAAATATTGAATGGAAACTATTTTTTCTCATTTATCCCATGTCAAAGAACTTATCCAAAGAAAACATGTTAATATGGTTGTAAGAACATTTGTTCTAGATAATCATGTAAATTGGAAATTTTTTGAGAATGATGAGTAGATTGTTTAATTCATTCAAAATGAAGTTAAATTCTCTTCCAAATTACAACCCGCTTTATAAGACATTTGTGGTGATAAGATCATTCAATTGAGAACAAACAATTTACCCAAAGGATTAGTCACCCTTGAAGGAATTTTCAACTCTGATGATGAGATCAAGGGGGAAATAAGAAGCATGTACTTGGGTTAAGAGGATTATAGTCCAATCACATCATTGACAACTAAAAGATATTTTTCTTGAGAAGGTATGTAGTGTTGAGGAAGAACAAGATTTTGTTTCATTATTTCAAAAATATCATGATGTATTCTCATGGAATTATGAGGTTCTAAAAGGTTTTGACCCGTTATTGCTCATATTGATCTTGATCTGCGCTGCTAAGCTAGTTAGACAAAAAAAGAGGCCTGTAAACCCCAAAATTGATCCCCTCATGAGGAATGATTTATCTAAACTCATTGAGTAAAAAATAATATTTCCTATCAAATAATCATCCTGGGTGACAAATTTGGTTCTGGTTAGAAAGAAGAATGGAGAAATAAGACTCTATGTGGATTTCAGGATTTGAACAAGGCTTCATTGAAATATAATCACCCTTTTCCTTACATGTAAGAAATCATTCAAATAGTGGTTAGATCCGAAGGGTTCCCATGCTTAATTATTATTCAGCTTCAATCAAATAAAAATTAGATAAGAGGATCAAGACAAAACTATGTTCAAAACCAAATGGGAACATACGCATATCAAAAATGCCTTTTGGTTTGTCACATGCGGGTGTCACCTTTCATAAAGTAATGAATATTACTTTTCATAGACTTATTAATCACTCCATACTTTTTATCTAGATTAAATCATATTCATATTAAAGTAGGGATATCAACATATGGATCATTTGGAGAAAGTGTTTGAAAGATGTAAATAATTTGGAGTATCATTGAACCCCAAGAAGTGCATTTTTACGATTCCACATAGTAAACTATTAGGTCACGTTGTTGAAAAGGATGAAACTACAATTGACCCAAAAAGAGTCTTGACATCTTATCTCTCTCTCTCACTTTTCCAACTCACAAAACATTTATCAAGTCTTTCCTAGGAAAGATCAATTTTTTTAGGAAATTCATTCCTAACTTTGTAGGACTATTCAAGCTTATCACCTTGTTGCTTAAGGAAAGACATTTTTTAAGTGGACTGGGAAGGAAAAGAAATCTTTGATAAAACCAAAGCCAAAATATCTCAAGCATCAACACTCGTCAATCAATATTTCACAAAGGATCTTATCCGCTATGTTTATGACATGGATATAATTGTAGTCGTGCGGTTATTACTCAAAATAACAATGAAGATATGGAGCATTATATGGCTTTCTTTTGCCAAATATTGAAATATTTCAATCTCAAGTACATCCACTTAAAAGAATATGTTTTCTTCATCTTACATGCTCTCAAGAAATTCAATCCCATATTAGATGTCAATTGCATCAAATTTATATCCTCACATACTAGTGTGAGATATTTCATTATGGGGGCAGAAATTAGTGAAAAGAGATCCACATGGGTAACTAATATCATGGAGTTTGATGTGACCATCAAAGCCACAAAATTGGTGAGGGGAAGATGATTATGTGACCAAATTTCCTCGACACTCATGAGAATAATGAAGAAGTTTCTTTCTTCATGGAGGAAGAACATGAGAAAGTAATAGAGAACTTGCACAACAAGAGGCAACCCAAAATAAAAAGGATCTCAACAAAGTCGTGAAATTTGGATGAACTATATGGTAACATTTAAAGCAATTGGAATTTTTCCTCTTGATTTCAGTATGAGAAAGAGAATACACTTAAGGTTGCATTAAATTCCTTATGTTTTAATTGATGGAATTCTTTTCAAAACGAATAGTGATGGTTTCTTACAAAGGTGAACAAGTAGATAAAGTATTGACAGAATTCCATGATGGTTCCTTTTATGAGCATTTTTCAACCGAGACCACAAAAATGAAAATCCTTAGATCAAGATACATTTTTCTAGGTTATTTATGGATGCATATCAATGGGTCAAGAAATGTAAGGAATGTTCCTTATTTATAGGCAAAAAAAGGTTGGAAGCCCTTCCCTTTGTCATATTCAGTTAGATGAACCCTTATTTCAATGGGTACTTGATTTCATAGGCAGATCAACCCTCCTTCAAGTGTAGGTCACAAATGGCTCTTCATAGAAATAGATTACTTCCTCGGGTGGGTAGAGGCTATAACGCTCAAGGAGGCTAATGAATCATTCATCCTTTATTTCTTGGAAGATATTATAACAAGGTTTGGGATTCCTCAAACCATCATTTTCTAATAATGCTAAGCATTTCTAGGATCCAAATTATTTGATTGGGCTCTTAGAAATGGATTTTACTTGAAGACTTCCTCAAATTATTACCCACAAGGTAATCATTTGGTAGGATTAACTAATAATAACCATATCGAATCATGAAGAGAAATATGTAATTAAATCAAAGACAATGACACACTAAAGTAAAGAATGCTCTTTGGGATTATAGAATCGCTCCAAAGAAAGCAATTGGTAATCCCCATTTTTCCTTATATAGGAAAGAGAAGCTAGGATCCCATTATCACTTGAAATACCTTCATTAGAGATGGCGAGTATATGGAATTCAAGGGTGTAGATAAAAGAGAAATCATAATAGAAGAGTTGGTTAAACTTGAAGAACTCGGGAAGTTTGTCATGGATAAGTTAGAAATGCACCAAATATCTACCAACTAGTGGTTTGACAAGAAATCCAAGCCATGATTTTCAAGGCAAGAGACTTGGTCCTCACGTGGGACACAAAAAGAGATAAACCAGGATGTCACTCCAAGTTTGATGCACTTTGGAGTGGGCCATATGTTATCATTTCTTGCAAAGAGGCTAACTCTTTTGAGTTATCCAATCTTGATGGAGAGGTATTGCAAATCCTATTCAATGGGATTTATCTCAAACACTCCCATTAATTTATCTATTGCATCTTGTAAATACTTTTTTTATTATCGAAGGTTCCCTTCTCTTATTATGTTGATCACTGATTGAGTTTCTTTTCCTTAATATTTGTGGTGATCCTTTTGTTTTGTAATAATTTCGTTGCACTGCACACACCTGAAAATCAACACATGATTTTAGACGCACTCAACTTCCCAATGTCATGACGAGACATTTGAAGTGTGTGATATTGGATGAATAATTGATAGGAAACTAAAGGAATTTCAAGGGCTATGAACTAGTAGCGTGAAATCTTAATAGTTGAGTTTTTCTATAGGATATCGTGGCTATGACCTGAGTACCGTGAAATCTGCTTTGGTTTGATTGTTTGTTTTTATTTGATTTCTAAACTACGTTGAAACTTGGTTTTAAATAAATAATGGAAGTAGATTTAGTTTAAATAAAAGACAAATTTGTTTAATATTTTAATCAACTAGATTCATTCCCAATTAATTAAATAAAATGAGATAAACAATCTATTCTATTTGTTTGAGAAAGAAATGAATTGAAAGAAACTAATTAAACAACTAATATCTTTTTGTATTTTCCAGAATTTAAATAAAAATAAATAAATAAGCTATTCTACAAACACAAGAAATTAATTAAAATAAAATACTACTTCTAATAAAATAAAATAATTTATAGTGAATAATCGGATGTAGCTACACCTTTGTTGTTGGATCAGTATAGCACATTTTATTCTAAGGAATGTATTTGAAAATCATTAATCTAGATACAAAGTGAATTTCTTGAGACAAGATTCTATCTCAGTTTCCGAAAAGGTAAAATATTCTCATAATTAATGTCTCTTTTTTGTATAAAATTTCCCTGACAAAACAATTCTGGATTGACTAACAGAAATAAAGATAACAATTTCTTCACTTCTTCCTCTAACAAAATCCCTGAGCATATCTACAGGGATAAGCCATGAATAAGTTATCAAGGGAAGATATAAGAAATATTTTGAAAATAAATACTAGAAATAGAATAAATGCATTCGGGAAGTGATGGAATCTTCTTCCACTTCTACAATTCTAACCAAATATTTCTTCTACTACAGTAAATATGATTAAACAAAGCTTCAAAATAATTCAAATACACCTCCAAATCAAGCTACTATTGGGTGTGATAGCTTCCCAGATGTGGTGTTGTATTATCTTTCCTTATCTTTGTTTCCTCCTCTAGAAATGATGTCAGATGATCCTGGGTTGTGCAAATGTTGGTTGGTAACATGGAAGAGAAATGGATGGATTTGTGTAAGAGATGACTGAAATCATATGGTAGGAAAGAATAGGGAAAAGAGATGGTTGTTTGTGTAGTTTCTCTCAAAAATTTAGCATTATAAAATTTACATCCAAATTGTGAAAACTTCAACCCATCATACGGGTAAAAGCTTGGAATTTATAAATAAATCTAGGAAAGAAGAAATCAATTTACATGTGTCAATCAAGAAGTGATAAATCATCCAAAGGAGAGGAAGTCAACATTCTAAACATAGTAAACAAGGAAGAGAATTCCAATATGAATCCAATGAGCCTAAAAATAGACAAAACAAGTGATTAAAGTACTCCTAAAATCCAAACATGCGTTTAAAAATGTGTGTTTTGATTTCACGTTGGATGGTGACAAGATCGCCATTGTTGACAGAGTGATGGTTACACAACCACCGCTTTGTCAACAACAGCGGTTACATTACCTCTATGGCAATTATACAACCGTCACACAGACAAAGAAGCTCAAAAATGGGTAGAAAATGGCCTATGGATAAAATTTGAAGTTTTTAACTTAGAAAAGAAGACAAAATAAGTCAGGATAAGCACAGAAAAGAGAAGGGGAAAGAATTTGGACACAATTTTACCTTGGAAAACTTTTTCCTCGTCATTGGAGACATTTTTGTTTTTATGTGTTACACCATGTGATTTTTGGGTGTGTAAAGATTTCCCCCTCAAAAGATCATTTTAGCCATCAATAGGCTAAAACATGATTTCGAGAATGGCACTCCCAAATGGGAGGGTGAAAATTTTACCTCATTCGATCGCACCTTAATTCGATGTCGTCGAGCCATCTCACTACCTACAATAGAAAAATAGGAATCAATTACAAGTACAAAGAAATTTTGACAAAAGTTTTAAAATAAAAAAGATAATATTATGTACAATTTGTGCGAGGGTGATAATTCAACCTACCTCATGCAAGATAGCCTTGCATACACTCACTAAAAGCAAGTGTCAAAAATCCAAATATGTGTTATATATGTCATTTTCATTATGTTGGCATGAGTGAGTTAATGTTTTCATTGATGTAAAAGGTATATGCACATTAATGACAAATATGTATGAGGTCTAGGAATTTCAGATGATTCTTTTCATGATGATGACATGGTCAATCAAGTTGTAGCATGATGGAAAGAATGAAGACAAGTGAGAATGGCTTGGCCTAGTATGCCTAATCAAGGAGACCTAGTTATCATGGGTAATGGAGCATGAATATTTGAGTTGAATGATGGTTTTAGAAGCATGGTTAAGGCATGAAGAGCATGGGGATATTGTATGGAGGCACTCATATGATTCTTAGAGTGCAGCAATAGGTTTGAGCATGGTTTACAGGTGATCCTCTAGACCTAGTCTAGGTGCTTGAAGGCCAGATAGAGCATAAGAGTGAGTTGTAGGGATATGTGAGCTTATGCAAGCATGCAGAGGTGTGAAACATGTTTTCTCAAGTGTGTTAGGTCCTTTTGGAGATCTTGGAAGTAGAGGTGTGGCATTTATCTACTTGGTATAAGTCTAAACTAGACTTAATCATAGTGTTTGGTGGTGTATTGGTGCATAATAGTCACTTTCATATGTTGATGGTCCCTTGGAGACACTCAAGAAGGTATTTCATATTATATTTAGCATGTAGAGGCAGTTTGTAGTGGTTTTATGCATGGTTATTGTGTTAGAACACTTGGTGTGACCGAACTACGTGAAACCCCAAGGCATAGTCATGCAAGTACTATTGTTTGATAATATTTAAACCTATTTATAACTTAGTGAGCATTATAGATGTTAGTAGAGGTTGTTCTAGTGTTGTGGGAAAAATTTTAGAGTCCTATGATGAATATTTTGTAAGTTATGAGGTTTTGAGTCCTATCGAGTTCTAAAAGCACATTTTCCATGTCGAAGTGAGAGAAATCAACTTCGCATGACACGTGTAAGGTCTACATGGGCCCCTCGAGTCTTTAGGGATTGTAAATCATGTAACTAATAATATCTCAGAGTTAGAATGAGATCAAATGAGGCCCTATCTTTTATGAACGAATGTTAAGAAGGTAAGAAGGTCAAAACCCTTCTTAAACCCTAGTTTGATAGCGATGGAGGAAATATTTCTTATTAGATCCTAGAATGGATTGGATCATCAAATTTGATGATTTGATAATGGATATGACTCTCCCAGATTTCATATGGTGGTGGTTTTAGGTCATGACACTTAGTGGAGCCCACAAAAATCCCTTTTTTAGGAAAGAAGGTTTTACTCTCAGGTTTTCCATTAGACCATATGAATAAATTGGTAAAATTGGGTTTTGGGGAGAAATTCTACTGTTTTAATTCATTTTAGAACTTGGTGAGGCCATTTTATGACTTGCACAAGTCAAAATAGGTTGACTAGTTTTTGGGCCTAAAGGGGCAATTTTGCAGTCATGATGAATGGAAGTGCTCAAATCACTTGTGTGTATGGTGAGGTATTTTTAAGGTAACTGGAGGTGTTTTATACATCCACTATTATGTTTTTACTTTGGTTTAGCTGGAAGTTAGTTGAGGTGGCATAAAGAAGGTCACAAGTTGACCTAGATTGACTTGAAGATTGATCGAAGGTTTCTATGAAGATTGATCGAAATGTCAATATCTTGGCTTATTCTTGATAGATGTCCATTGAAGAATGAATAGGGACTAATTTTGTTCCTATTAAATTCATTTCAAGAGCTTGAAAGTGTCAAAAATGGTGGAAGAAGGTCTCATTTCCAAAACTGTGGGAACGAAGTCCCTCCTCAATGAAGGTGAGGTTGCCTTTATTGAAAACCAAAATCGTATTTACATCTATACATTCAAAATTATATGTGGGGGTGTTTTGGAACATCAATGAAAAGAAAAGTGAATGAGGGAGATGGAATGGAATGAAGGAAAGGAGTGGAATGGAATGAATTGAAAGAACATGCAAGAGTTAGGTAAAAACAAAGCCTAATATTACACGAAGAGGAAAGATGAATAACTAACACAAATAAAACAGAGTTTGAGTTAGCTAAAGAAGAATGTGTAAAAGGGACACACGTGAGCAAGTAGATAATTAGAGCTTGATCACTGTGAACTAGAACAACAGATTAATAATGTTGACAATAAGATCAAAGACAATATTTGCATGCAAGATTCAAACACTAACATCTAATGAACATAAGAACATCAAATGTTATAAGAGACAATGAATGGGACACAAAGTTCATATTTCATTAACTCCAAAATGTCTTCTCAAAAGAACACAAAGTTTCTTTCTTTGAAGTAAAGCTTGCATACAAAAGTATTTTCTTCTCCTCTCTCAAAGTCACCTTACAAATGAGCCCTTGACTTCCTTTTATAACCCAAAAGTTGGTTACAAAGTAGTTAGAGTTTTAAATGCACATTAAATAGGGCACTTAAGTGACTTTTGACTTTTTCAACCAACTTTATTAAAAACAACTAAAAATAGAAACCACTTAAGTTAAAAAGTCATAAAAGAAATGGGCACACGTGGACCCCACTTAAATGACTTAGACGCACACATAGACATCCTAGTCAACAATGCGCCACCTAGATCAAAACACCTATGGTCAGTGCCTTATCCATTGGGCCAAGAGTCCACCTATCCCGGTCGTATGGGAATGAACTCATTGACCGTGCTCCGCAATCCTCCAGATGACAAGAGAGATGAGCTTGAAACTTGATCAATTCATCCACCTCTTCATTTGAGAAACATCCTGGTGTGAGCAATTTTGTCTTCATTTGTATTCGCATTCAAAATTACATACAATTCTCCACATGCTCTGAATACCTTTCCATGGTGAATTCTTCATTTTTCATGAGATCAAAGTCGTTACGCCACCTTGGCTTGTCAGAATCCAACTCTTGATCTTTCATCATCGAGAAGATCTTCCAAGAGCCAAAATTGCAATTCACTTCCTGGAGTTATGTCTTTTGTCTTTGTCACCATCCCAAAGTGTTGGCATTCTGATCCGCTCACGATCGTCCAATTCAAGAACGCTCCAACTTTAAGATTGACCGATGAAGTATTGTGCCCATTGCTAATTGAGAGCTGACAGGGACACACTTGAATGATGTGGCCTTGCTTGATGATCCACACAATTATACTTATCATTGGTCTTGGTTTGTATGATGAATCGCATCAATGATCAAGTGAAAACAATTGTTGTAGACAAGATTCTCCCATTATCGATCTCTGCCGATAACAATGGCTTTTGACTCGAAGAGACCTATGCCAATAGCTACGACTTATACCGCATAATGAGGAAGTCAGAGGTTGCTTCCGCTTTGAGCCGTTGGAGTTGAATCACCACACTATGCAGGTGTCGTGGTGCATCATGCAATGATGACCAATCGTCAAGCAAGCGATTTCAAGAAAATTGTGATTCTCTCCTTTTCGCCGATATGCGATCGCAAATCGACTTATATCGACGTGTCCCAAGTTGGCATCGACGATGTTCTCATACTCTGAATGGAGCGTCGAGGTGATTAGAATGCCCTGGAACTTATACCGTAACATCATTTTGTTTGGAGATGACATGATTGTGACAGAAACATGATTTCAGGTGATTACTTCCATCTTACAAAACTGCACAAATTGCCTGTAAAATTAGCCTGGTAAAAATACCAAACGTCACCTTGAGCATCTAAAAATTGGCAAGGGAGCATATGAAGGTGAGGATAATTGAACAAAATAATTCATTTCTCTTGATGATCATCTGAGTCTAAAATATCAACTCTCAAAGTGAGTCACCTTGACAGGCTGAAAACTACGCAACGCAGCAAAGAAATCATGCAAACTGCATTTTATTTGACTCCGTGAAAAATATCAAACGAATTGTTGTACATTTAAATTTTTGCAAATAAGTACATAAATGTGGGAATAATTCAATGAACCAAACCATTTCTCTTGACGATCATCTGGGCTCAAGATATGGATTCTCAAAGTAGGCCTTCCGCCAAGCTGAAATCTGTGCGCGTGTGCGGCAAAATCGAGTAAATTGGGTTTTTCTTGGGTTCGTGAAAAATATCAAATGAGGTGTTGCACATTTGAAATTTGGAAAATGAGTATACAAAGATGGGAAGAATTCAAGGAATCAAACTTTTCTTCCTAAATCATCCATCTTCGAGATATCAAGCTCCAAAGTTGATTACTTCGACAGCTACAAACCGTGGCAAAAATAATAACTTTTTTTTAAAAAATTCCGTTCGAAATCTAGGATTGTTTTAATTTTTAAATTAAATTTCTATTTTTTTTTTCGATTACATCGGTAATGCTTAAATGCATGAAGAATTACTTTGATTTTGAAATGCTACAATGCGTGATGAAAATGATTATTTTAAACCGATATTTTTTTTGGCAATTTGAGTGATCTTATTTCTTTTATTCCTATTTTTCGTTGTTGCTTTGAGATTGTTCGCGATTTTTTGCAAATTGAATTTTGTATTAACAACAATGTTTTGAATACCTTTCACTTCTCGTATTTTTTTGGCTAGTGTAGATAGGGTGGATAGCTCCTTTCACTTGTTTTTTTGTGAATCTTTTGATTTTTTTCTATTTTTGACTGCACTGCATGTATAAGCTCCTTATTCTGCATTGTGCAAAATGTGATCTTCTTATGGATTTTTTCTTTTTTCTAACAACTATGAGCTCTGCCAAGCTAAATGCTTGGAAAATTTTTTTGAAAATTTGTCTTTCACTGGATCTTTTTCTTCCTCCAACTCACGTTGTATTTTCTTTTTTTTCTTTTTGTTATGCTTTCTTTATTTTGACTTTGAGCAGCTTTTTCTGGTTTTGTTTTTTCCTCCCTCTTCACCCCAATGCGTGGCCTTGAAAAGCTTTTTAACTGGCTTTGTTGGCGTGGATTTCCTCAATGAAGGCATTTTGGATTGATATTCTCTTAGAAATGTGTGAGAATGTTTTCTTCAAATGCTTTGACAAAGTGCCTTTTCTAGTTTTTTTTTAATATGCATGGCAATTGCTTTTCTTTTGGATTTTTACCTTTTTTCACATTTGCCCATTATCATCTTTCTAATACCTCCTTTTTATGGAGTGGAATTGGACTATATTAATTGTCTTTGACTTATGCTAATTGCGTGAAACTTGTATTATTTTTTTTTCAAGGTCCCATGCGTTGAATCCTCTTTCGAAATTTCTTTCTTCGTGAATTCTCTTGATACCTATGTGGAAAAACTTTTTTCTTTGTTGCCTACGTGATGGACTATCTAGGTAAATGCGTGGGAAATGTTGTTATTCTTGTTGGGATGTGATAAAATATTACTCTGTTCCTTCAGAAGAAATAAGAAGCAATTTGGAAAGCTTCAGCACGACTTTTCCAACGAGTCCGATGGAGGAATTTATGAAGATTAAACCGACTTTCCCTCTTCCGGGTAGTGGAATTAATTGCTGGGGGAAATGGGGAAATAAACAACCAATTGCAAATGGGAATGGCAAAGTGGGCTATGGCAATATCCATTTCAATTTCCCCATGTGGGAAATCGGGAGATTTTTTTGCCCATTTTCCAATTCATTGATTTGGCAATTGGGGAAGAAATCCACAAGCGGGAATTTAAAACAATTTTGCCAGAAAGGGGAAATCCGGCCCTGGGAAGCCAATTTGGCATTCCCAACAATGGGAAGTGGAAGCTTATTTTTCCCGCAATTAAAATAAAACTTGTTCGAATGAATTTTTAATTAATATTTATTTATTTAAAATACTCCAAAGTTATTAAAAATTAATTTTATTAAACAAAGAGTAATTAATTAATTAATTAATTTTAAACGATTTGAGACCTGGTGGGAGGAGTTCTCACCCAAAAGGATGAAACGAAGACCGAACGATCACAAAAATGAGACGATCGTGATGAGAGTGATAAACCACGCAAAGTAACACTTTTGAAAAATTTCAAAATTTCCATTTTTTTTTTTTTTTAATTCAATTTTACGAAGTCAAAATTGGTTGATAACAACTGGCTCTAATTGGGGACAAGGACTTCATGGACGCAGCAACGGACCTAGACCAAAATATTCATGAACATGATCTCAAAATGATGGGGCACAAAAATGGGGTGACACAAGAGAGGAGACCGAAAACGGGGAAAGAAACAAACCAAAATCCTAATTACCTATGTACATATACGGGAACAACCCATTTTCAATTTTGATAGTGCTTGAGATATTTCCCACTGTAGGGCAAAGGAAAATGAGTTCCATTAGGATATGCCAAGTAATAGGTGTTATCTCCACAGAAATGTCTTGATTTGAAAGGGCCTAGCCACAACGAATCAAACTTCCCATGCTTTCCTTTTGGTTCACGTCTCTTGTCCCAAAGAAGAACCAAGTCATTGATTTGGAATTGCCTCTCTTTGGTTTTCCTATCAAACAACCTCTTTACCTTGGATTGATGTTCCTCGATCCTATTTTGCCACTTGACTTCTTTGTTCCTCAAGCTTGCTTAGGAACATGATCCTTTTATCTAATGCATTGGTGAAGCATTCATCATCAACTGCCTGGGCTAATTTTAATGCTGGTAACTCCAGTGTGATGGGAATTTGAGCATCGGTTCCATACAAAAGTTGAAATGGAGACATCCCGATTGCCCTTTTGGGAGTTATGCGGTCAGCCCACAATGCATCATATAACTTTTGTGCCAAGTTCTTTGATTTTCTTCGACTAACTTCATGCACGATAGTAATGATAATGTTTTTGCACATCGGATTCTTCCCACCATTTCCCTGAGGGTAGTAATCTGACGAATGAGACAAAGATATCCCATACCCATAACAAAAACCTATCATCTCTGTAGAAGAAAAATTTGAGGCATTTTCCGTCATGATCTTGTGTGGAATTCCATAACGAACCAATATATTTTCTTTGATGAAGTCACAAATTACCGCAGTAGATGTTTGTTTCACCGGTATAGCTTCTACCCACTTTGTAAAGTAGTCGGGCCATGGTGAGCACGTGAGTATGACCAGCACTAGAATTAGGATTCAAAACCCCGATGAAATCTAAACCCATTGTTGAAAGGGTTCTTCAATGACAATTGGCTTCAAAGGCAAAGTCCCAACTTTGGTCTTCCAACAAATTGCTGACAAGCTTTGCATTTTGTCACCCATTTCTGAGCATGAAAAACATAGTGGGCCAGTAATAATGTGCTCACAAAATTTTATGAGTCGTCACTGGGCCAGAGAAATGACCACCGCAAGCATGATTGTGGAAAGCTTCCAACAACCTAGGTTGTTGTTCTTTATCAACACATCTGAGGAACATGTCATCAATTCCTTTCTTGAACAACGTGTTGTCCCAAATGACATATACCTCGGCAGCTCTTAGTTTGATAGCTTTTTTCCTTAGCTATCGATTCTCTGGACACTCGCCATATGTGAGAAAGTAGGCAATATCATAATACCATTCATCTGTGGTACTGACAAAAACTACCAAGTGGTAAATTTTCTTCAACTGGTTCTTCTTCAGAGTTATCTCGTGGTTCATTTTTTGCGATGAGTTGGCAAAGTCCTCTTCCTCGAACCAACTTGGTAGGCTTGATATCCAAATCATATTCCTAGATCTTAGAGACCCAATTACCTCTTTTAGATCTTGGTTCTGTTGTGTCAACATCGATTTAACTGCGGTGTCTAGAACTAAGACTTTGGTGTGAGAATTCAACACATAGTACCTAAAGTGTTTCAAGGCTCTCACCACCGCGTACGCATGTCTCTCAAGAGGAGTGTAATTAAGTTCATGTTTCTTGAATCCAGAACTCATGAATGCAATAGGAGATTTGATCCTCTTGATTGTGTTGAGTCAAAATGGCGAGAGATTGTGTGTAGTGAAGCATAACAATAAATTATGAAATCCTTTTTAAAATCAGACACACCAATGTAGGAGCTTTTGCAATAGCACCCTTGATTTTTTCAAATGCCTCTCTACCTTCTTTTGACCATTTGAAGGATTCTTTTCCTTTCATCATATCAGCGATTTCTTTAGTCAGCTCGGCAAAATCTGGCACAAACCTTCTCAAAAATTCACCTTCCCAAAGAATGAGTGGACTCCAGGCTTACTTGTAGGCAAGGAAAGATTCTTGATAGCTTGAACACGCTCAGGATCGATCTTAGTTCCTTCCTTAGAAACAATATGACCTAGGAGTTTCCCTTTCGTAACTCCGAACACAAACTTTTTTGGATTTAGAGAAATCTTATGAAGTCTGCACCTTTGCAATATTTTCTCTAAATCTCTTAGGTGATCTTCTCATTTCTTTGAGAACACTGTCAAGTCATCTAGGTATATCACGATGATCTTGTCTTTATAATCTGTGAATGCCATATCCATAGCCCTTTGAAAAGTAGTAGCACCGACATTAATCAAACCAAAAGGCATTCTTCTATATGTGAACGTACCCTAAGGGGTGGTGAACGTGGTTTTATGTTGATCTTCTCTAGCCACTTCAATCTGATTATAGCCAGAGAAACCATCTAGCATAGATAGCATTTCCGATCCATTAGCTTACCGCTCAGAATATGGTCCATGACTGGAAATGGGTAGTTATCCTTCAAGGAAGCTTGATTAAGATTGTGGAAATCCACGCAAATCCTAATTTCTCCATTTTTCTTGTGAACCGGTACAATATTAGCTATCCAAGTCAAATGTCAAATAAGAAACACTATTCGTGCATCTAACATCTTTTGAACTTCATGAAATATTGTCCCTACAATCTTGGGATTATATTGTCTTTGCTTTTTCCTGAATGGAATTGCACCAAGCTTCAAGGGTATGGCATGCTCCATTTCCCTAGGTTGGAAAGACTTCAAGTCTTCATATGAGTAAGCCAAAACATCAGAATATTTGGTAAGGAGGCTTATGAATTTCTGTGCTCCTCAGTGAGCAACACTTACCGATATTGACCAGTGAGGTTTATCCTTGGTACCGATGTTAACTTGCTCATAGTCAGCAGAATTCACAGGTCCTGCCTGCTCTTTCTCTTTGATAAACCTATCATGTTTGTCAAAAAGTTCTTCAAGTGAAACCAATCCTTTGGGAATTTTATTTCCTTTGAGTTGAATGATGCCATCACCAGGATCTTCATTCTCAACTCCTTCCTGAATGGGTGAGGTAGTTGATTCGTGAAAATGCAGAATCACTTCCTTCAAAGTACAATTGTTCAAAATTATCCTCTTTTCCAAGAAGGCAATAATTTTTTGATCATCATTAAATACTTGCCAATTTTTTGCATCAGAACACTTGGCCTAAAAACCATTTCAATGGTGTATTTGACTTGATCAAACTCGAATGAGGAATCATTAATGAAGTTTCGAGACTTCTAGAGAATCTATTTTGTCATTCTTTTCATGAGGGACAAATTTTATGGAAAAAGCATCAAAGACTTCTATCGCGTCCCACACTTTATTTTTGTAGTGTCTCAAACGATCATTCTTTACTTGGAACTGATTTCTTACTTGTTTCACGATCAATTCCGCATCTCCAAAGACTTCCAAATTTTTGATCCCTTTCTCCTCTGCAACTTGGAGGCCAAGGATTAATGCCTCGTATTCTGCAGTGTTATTAGTATTTGAAAATTCAAGTTTGTAGGAAAAAGGAAATATTTTACCATTTGGAGATATGAGCACCACTCCCACACAGAACCCGTCGAGCAACAACTTCCATCAAACTCAAGAGTCCATATCTCATTGGAATCTTGGCAAGTGATCTCAGGGGTATGAATTTCTATAGTCATCATATAATTACCCATACTTGAGCCTTGGAAAAGGATCTTGCATGTGCGAGGATCTTCGGTTTTAGTTACCGTGAACTTTTCCTAAGCTTCTAAGCATAAGCTTCTTCATTTCTCCATTGATAGGGATCATGGCGTGAGACCAATCCATTTGAATTTCTCCACCTAGATCTCTACAAAATTTCCTGCTCAACAACATTCCATATGAGGCGGGAATATCAACAACTAAAATAGTTACCTTAACTCACTTTTGAGGGAATTGGGCTAAAACCATTTGGGCATCTTTAATCTACCCGATCAAAGGAACTTGCTTGGTTTCCATGGAGTAACATGATCCAAATGTTCTCGTACAAGTCAAACCAAGAGCATGTGCTACTTTTTTTCCGCATCACATTATCCGAGGCTCAGAGTCTATAATGCAATTACTTAATTTGCATCCGTTGATCAGAAAGGACACAAAGAAAGGTTCAATCTTTTCATTTGAAGGTGTAGTGGCCGCCACAATATTTTGAGTTTTCCCATCTTTGGGAGTTTTTAGAATCCCTTTGGAGGAATGAATAATAGAGTCACCTTTGATAAACTGGACCAATTTCTCGAGTTGATCCTTATTGGACTTCAAGTACTCTACCTGTGACATGGAAATTTTTGTTTTATTGATATGATCAATGATATCAAATTTGGGAAAAGTAACCGTACTTGATGTCTCAGATACTAGTTCTTTTGAACTTGATGATGGCACACTTTTGACCTTTGCTTCGGGCTTGGTTGATACATTGATGTAGAAGAAGAAACTTTCTTCGTAGCTGATTTATCAATGGATTGATTTAACAAAGGCCCTCCTTTCTTTAAGATAGTTTTGACTTTGAAACCTCTTAGGAGTCTCTTGGAATCTTTAGGAGTCTCATTTTTTTGATTCTTTGGAAGTTTCCTTTAATCTTGGATTCTTTAGAAGTTCCTCGAAACCTCTTTATCTCCCACCTTAGTGGTATTGTTCCTTTTTTTGAGAGCATGTGAAGACAACAAGGATTGACTATTCATATCTTCTATAATTTCTTCGTATTCATCTTCTTCTTCTTGGAATGGTACTCAAAGAAATGATTATTACTTTCTCCCTCAGATCTTCAACTTCAGGTTCAGATGTTCCAGAATCCGGCTCTTCCTCATCAACCTCGATGACTTCAACTTCATTGTCGCTTTCTTCAATGACATCACATTTTGAGTTAGTTGCAGGAGCTGCTTCAATAGCAAGCCTCGTCGGAGGACCTGCAATCTTGGCTTTATTGGGAACATAGCCTTTCCTTGGAATGTCTTTGTAAGGAGGGTTTACTACTCTGAGAAACTTGATTTTTCAAAGCTAGCACATCATTAGCTAACTTAGTGAGTATAGCTTCTGAAGCATTGGGGGGTTTTCGACTCTTTCCTCGAGGGAAGTTTTCTTGAATTTTCCCGCCATGATTAAGTCATCCTCAATTTCTATGGCCAAGGATTGAGCAAAGTTCCAAAGTAGCCACTCTAGCCTTCTCAGTTGATAGCACACTTCTAGTTGTTGTGCATTAATAAAGAAACATTTTTGTCCATCAGGGTTTGGGTGAATCCCGACAGAACTTTGTTCACCATTTTGTTGAATTTAGCCATGAAGTTCCTCATGGGTTCTGTTGGCTCTTTCTTCACCTGAGATAGTTGGGCAAGAAGAGCATGTTCATCTTTTACCATCTTGAATCGATCTTCAAACTTAGTTTTCATATCATTCCAATTTGTAATGCATCCATTTGGTAGATGATGAAACCAATCTACAGCAACATCATGCAATGTTTGACAAAAGGCGAATAGCAACATCTTCATATTCTACCAAAAAAACAACACATGCAATGAAAAAGGTAGAAATATGGTCATCTGGTGATGTCTTCCCATCTCCATCGAACTTGGGAAGAATCTTCTGATCCTCGTGGGAGGTCATGTCGAGCTGGTAAGGCCAATGGGCCTATGGCATTTCCCCATGGTACGTTGACTGCCATTTTGGGAAAGGTGGTATGCGAAGGTAAAACAACGTGAGCAAGGACAAGTGCTTGACTGGTAGTGATTCCTTCCTTGCTTGCTCTTTCAGGACTTGATGCAAGGCTTGCAGATCTACGAGGTGTGTTCTTCTTTGGAGGAGATAACTTGAAACCAAACTTTCCTAAAAGTCAAAAATGGGATCAGATCGACCTTTAGCTTTTTTTAAACCTCTTTCCTTCCAGTTTGAAATATTTATCATTGTGAAAACCGGCATGTTCTCGATCAGCTCTAGCCTTTTCTCTTCACTCTCTTCTTGAGCTATTTTACACCTGAATAACTCTAGAACTCTCATGGCTTTTCTTCTTTATCTAGTAGCGATGTGGTGAGATGAAAATGATAGTTATTCGTGCTCTTTTCCCAAATAGCTCTTGCCTCTTGATGATATCTTCTTGAGTACAAAACAAGATTTGGTCAGTTAAGATAGGTGGGTTACCTGTAATAGTCATACAACTTATTACCTTGGTGGAAGAGGACCGCGTCGGTGAACAATGATCAACACGTGTCCAGGAGGTCTTCTAGCCACAAGTGTGGGTGCTCTTCTTCTAAGGTCTTCAATGTAGATTTCTCTGTCAATGGCTCTATCAACAGCCACAAATTGCTGCAAGCTTTCATGGTTTTCCCAAGCTACTGTTCGAAGGTTGGAAACAATGTCTCCTTGAAAATATTCGTTGGGCACAAGGTTCGGTTGAAGAACTGGAGCTTGTGCAGAGGGGATAGTCATAAAGATTTAACCAAGCACTAGTTAACGATTCCTGAATCCCCAGTAGAGTCACCAAAACTGTTAGCATATGGATTTGCACGCATGCAAATGACATGCACAGTTGTGGGAACGAAGTCCCTCCTCAATGAAGGTGAGGTTTGCCTTTATTGAAAACCAAAACTGTATTTACATCTATACATTCAAAATTGTATGTGGGGGTGTTTTGGAACATCAATGGAAAGAAAAGTGAATGAGGGAGATGGAATGGAATGAAGGAAAGGAGTGGAATGGAATGAATTGAAAGAACATGCAAGAGTTAGGTAAAAACAAAGCCTAATATTGCACGAAGAGGAAAGATGAATAACTAACACAAATAAAATGGAGTTTGAGTTAGCTAAACAAGAATGTGTAAAAGGGAACACACATGAGCAAGTAGATAATCAGAGCTTGATCACTATGAACTAGAACAACAGATTAATAATGTTGACAATAAGATCAAAGACAATATTTGCATGCAAGATTCAAACACTAACATCTAATGAACATAAGAACATCAAATGCTATAAGAGACAATGAATGGGACACAAAGTTCATATTTCATTAACTCCAAAATGTCTTCTCAAAAGAACACAAAGTTTCTTTCTTTGAAGTAAAGCTTGCATACAAAAGTATTTTCTTCTCCTCTCTCAAAGTCACCTTTACAAATGAGCCCCTGACTTCCTTTTATAACCCAAAAGTTGGTTACAAAGTAGTTAGAGTTTTAAATGCACATTAAATAGGGCACTTAAGTGACTTTTGACTTTTTCAACCAACTTTATTAAAAAAACTAAAAATAGAAACCACTTAAGTTAAAAAGTCATTTAAGGAAAAATACATAAATAAAAGAAATGGGTACATGTGGACCCCACTTAAATGACTTGGACGCACACATAGACATCCTAGTCAACAATGCGCCACCTAGATCAAAACACCTATGGTCAGTGCCTTATCCATTGGGCCAAGAGTCCGCCTATCCCGGTCATATGGGAATGAACTCATTGACCGTGCTCCGCAATCCTCCAGATGACAAGAGAGCCGAGCTTGAAACTTGAGCAATTCATCCACCTCTCCATTTGAGCAACATCCTGGTGTGAGAAATTTTTTCTTCATTTGTATTCACATTCAAAATTACATACAATTCTCCACATGCTCTGAATACCTTTCCATGGTGAATTATTCATTTTTCACGAGATCAAAGTCGTTACACGCCACCTTGGCTTGTCAGAATCCAACTCTTGATCTTTTGCCATTGAGAAGATCTTCCAAGAGCCAAAATTACAATTCACTTCCTGGAGTTATGTATTTTGTCTTTGTCACCATCCCAAAGTGTTGGCATTTTGATCCACTCACGATCGTCCAATTCGAGAACGCTCCAACTTTAAGACTGGCCGATGAAGTATTGTACGCTATTGCTAACTGAGAGCTGACAGGGACACGCTTGAATGATGTGGCCTTGCTTGATGATCCACACAACAATTATATAATTGGTCTTGGTTTTTGATGAATAGATCCGCCACAATGATCAAGTGAAAAAATTGATGTAGACAAGATTCTCCCATTATCGATCTCTGCCGATAACAATGGTTTTTGACTCCGAAGAGACATATGCCAATAGCTACGACTTATACCGCATAATGAGGAAGTCAGAGGTTGCTTCCGCTTCGGAGCCATTGGAGTTGAATCACCACACTATGCAGGTTTCGTGGTGCATCCATGCAAGTGATGACCAATTCAAAACAAGCGTCAGAAAATTGTGACTCTCCTTCTGTCGATATGCGATCGCAGAACCGACTTACATCGACGTGTCCCAAGTTGGCATCGACGATGTTCTCATACTCTGAATGGAGCATCGGTGATTAGAATGCCCTGGAACTTATACCACAACATCATTTTGTTTGGAGATGACATGATTGTGACAGAAGCGTGATTTTAGGTGATTACTTCCATCTTACAAAACTGCACAAATCACCTGTAAAATTAGCCTGGTAAAAATACCAAACGTCACCTTGAGCATCTAAAAATTGGCAAGGGAGCATATGAAGGTGAGGATAATTGAAAAAATAATTCATTTCTCTTGATGATCATCTGAGTCTAAAATATCAACTCTCAAAGTGAGTCACCTTGACAGGCTGAAAACTACGCACATAGCGAAATCATGCAAACTGCATTTTATTTGACTCCGTGAAAAATATCAAACGAACTGCTGTACATTTAAATTTTTGTAAATAAGTACATGAATGTGGGAATAATTCAATGAACCAAACCATTTCTCTTGATGATCATCTGGGCTCAAGATATGGATTCTCAAAGTAGGCCTTCCGCCAAGCTGAAACTACATGCGCGGCAAAATCGAGTAAACTGGTTTTTCTTGGGTTCATGAAAAATATCAAATGAGGTGCTGCACATTTGAAATTTATAAAATGAGTATACGAAGATGGGAAGAATTCAAGGAACCAAACCTTTCTTCCTGACGATCATCCGTCTTCGAGATATCGAGCTCCAAAGTTGATTACTTTGACAACTACTACCCGCGGCACGTTCTTTCCGCATCTATTGTTTTCAAAAATAATAATTTTTTTTTTTTAAATATCCAATCGAAATGGCTCTGAATGTAGGATCAACTTAATTTGTAAATTCTAATTATTTCTTTGTCTTTCCAAATTTCTTTGCTTCAATGTGAAGAATTACTTTGATTTTTAATGAAGCGCGTGGGTTGCATTTAACCCGATATTTTTTCTTTGGAATTATGCAGAATCATGATGATCTTGTTTGACTGTTTTTTATTCCCTTTGGCTGCGCGGGATTTGCTTTTTTTGTCAAACTAATGAACAACAACGTTTTACCTTTTTCACATTGTGTATTGCCTATTTGTTGGAAAATTGATGAGGAAATTTATGATAGCTCCTTTCACTTGTGTGGCCTTTGTGAACGGTTTGTTTCCTTTTCATTGGACTGCGTGTATAAGCTCCTCTTTACCAATGAAAAATGTGTGGTGGATCTTCTTATTTTTATTTAACAATTGTGAGCTCCTTGCCAAGGTAAATGCTTGGAAATGCTTTATCTTATAAGCTGAACAAAACAAAAATCTTTTTTCCTCCCGGTTGCGTAGTATTTTCTATCTTTGACTGGTTTTCTACCTCCTTTGTGTGGACAGCTCCCTCTTCACCCTCTGCGTGGCCTGTGTAAGCTTTGCTACCTCCTTTGTTGGCGTGGATCTCCTCAATGAAGGCATTTTGGATTGATATGCTCTTGGAAATGTGTGGGAATGTTTTCTTAAACCAATGCGTGACTGCCTTTTCTAGTTTTTTTTTTTAATATGCATGGCAATTGCTTTCTCTTTGCGTGGGTTTTTATTTCACATATTCCTTCGTCCAAACATCTTTCTAAGTACCTCCTTTGGTGTATGGAGTATGCTTAGATGTATTAATTGTCTTTGACTTATGCTAATAACTTCTTCGTGTGGTATTTCTTTTGATCGTGGTCCAACGTTGAATCCTCTCTCTCTACCATGTATCTCTTGATACCTATGTGGAAACCCACTCTCGCCTACGTGATGGGTGTCTGTAAATGCATGGGAAATGTTATTATTGCTTGATGGGATGTGATAAAACATTACTCTGTTCCTTCGTAAGAAATAAGAAACAATTTGAAAGCTTCGCACGACTATTTCCAATGATTGAGATGAAGGAATTTATGAAGGCTAAACCAACTTCCCTCTTCCGGGTAGTGGAATTAATTGCCAGGGGAAATGGGGAAAACAATGGCCAATTTCCAACAGGAATGGAAAAGTGGACTGAAGCAATCCCATTTAATTTCCCCATGTGGGAAATTGGGAGATTTCTTGCCCGTTTGCCAATTCATTGATTTGGCAATTGGGAAAAGAAATCCCACAAGCGGGAATTTAAAACAATTTTGCCAGAAAGGGAAATCCGTGCCCGAGAAGCCAATTTGGCATTCTCGGCAATGGGAAGTGGAAGCTTATTTTTCCCTGCAATTAAAATAAAACTTGTCGAATGAATTTTAATTAATATTTATTTAATTAAATACTCCAAAGTTATTAAAAATTAATTTTATCAAACAAAGAGTAATTAATTAATTAATTATTAATTAATTAATTTTAACGCAGTTTAATGCCTGGCGGGAGGAGTTCTCGCCGAAAGGATGAAACGAAGACCGGAACGATCACAAAAATGAGACGATGTGATGAGAGAGATAAACCACGCAAAGTAACACTTTTTGAAAAATTTCAAAATTTCCATTTTTGATTTTTTAATTCAATTTTACATGAGTCAAAATTGGCCGATAACACAATGTTGAGTTGTTTTGGTGTGATCTTGGATATCATTAGTGAAGACTAGTTTCGGAATTTCCCGATTTGAGTAGAAACTTGATCATACTAAGTGGTGAAGTGAGAAGAATGGATGATGCGAGTCCTGTGATATGATGGAAGGTGTTCATAGGATATCATGGGAATTTTTAAAGCTTTTCAACATGAAAAAACAAGATAAATCCCTTAGAGGTATTGGAGTTCTCGGTGAAGGAGAAACTAGCCTTTTAGGCCTAGTTGTGCTTGTTGGATGTCTTGGTGCATTGCTTGACCCATATGGGTCTTTCATGATGATTTATATGAGTTTTTATATTTTTTTGAGTTTTTATGACCCACATCTAATTTTCATGGCTGACCTAGTTATGTTTTTTGAGTTGAGTCATGTATTAAAGTGCATGTAATTATTCATTTTGAACTAGTGTTGTGAGAGGGAAAAAGTGCGAGCTAGGTGTGAGTGTGAAAGTGAAGTGATATGAAGGCATCAAGATAGAGCTGAGAGAGTGTGTGAATTTCTAAAGAGTGTTTAAGAGCTAGTGTGCAAGGGAAATTTTCCAAATCAGCCCATGAATGAGCAAGATTGAGTGAAGTAGGAGAAGATGAATTTGAAGAGGGTTTTAGGTGTATGAGCTGAATATTTGATCATTATCAGTTGTGTGAGAAGAATATCATCAATGGTCTTCTATTTTCAAAACTTGTGTGATGAGTAATATTCATACAAGTCCTTTTTGTGAGTAATATCAACAAGGGTTTCTAGGGGTGGGTGCTCCTTGTGAAGTGGGTGCTTCACTAAAAAAATCTTGTGTGATGTGTCATATTCATGCAAGTCTTTTGGTTTGTGTAATATAATCAAAAAAATTAGTGGGTTTTCTTCCCCTTTAGGTTTTCCCACTTACATAGTTTGTCCTTGTGTATTCTCTTTTGATCATTTTCATGTGGTTGGTTGTTTCATGTTGCTAAGCTCACATTAATGCATGGTTGAATGGTTAATGATTCATACAAGTTAAATTGAATTGGTTATAGTTTTGAAGGAATGATTCACCCCCAACCCCCACCGCCCTCATTCCATTGTGCTTCCAACAAACTATTTTTAGAAATCATTTGTGTTTTGTAATTTTTTTGAATTTAGGGCTCTGGATTTTCTGTGACCATTTCATTCGTGAGTATAGTCAAATCGGTGGGTATTTAGAAATGATGGTGACGGACCCAATAAAAGTGGATGGGGCTCAGGAACATGTTAAAAATGAGATATTTAGTCCTTTTATGTTGGGCTCTGGATTTTGATTTTTATTTCATTCGAGGAGAATTTCTAGGAAATTCATAGTTGAGGTGGTCGTAAAAGGTCTCGAAAGAGACCGATAGGTAGGCGAGCGTATTTGTTGCTTAGTCTTGTTTTTTGCATTTATATCATTTTTTCTAGATTTTTGGCTCTCGATTGAGTGTTTTTACCACACTTATCCTATGGTGTGATGACATTGTACTAAGACATTGAAATATAATGCATACATACATGTGTGTGTGTGTGTGTGTTTATCTTTCTAGTTCGACACCCCTTTACAAAAAAATTGTATGTTTTAAATCATTTGTGCACTCTTGTATGGTTAGGAATGTTTGGTATTTTTTTGTAGTTTTGAATGAATTCTATGGATGATAATGTAATGTGATAAATAAAATGATGCATATGGTTACACACATGGTAACAAATCGTACTTAAGAAACATTATTTTTCAAACAATGCTTAGAATTTCTATTCCATTAGAAAAATATGTTGAAGATGATATGATGATAGGATGATCTCACTTTGTTCTTGACCCCATGCAACTAGTAAGATGTGAGGGCTCATCACCGAGATCCAAGAAGGACGTGAGATGTATTATTAAAGACTTTATGAATAAAAATGATGATCAAGAGACAATAATTTTGATAAATACTTATTCAAAAACCTACAACTCAACCCCAATCATGATTAACTAACCAAGTTCAAGATGATTTCCACTTATAAGTCTTGACTAGACTTAGATATGTGGATGGCCTACTGATTGGAAAGATTTGGTTAAGGAATGATTGTCTCTCCTAACATGAATATCTAAATCATTTTCTTGGGAATTTTAAATATTCAAGCAATTTTCTTTTTTAAGGATATTTTTCTTATATTTAACATGACCCTCGAATCTTGCCCCATGCTACCAGTAAGAAGCATGGGCTCATCACCGAGGAAAAATGTAGGTGAGTAAGGGCATATTCCTCCTTTCCCAACCTCATGCTACCAATAAGAAGCATGGGCTCACCATTGAATATTGGGAGGGATAAAAAATGTGATTATTTGTAATAAGAATATATGTTTTTTATCTTGAGGGAACATTTTCCCCTAATCTCAGCCCCACACAACTAGTAAGATGTCAAGGCTCATCACCGAAGACTGAGATAGGTGAACAGAAGTTCTAGGTGAAATGCTTATAATATTTTTTATGGAGAGATATTTTTAGGGAAATATTTTCCGTTAGGAAGCTTCTAGAGAAAATTATAGGTGAGAAAAACTGAATTGGAAGAAACCATAAAGTATGAAGCACGCAAGTCCTTATAGGAGGAATGTAAAAAATTGTCTCATGATTAGAAATTATGATGAAAATTATATGATTTGAGAGTGTGAAGAAATTGTAGAAGTGTCATGATTGAGATATTTTCAATGATTTTGAGATATACATAAAAATTTTAGGTGACACGATGAGAATTGATGGATTCACATGACTACCTCACCTCACCTTCCAAAGTGCATACATTATAAGTAGTGTTCTTGAGATATTTTTTTCTTGACAAGGAACTAGTAATTTAGGTTTAAAATTACAACCCTTGCCCACTATCTTATGTATCTGAATATATAATCTTTTCATAATATCACCTACTTGCATGGGATATTCATAAATTTATTTGTTTTGTTTTTGACACATAATGTGCATGAACTTGATGGTATTGTTCATATTTTTCCCCTATATATGGAGGTTTGGTCGTGTTAGATGTATTTTGTGTTAAGGTTACGTGTCTCGTAGACATGGAAATTTTAGTTTTTGACACATTTTCATCTAGACCAAGGTTGGGAATGGGAGAAGCCATAGAGGTGGATTTTTGGAGATCATTTTTCACTCAACATCCTCTTCTTCCTCTAATATTTCTACCATACATATGTATATGAGATCATCAACAAGAAGAGAGGCTAGACCGAGGAAATTTCCAACTCCTTACAGTTCAAAGGGAAGGGTGATTAGCCAATCCTTATCTAAGAGTTTTATAATTTCCACTATGGTGTTTTTGGATATGATTTTCAGACACAATCTTACTCTCATCTATTTTCACCACTTTGATATTTTTTGACTTATCGACCTCATCGGTTAGAACCCACTTGGTAGTCGTAGCCAATCTCTTTGGAGGATATGGTTTGTTTAATCGATCACAAGGAGTTCATATTTAGAATGAACTCGTGTTAATTATTGAGGTTATCCAAATGTATATCAAAGGGCTTAGGGTCCCCTTGATCGACAAAGACCTTCCCCTAATAGAGGAATCTAACCTCTTAGAACAAAGTGGAAGGAATGGCCTTCATCCTGTGAATCCATGGTATTCCCAAGAGAATATTGTAGTTCATTTCCTTATCAATGATGTGATACTCATATAGAATGTTTTTTACCCAAGGGAAACAGGGAGGACTATAGTTCCAATTAACGTATCCTTAAGACTATCATATCCTCACAATGTGTTTCTGTTATCCAAAATGAGCCCCCTGCTTATTTTGGCTAACTTGCCTTCATTATTTCCTTCCTTGTGCTTCAAATTCAATTTTTACACATTTCAAGCACTCAAAGGATTATGGAAATGGCTTCATCAGATAGGATTTTTCTTCCCCTTTCCAGAAAGGTAAAATTTTCCTCCTAACTCCAAATATTTTGAAAGTTATGGCTCGACAGAGTTTTTTGGGGAAATTTTCCCTTGACAAACCCGCATCCAATGAGAAGATGCCACGTGGTGGAAAAGGTCAGGCCGGTGGAGCAAAGTTAAAAAATTCACCAAAGTGGGCAAAGGGCGCAAAGGAAAAAACCAGCCCGCAAGCCCACGGAGGAGGATGGAGAAAAGTTTAGAAGGCCCGCGGACTAACATCGGAGGACACCGCGTGTCTATCAAAGAATGGGAATTGGGGACAGAGGAAATTTTGGTTTTTTTGCCAAAATTAAAAGGTGCAAAGGAAAATGTTGAAGCACAAACTTGTGAATGAACCCAGAAGCGACACGTGGCAGAGGAGCAGAGCACGAGGAAATTTTGGGAAATTTTCCCAATGAAAAATCAAAGTGAAAAAGGTGATGTTTGAGCCGGCGTTTCCATCAGCTAATGTGAAAGTGACATGTGGCAGTGGAGCGGTGGGGCGCGGGGAATTTTTGGGAAATTTTCCCAAATTCAAAAAAGAGGAAAATTTTCAAGTTTCGGCCCGCCAACCCGAATTTTGCCCTAAAATTACCATTTTTCCCTAAATCTTCAGAGGGGCATAACTTTCGATCCCGAGATCATATTTTCACGTTCTTTATATCATTGGAAAGATGTTGAAATCCTCTACACGATGGAATCTTCAATTTTTATTTTTGATGGATATTTTTAGGAGAAAAATGGAAAACATATCTGGCATGTAAAAACACAGAAAACGACTCCAACCACCAAAATTAATGAAGTATGGGCCTCTATTTTAGTTTGTAAAGCAATGTACTTCAAAGTATGGGATTTTTTATGGAAACCCATCATTTTTTAGGCCCATTAGATGAATATTGTCAATGGTTGAAATCCCAAATCAATTTTCCCACATTTTCTCCTTTCTTCCATTCTGCTCGATGGTTAAAAGCCAATTTTGGCTCATTTTAATAGGTTGTTCATCATTCTTCTCTGCCTCTCCCTTCTTTTCTTCCCCAAGGTTGAAAATGGATTTTGAACCTCCTCCCTTGCTCTGTAATGGAATTTTTTCCTCTTACCAATAAAATGATGTTTTGTGCAAACTTTATGGAGCAATAAAAAATGTGTTTTGTGATGCATTTGTCCATCCTTGCTCGTTTTTCTTGTCTTCTTCTTGCCTCTCTTCATTGCAGGTATTTGTGCATGTTTGAATGTTCATTACAGGTTTTGGAGTTGTGTTCATGGAGTTTTGGAACATTTTTTGTGTGAAATTTATCCTTGGTTTTGTGATGCACTTGTCCATCCTTTCCATTGCTCACCTCTTCTTGTTCCATGGCAATTTTGATAGATGTTCAACATTTTCCTTCTCTAGTGTATCACCATTTTAGTGTAGGCTCTATTTTTCCCTCTTTTCTCTCTCTTTGTCTCCTTGGCATAGTTAGATTAGGATTAGATTAGCTTGCCTGCATTGGAATAGCTTGTGGTAGGTAGTTTAGGAAGAGGAACCAACCTTCTCTGGAGAGCTTTCCCCATTTGCAAAGGTCCCACACTTTGGGAAAGCTCAATGTTGTGCATTCACACCAAATGAAATTGCCTTAGAAAAGCATATCCATAGGTCATTTTGGGGGTGTTGTGAATTTGCACTAAGAGTTTCTAGTAGAGGAGTAATTAGTCTCCACATATCTTAACTTCTGCAAGAAAGAAAAGGGGACTATATTCACATAGTCCCCATCATCAATCATGGCCCTCTTGATGAAATTTGTATATACCCACACTTTAATTATAATGTAGGATCTCCTCTTCGAGATATTTTTGTGTCAAAGAGCATATTATTTATATCAAACACAAACCTAGTATCCATATCATTTTTCCCCAGGGGTGTAGTTCAAATTATATATGATTGATTTGAGCCTCATGTGGAGGTTGAACATGGATTAAATGACCAATACCCAATGCATCTAGAAAATCAGAACTATGTGTTGGGGAATTCTTCAACAAATCTATAAACGAAATGTGAAAAAGGAATTTTTAAATCGAAATCATATTGTAAGCTCTTATAGGTTTTGGTACTATAGGAGTATCATCTTGCAGAAAAGGGAATTCCTGAGAATAGGTTATGGAGTGTATTCCCTTTTTTGATTCATTACATTTATCTATGGCTCAATTTCTAACTCGACTAGTCCCAAAATATTTGGTTTATTTCTTAGGTCTAGGTTAGGGGAAACTTGATAATTGTCAAAAGTTGAGGCTTCATGGTCTTTGGTCCCAATAAGAATACCATTATTTATGTTTTGAGGACCTACTTTATCATCTTTATAATGTTTAGGGAACTGGTCCCAATTTAGGGAATGGTCCCAATATATTCCTAAGTTTTTGTTCTCGGAGTTCAACAAGTCTTGTATAACCTAGTTGCGAAGATCCTTCAAGGTTAGCTTGAAATATATATATGAAAATTGTCGTTGATCTTTATAATTATTTAGATAAAATTATTGTAGTATCTACAAGAGCATGCATCATGACCAATAAAATTTTGAAAACTTCAATATAGATGGGATTGTAGTCCCTTAGCCTTTGATTCATTATTTTTTTGTTGGTTATAACCCGGTTGTTATTTTGGAACTATTTTTTTAATCGTAATTTTTTTCCCCTATCCAAGATTTTGTTATTGGTTTTGGCTTTGGGCTTGTTTCTGTCAAGGTGGGGGATGGTTGAAATCAACCATGTTGACATGGGGAGCAGAATTATGACCTCTTTGGTTCCTCATGTTGTTGTTATTGTTGTGAGTGTTACCATTGTTTGTAATATTAGGATTCTTCTCTTGGTCGGTAACACCATCAGTGGTAATACCACAATTGTGATTCAAGACCTTGGGCCCTTGGTTATTGATTCCATTTTTTTGATAATTTGTTTTGTTTTAATTAGGAAATACCAATTTTCCATTGGGACCGTAAGTCTTACTTTCGTTGTCAATAGACGTTTGGTCAATGAAGTATGTTTGGTCATAATGTAAAGGAAACTTCTACACTTCCTCCTTAGTTTCTTAATTGAGTGAGTGGAGGAAGAGGTCACATAGTTCTATTTGTTTCATGTTAGGCTCACTTGTGGAGGAGTAAATAATTAACACCATCTCTTAATGAAATGAGAAGCAAATTTTTTTCTTCTTGTTTAATGTGTAAGAACTCTCTAATTGTTTTTTTAATTTGTAAATAACTTGTTCATATCAAAGGAGGCCTTTAATGAATTTAGAAACAAGCCTTTTTTTAAACGAATGTATGTAAGCCTCGAGAGATTATATACTCATCTTTACTTTTTCCAAGCATGATACATCTTGTCATATGAAATTACCTCAAGGGATTTTGAATTTAGAAAATATCTTAGGAATGTATGTAAGCCTCGAGAGATTATATACTACCAATCAATATCCCAAGGAAGAAATTCTTAGCCCTACAACATCCCAAGGAAGAAATTCCCTAACTGTAGTGGCATAGGCCTTGATATGAGAATTGGGATCCCCTTCTCCTTTAAATTTAGGAAGATCGGGAAATGGGCATGGAAGCATAACACCCCATATGGTGAAATCAAGGGGTTCCTTCAAGTATTCAACGTAAGTACCCATCGTATAAGATTCCACCATCAAATTTCCTTGATGAGGGGGAGGATAAGGATGATTTGGATAAGATGTGGTGTAAGTATTGGCTAGGGAATACGAAGTTCATTGGAATGGTGTAAATGAGGTAGGAACCGATAAATATACATTTGTGGGGACTTTGAATATATATGTAGGTAAGGAGGAATAGCATTAGGAAATTCATTCACATGTGTCTGGTTATATAATCCTTTATTGTTGAGAGTAGTGTATGGGAAATAGTTTCCAATTAATCATTACATGGGGTAAGCATGATATGGGTGAGGACCCATCCCCAAGTGTGTCGATGTTATGATAAGATCATTTGTGTTCAATTAAATTGGATAACCTTGTTACACATGATGTTGCATTGGTTGCATGTTGGTAGGGGTGTATCCTTTGTTGTCTATGGGATACCCTATATTTTGCCCCATTGCAAAAGTTGGTTGCAGAGTTTGGGCACTCTCTAACTCTCTAATCCTCCCTACTAATGTAGAAATAACATCATTTGGCAAGGATTGAGTCCCTTGTTTGGGTGCATGTTGTGTGGGGTTTGATGAGGGGACATGTGATACCCCATTATAAATTGTTTAGCATTAGTATTCTTATTTTCCTTGAAAATAGGAGTTTCAAGGCTTGTAGATGATACATTATTGTGAAACATGTCGGAGGTATGAATCTTCATCCTTTCTAAAGACTTGTTTATTGTGTGAATTGGATTAGTGATTCACGTGAATATGTCATCCTATGTCGCCTGCATACTAATGTGTGGTTTTGATAAGACCACAGTGCAGGGGACTAGTTTCACCCATAAAATTCATATTGTTTGAATTAGATTAATTGTATTGATTGTTTAGGGGTTAGTCAACATCCTCTATTCTCACATGAGTAGTATGATTTGAAATATAGCTAGGGGAGGTTTGCATGTTATTTTTTTAGTTTGCATACCATCCTAGAAGGGAGGGGTTGTTGAGGTTTAACATGGGAATAATATATTTCAAAGCCAAATGGACCATCAAACTCTCTTCCAAACATATTTGGGGATGTATAAAATACCCATTATATAAGGGAAGCGGGGAAAGATGGAAAAATATAAATGAGACTAAAAGGAAACAAGAAGGAACTAGTCCTTCATGTTGTGTTCACCAAAATTTGTACATCGAAAATCAACACGTGATTTCGATGCACTCGACTTCTCGAGGTCATGCCGAGATAGCGAAGTGTGTGAGATTGGATGAATAATTGATAGGAAACTAAAGGAAGTTTAGGGCTATGAAATGGTAGCATGAAATCCTAATAGTTGAGTTGGTCGAAGGGATAAATAATGGCTATGATCAGGTAGTGTGAATTCCCTATGGTTTGATTGCTTGTTTTGATTTGATTTCTAAACTACATTGAAACTTGGTTTTAAATAAATAATGGAAGTATATTTATTTTTAAATAAAATATAATTTTTTTAATATTTTAATCAACTAGATTCATTCCCAATTAATTAAATAAAACGAGATAAATAGTCTATTCCACTTATCAGGAAAGAAAAGAATTGAAAGAAACTTGTTAAACAACTAATATCTTTTTTATTTTTCAAAATTTAAATAAAAATAAATAAATAAGCTATTCTACAAACACATGAAATTATTAAAATAAAATACAACTATTTCTAATAAAATAAAATAGGGCATAGTCGGATGTAGCTACTTCTATGTTGTTGGATTTTATAACGGAATCTATTCTAAGGAATGTGTTTGAAAATAATTAATCTAGATACTGATAGATTCTATCTAAGGTTTTCGGAAATGGAAAAGTTTCTTAGAGAAATATTCTATCTAAACTTTTCCGGAAAGGAAATAAAAAAGCTTATTCTCTAAATTCCCAAGAAAAAGATAAATCAAAATGTTTCTATATAATAAATATTTTGAAATATAAACTTTGCCAGAAGTGATGGAATATTCGCTTCTACAATTCTAACCAAATATTCTAGATTGAACAAAACTTCAAAATAATTCAAATAAAGATATACAATGTTTTTCACTTATTCCTCAACTAAATTCTCTTCCAAAAGTGATGTCTAGATGATGGATAAATCGAATATAAGTTATCAAAGGGAATATATAATAAATATTTTACGGAAAACCAAAAACTATAAATAGAATAAATGCATTAGGGGAAGTGATGGAATGATTTTTGAATAGAATAGGATAAATATCATTTTATAATTTTTACTAATAAGGTCCAAACATTTTTTTACTATAGTAAATATGATTTCGAATGTGAAAAACTTCATAAATCCCAACCGTTGAAATTATATACATGTTCAAAAATATATATTTGATTTCAATATTTTTTGATGAAGTTTATGGCGGGAAAACAGAAATATGTTTTCTTTATGTTTTTGGAAAAATCACAAAAAAAAAAAAATTCTCAAAAAAACAAAAAAAAATCTATCCCAAGATGATAGCGGCATCTAACTTTCACCAAAGGATGTGGTGTATTTTTTATCATCTCCTCAACTTTATCTTATAGGTGTTTTCTTAAATAAAGTGATGTCTAGATGATCCTAGGTTAACCAAGTCCATTTAAACAGGAAGTGTTTAGAAACTAATCGACAATGGTTGGATTCAAATTGATATAAGAGATGATTTTGAGTGTATGCATTGCAAGAAAGATATTATGTTGTTAGAAAAGAGATGGTTGCACTTACCACGATCCTTTTTGCAAGTGTGGTTGGTAACAGGAAGTCTAAAAATTGACAATGGTTGGATTGGTGCAAGAGATGAGTGAAAGCATATGTCAAGAAAGAACAGAGAAAGAAAATAATGGGTTTTGTGTGGTTCATCCAATAAATGAAAACATCCAAAAATAAACCCATCATACAAGTAAAAACTTGGCTTTTATAAAAATATAAGAAATAAGAGGTCAATTTACATGTGTCAATCAAGAAGTGACAAATCATCCAAAGGATAGGTGGTAAACATTCTAAAAATAGTAAAAATGAATAGAATTCTAATAATAATTCAATGAGCCTAAAAATAGATGTAATGATTGAGAAATGAGTGAGAAAATCACTCTCAAAATCCAAACACGCATTTTAAAACGTGTGTTTTAATTTCACGTTGGATGGTGACATGAATGTTATTATTGACATAGTGGTAGTTACATAACCATCTCTCTTTCAATAGCGGCGGTTGTGTAAATGTTGCGGTGGTTATGCAACCGTCACGAAAAAGAAGCTCAAAAAGGGGCGAGAAAATGGCATATAGATAAAAGATAAAGTTTTTAACTTAGAAAATAAGACAAAATGAGTCATGATAAACATGGAAAAGACAAGGGGGAGGATCTTGACTTCATTTTACCCTAGAAAAGGTTTTCCTCGTCATTAGAGACATTTTTGTTCTTTCGTGTTACACCGTGTGATTTTTGGGTGCATACAACACCATCGACATGTTTCACTTGAGAAATGTATGATTTTCTCTTTTGTACATAAGTTTTGGGCCACTTGCGTTCATAAGCGGATCATTTGAGCTAGATTTCATGGAAAAGTTTCATAGTTAGAGTGAATTTCAATGCATATCTTTCAAGAACTCCACAAATCAACTTTAATATAGTGTTAAGTTCATGCAAATTCGGGGAGACAAGTTTTTCAAGGATGAAATCAAGTATACTTTAAGTTAAGCTTAATTCCATGACCAATGGGTTCTTTAAGGAAATTGGTCTTCCTTATTTAACAGTAGATGTACCCTAAAAGTCACAAAACTATTATCCAAAATTTACCCCTTGTAATTTTTAACAACTTATCAAGAGGACTTAACCATTTTCATGCTCTAGAAAATCCATGGGATACTAGTTTAGTCTACCTGCAGAATACGGGAACTTAGTGTCTTACGGGTTTTATTGAACCCGTGGAACAAAGGAATGAGCATTTCAATGACCTAGAAAATTTTGGGTAATCAATCCAAATGATGGATTAATCCAAAGGAATTAACAAGGTGTGCAAAGTAAGTTTAGTTGGCCACATGGAAATGAAACAAAAGTTAGAAAGAAACCAAGTTGAAAATTCATGGAATGTTGACATAGTGTTCTATGGGTATGATGATTTATACTACTCCATGGGTTTCCTAATCAAATTTTGGAACAAAGGACATTGGTGTTTGGGTAAAAAGGTGTGGGTCGATGGATTAGACACTTGCGGCTAACATGGGGTACTTCAACTCTTCAAATCATGTTGCAAAAAATTTTGGAAGTCTGTGGACTAAAGGGAAATTTTGAAAACCAAAGTAAAAGTCGTGGATGGTCTCAAGGATGTGCCAAACTAGAACTAGAGAGCTAACCACCCTAACCAATGGAATTTACTTGAAGTATGGCATTGTTCTATGTAGTTTTATGGCATGTGATAGACTAAAGGGGTTATGCTATGGTTATTGATTACATTTGGAGGCAACCATTCCTAACTACAAACAAAATCCGTAATATTTCATAGCACCCACACTCATTCAATGCATTTTTAGAACATTCATTTCTAACTTGGTAGTCATTTTCTATTCTCCCTCCTCTCTCTCCTTAGCATGAAATTGTATAAATACAATTTTATGTGCACTTTGTATGGTTTCTTATCCCTATTTCCTTCCATATCATATTTTCGAGCTCTTCTCTGTGAAACTTGAAACTTAATGTTGTCAACCTACATAACTCATGAATGGTGATTTTCCTACCTCGGATTTATATGTAAGAAATTGAAGATTGATCAATGTAAAGTTGGCTTACTTCCTTCCTTCGAATACATAGTGTTTGATGTGAATATTTCACCCTCTCACATTTTTTTCAGTTTCTTTTATCTATCTACATCTAAACTAAATACACTTCTATGATCTCGACCTCAAATTTTTACATCCGCATCATCTAGATTTTGGAAATTTCTACCTTATTTTCATGTTATCACCCCCTTTTAGCTTAGGATTTACCTTTCTTACATCTCTCTCTCCCTCGTCCCTTGGAATTATTAGAGTAGGAATTAGTTGTAGGAGTAGTTTTAGCACTAGAAGTGGGTTATGTTATGTGGATTTTCCAAATCCAAGTACCAAGGAAGTCATCCTTCTCGGAATTCTATCTCAAGAGGTAATTCCCACACTTGGAGACAATCCCATGTTGCTTCAAAATCCTAGATATTTTTGATTTGGGGAAAGGTGCAATTTTGAGCTCCAATAGTTATGCCTCAAATAGTGATAAAATGTCACTCATAAATAAACTTAAGACACAAGTGAACAAAATAATACACGGCATTGTGACCTAGAGCCAATGGATTCTTAAGAGCATGTCACAATGCATAACAGTAGATCCAACAATAAAAACATAGAAATAGTAATGGGTCCAACATTAATGGGTAGAATAACATGGCCATGATAATTTTGATACTTGTGTGTCATCTAAGATATAGGGAGTCCAATTGAGTGTAAGAAAGATAATGAGCACAAATTATGTTTGAATGTAGGATGTATCATAACATTGTTGATGGCATGGAGCCCAATAGAAGCATCAATATGTAATTTATGGGAGGAGAATAAGGCATGACAATAAACGAGAAGGTGATTTGAGATCAATATCACCAAAAAGGAATCAAAGAGATGATCCAAATAATCATGAGGATGTATTGCATGGTAGGTATGATTAGAAGATGACTAGGGGATGACTTGTCATGTTTAGGTAATGGGTCATTGAAGATTTTTAACTTTCCATTTTCATTGGTATATTTGGAAGTGGAATCAGTAGATTTATGCAAGTGGATATCATTATTGTCAATGAGATCTTGAATCAAATGGAGAAGCTTGAAACACTTTTCGGTAGAATGGCCATTGCATCTATGGTAATCACAATGTGCATGCTCATCAAACTTCCTACCATGGGGCCTATTAGGATCATACTCAAGAGGAGGTGGAAGAGAAATCATATTTCTTTCAATGAGTTGGGAAACATCATATATGGAGGATAAGACAAAGTAAATATATTCAAGGGACTTAGAGTTAAAGCTTAGGAGGTTGAGAAACAAAATTGATAGTAGGATTAACATCATTAGACTTGGTTCTAAAGGGAACCTTGCTTGGAAATTTAGAAGAGGAATGATTGAAAGTATTAGAACCATATTTTAATTTACCTAAATAAAGTAGATTAGTCTCACAAGTCTTAAAGGTATGGCATAGATGGTCAAAGTGATGATAGGAATAAAAATCACACATTCTTGCAAAGGAGGCAAAAGACTTTGAATAAATAGATCTTGTAATTCAGATTCAACTAATACATTTTCATTTTAGAAAGATTTTTCTTGTAATGCAATACATAATCACTAAGATGTTCATTAGATCCTTGTTTAATTTTATCCATTTGTGCATAAGATATTTTTGTTCTAATATTCATAGAAAAATGAGCTAGAAAAAAATCAGCAAGAGTAATAAATGATTTAACAGAATGCAAGGGAAAGTCATAGAACCATCACAAATCATAATATTGGTCAAGAGGGTGTCATCATATGCTTAGTCTAAGTAAGCAATGTGAAAGGATCTAAGATCTCTTGAGGATCTCCATGGCCATTGAATAAAGGAAATTTTAGTGAAACAAAATTAGCATGGAGTGAATAAGAAGACACTTGGTGCAAGAGGATTGTGAAGAAGAAGTGAAGAATCAAGGATGGAGAGGAAGAATAAGTATCATGTTGTAATTGATGAAATTGTGCTTGTAAATCATGATAAAGAGACTCTAAATATTGGGTTACGGAAGAAGAATTAGATTGAATGTGGGAGATAAGAGGAGAAGAATAATGAGTAGAAGGGGTAGGAATAGTCATGTGAACGGTGGAGACTCCAATATTGGAAGGAGAGGAAGAAAGTGGGATAGAAGAAGTAGTAGTAGTAGAGAGTGCCAAGGTACAAATCATACTATTATGGGTATCACAGGAAAATTGGGAAACCAATAGAGCATCGAGGATATGCGGAACATGGGTCGATTATCATGCATTATAGAGTGGAAATTGGTAAGGGAATCCAATTAGGCTTGATCAACATTGGTATCTTCATCATAGGAATGTTCACTATCAGATGCTTCTATGTCATCGAAAGATATTTGCTTGGAATTTCGATAATATTTTCATTGATGGGGTCAGCCATGGGAGAAGGAAAATGCCGAGTGGGTGGAGAAATCTCTATATAGGTTGGGGATCCAAAGCGGCCACTACATGTAATGGGAATGAAATGAGGGATCCATAATAGGCATGTAAGATATCGGGTTCACCAAATGATTTAATAAAATTAAATCTAAGATAAGGACATTGTTGATCAAATGAAATATAACAAAGTATTCAATAAATAGCAAGAAAGGAAATGCAAGAAAGAGTGATAGATATGGTTTATATAATGAATCAACTTGTATCTATAGGTCTAAACCGATTCTAGACTAGAGACTGATCTAGAAGAGAAAATTTTGGGTTGTCATAAGCTTTTATCAAAAACTAGACCGCAACAATCTCAATGCAGGAGAGCGCCTAGACTAGGACAAGGTTGTCAGGCGTTAGCATCTAATATGGGCACTAGTGTTTATATAAATACTCAAGATCTATTTTTTCTGTGTTCTTTAGTGTTGTTCCTTGTTCATTGTAGGTTGCATTAGATTCATTGTGTTGCCCCTATACCTGTAAAATAAACCCTATCTACCTACATAATTCTCAAGCACACATTAGATGAATAAAAATATGCATATGCTTGATTTGGACTAACCTCTGCAGTCACCCCAATGTGATTTTCACTAAGTGTTGCACTACATTTCAGACTCAATGTAGTTCTGTGTGTGTGTGTGTGTGTGTGTGTGTGTGTGTGTTGAAATAGTGTGTGAGATAGGTGTGTGTGTGTACTTTGTTGTGTGTGTGTGTGTGTGTGTAATTGAATAAACCCTCCTTGAGATATGGATGCCTAGTTCCTTAGTGTAGTATATAGAAAATATTAGCTCTTTGTAATAGTATGTGCCTCTTGAATGTTTTCCCCTAATGAGATTAAATAAGACATGTGTGTGTATATATATATATATATATATGATTCCTTTGTTTAAGTTTCATCATTAACAAATGAAATGTCGACCAAGAGGATAAAAGAAGATAAGAAATAAGTTCAAGTAACATTCGAAAGGTCAGGAAAAAGCGTAGAGAAGACCTAGGCTCCCGAGGGGACAATAACACTTGGGTGCTCATACCTAATGGGTGATCATGTATAGTGTTCTCAAAAGGTCGACAATGAAATCAGAGCTGAGTAGAATGTCAGTTGGTATGAAAAACTATATGTTTTCAATTAGAAACAAAAAGAAATAAAGAAAAAAAGGATAAAAGTAATGTCAAAGAAAAGTAAAGAGGTGTTAGTGAGTATTTCTCTTGCTTAGGAATCATGTACGTAAATGAAGGAATTAGAGGCTAGATGTGCATGAAAGTACGTTAGTGATTTAATGACTACATAAACCTTTAAAAAAATAAGGAATATTAATGGTTGGACTACCTCACCACACCCTCAATGAAATGATGATCATTTTGTTACATATCACTTTGTTGGAAGAGATGTGAGTATGTCCATAGTGTGAAAGGAATTAGATATAATACAAGTGAAAGTATGTATAAATGTTTTGTATACTACATATTGATTCTTAAGTGTGTGTGTTAAACAATAGTTTTTGTCTAGTGGAATAACGTGTAAGATAGATTAGGAGGGTTCATTAGGTTTTTCATTTTATATATAAATGGGATTAATTTCATAATAAATGTTAAATGTCATATTATCCAAGTCCTTGGAATGGAATTTGGGTACTACATAGTTTTATAATTTTCAATTAATATTGCATTCCCTCGTGATGGCTATGATGGATAATTCTATGACTCATTATATAAATTGATAAATTTTTACTCTATTTGGGCAAATTTTTACAAAATTAAGATGTTTTTTAGCTTAGTGTATCTCAATGTACATAGTTACTCTTTATCATTTATAAAATTTATATATAATGGGTTTTTAATTAAAATCACACTTTTATATTAATAAAAACATGAAAAGTACATTGCGTTCCAAATCAAAAAATCCGGGTGGAAAATTCAGACCCGGGAACATCAAATCAGAAAACACGTGCCACGGGAAGCAAGCCAAACGAAGAAATTACATAAGCCACAAGGGCAACCAGCTAAGCGAGAGAAGCAAACATGACATCCAAAGGAGGTGGAGGGGAGGGAGGCCTATGTGGAACATCTCCCCAATCGAAGAAGGGGATCATGAGAAGTAGGCACAAAGTTCCGGTTCTTCACCCCGATTAATGGTCGTCGAGTCTTCCGGTCCAAAGAAATAGCTAATTCCATGTAAGGAAATTTATAAGGGGAATATCACCTCGTCTCGAATCCAAAAGCTAAAGATGAAGAAGGCCAACCAGAGCCACCACCACCATTAAGGGGAGAATCCCCCATCCGAGCCACTACCATCATGGGAGGGGGGAGGATCCCCCACCCACCCTACCACCAAGTCGCTGAAAAAACCACCATCATGTCATCTAGGCAAGGAAGGGATCCACCGATCCCGAGCACACAAACATTGCAAGAACCTTGGCCACAAGGCCAAGAATTGGAGTGAGGCGAGAAGAGTGGCCTTGAGGTTGGGAGTGACAAATGCGATAGATAAGAAACCTGGTTGATCAAGCATGATGTGCTTCCCCAATGGGAGAGGAGATCTTGCAAGTGTTCCACTTCCAAGAAAAGTTTTTCGCTTAGACCTAGATATGAAGAAAAACATGAGAAATAATATTTGTTTTAGCAGTCACAAAAAAATTCTAGCTAAGAATAGTGTGATTAAAAATAGAAACATTTCTAATCTTTCAAATTTGAAATATAATTTTTTCACGAAAAAAATTTTTTTGTATTTTATAGGAAGCAAAGCCAAGTCCCTCAACAAGACAACTTTCCCAAGTGAAGGGTTTAAAACAAAAAGGTTGAAAGAGGGATTGAACTCCACTTCTAGGCCACCGACTGAGCAAGAGGATAATACTAGAAAATATGCTAAAGAGACTCGGGATGGGTACAAGCTAGCACAAAGGGTTAGCAACTCCCAAATTTTGAAGTCGTTTCCCAACCAAAAAACCCTAGTATAAAATAGACCAAAGGAAATGTTCCTTTTTGGGATCAATGGGAGCCTTCCAAATAAGATTGAACATGTGTTTCCAAACCCTGTGAGGGGATTTAATCTTCCAATAATTATTCAATTTTTCATAAGGAATGTGCACGGGAGCCAAAATTTGGTACCCAAGTCGGGGTTTTATCTTGTTTGAAAGGTGTCACCAAAGGTGAGTGCCAATCATGGCACCAATGAATAGGAGGAGAGATCCCCACCTTATGTAGCACTTTAGCAGGTATGGCATCTTAATTTCCTTAATAGACTCTTTATCAAAGCATTGTTGAGATTGAATTGAGCTTTAATGAGCACCCATGGCTTCCTAGAAACATGTGTGACTTTACAAAACAGATCACCGATCATCTTGATACCATGTTTGAAAAGCCAAATACTTTTAATCCATGACACCATGGCAAAAGGAACATTGTCAAAATTAAGCACAGAAGACCACCATAAGGAATGAGATTTGATAGAAATCCCAGATTTGAAGCTATCCCCGACCCAAATTAGGTGGGGTTTGACTGCCTCCCATGCCTTCCAAATACTCTTCATAACAAAATTCACCCCAATTTTAACAAACATTTGGAGAAAGCAATGAAATTTGAAACCCCAAATTCGTCCAAGCTTGATTTCCAAAAGGAGTGCATGAGCAAATACAGTGGCAAAGTAGGACTTTCCAAGCCTTGGATCCTTCTAAGTTCCAGATGATCCATTTGACACTAAGGGAAATTCCTGGATATGATTGACATCAATAATCCCTAGACCCCAAAGATATTTAGGAGAGTAGCAAATATACCAAGCCACTCTATGAAAGCCTTTATGAACATTGGTATTTGCCCATAAAAAATCATGAAGTAATTTTTCCAGCTTGGCATAAGATGTCTTAGAGGGTTCCCTGTAGGAGTAGTAAACATGCATAGAAGCTAACACCTTTGAACAAATCTAGAATTTTTCAGCAAGAGAAAGGGGTTTAGTAATCCAAAAGGTAATTTTTACTCAACCCATTGAACAACATATGACCAAAATTGACAAAGGTAGATTGAAAAGCAAAGGGGATGCCAAGAAATTTAAATTACACCCCAGGTTGAATCCACTACCAAGAAAATTCATACAACCATGGAGGTCTAGGATCCAGGGACTGTCTGTAACATTGAGTCATCTTCCATTAAATGGAAGAAATTGAAGCTAAACAAAAAATATCAAGACAACTAAAGGCATTAGTGATATTCTCTTCATTTTCTTCTAAAGTTAAAAAGGAATCATCAGCAAAATGCCCATTAATGAGCTGTTGTTCAGAATTGGGGAGAAATTCCCTTGACAAGCCACTGAGCAGTAGATTTGGCAAGAAGATACCTGAAACCCTTAGCAGTAAGCACATAGAGGATTGGAGCTAGAGGGAAACCCTGGCGAGATAGACCTATGTAGCTCAAACATATCAAATTGCACTCCATTGATGGTAAGCCTAGCAGTGACATCCTGGAAGATCATGTTGACCAAACGAATGAACCTGGGGCCAAACCCAAGAGCTTGGAGCATGGATGTGATAAAAGGCCATTCGATTATGTCATAATCTTTTTGAAATCAATCTTGATGAAGAGGGCATTTTTCTCTGAGATTTTCGCTCATTCCATGCCTTCCCAAACAAAAATAATATTATCCAAGATGAATCTACTCTTAATAAAATTATTTTGTTCACTATGAATAATAAGAGGCAAGATGTTATGGATCTGGATAGCTGGATATTTAGTGATGATCTTGTATGACACGGATCAAAAGAGTAATTGGTTGTCAACTAGTGATGAGCTCAAGGTCTCAGGACTTGGGGATGAACTTAATGTTTCCCTAATTTATTAGAGCACTAAGATAATTGGTCTCCATCACTTTGCATGATAGACATGATGGAGGTCGGGCCAAGCAGTATCCCATAACACACGATAAAATTCACACAAAAATTCATCAATACCACGAGCTTTATCAGCCTTCATTTACATCACTACCTCTTTAAGATCATCAATAGAAAGAGCTCGATCGCAGTGAAACCCTTTGAGATTCTAAAAGATTGCGAGGGGACGACATTGAGACACCGCAATAAGGAAGAATTTCTTTTTGGAGTGTAGGGTTGAGAGTAGAAAAAACATTATGATAATGATGCACAAGATCACGGGACATCTAGAAGGTCGGTAAGGTGACATGTGGTATCTTGAATAGCCCAGTTGAGCTGGAGGCATGGCGAGGCCGAAGGAGGGCAAAGTACTCTTTGGTCACTCTATCCCTAATTTTAAACCAATGTAGAAGAGCTACGATTTGAGAAACTCGAGCTTGGTGTACCTCCTCCATCCCAGATTTTTGATGTCATAGAGCCACCTTGGTTTTAAGTTTAGTGTTGAATGGCGAGCATTGGAGGGCCCTCAAGCTTACGGTATACTCTCGAATGGAAGCTTTGTGAGCTCGTTGAATGAATAAAGTTCTCTACCTCCCATACATGTGAAGGAAGTTTTTAGTTCTGACATGATGGCCTCCTGCCACCATTCAATCCACCATGCATGCCGGAGGGATGATCTAACAAGTTCTAGATATGGATAATGTGAGCCATAGTTCTCGAATGGTGGAGATGGGTTGTATTGAGATAGAACTAGGAGTTTTGAGGCATGACCAAAGAGAAAATCCATTCAATTTCAAATAAAATGGGAGAATGATCCTTGAAGAGCTCCATCCCAAACAGAGACCGGTCGGCCAAAACTTGTGGTGAAGGAAAATCATTGTTGTTCCAAGAGGAAAGCTAGATCAAGTCATTTGACAACCCTATCTTGACCCTGTCTGAATTTGGTCCATGTAAATTGGGTAGAATATGAGGCATGTCTAAATCGGTGGTTATGATAAAAAAATTCCAAGTTTATATATAATGGGTTTTACATTATACTATACATAATTGTTGAGGGAAAATATAGGAGAATAGATACTTTCCAAATTGGTTATCAAGGAATTGTTTGTAGATGTGCTAAGAAATCTTTTACAACATTGTAATATCCTATTTCATTTCTCTAATAGATAATATCGGTGATTTCATTTTACTTTGTATTGGGTCTCATTTATCTATAATTTGAATATAGTTTTGAGATTTATATTCAATGTATGTTTAAACAATTACTTCCACCATTTGTAAAAATTGTTTAGTATTCTACACCCATTTTGTACTCTCTTTGTGAGTGCAAAGTTATTTTCCAAAATCCATATGATGATTGTTGTACATTTGTTTTCTAATGACATTTATCGGTAATATTATCCATGTCTATATTTTGACACCTTAACACTCTTCCTAATTCCTTGTGGTAAGTGACTTTTGAAAATATTTTAGTGTTTGAATAGTGTATTCAAATCACTCTATAGTTATCTTCAAAGTTTCATTAGGTTTTTATTCTCATGTTCTCCAAGATCATAAATGAATGTGTGGATTATTCCACCTTCTATTCTTATAGATCTCACCAATTGTTTTGAAGCATGCTTTATTAATAAAACAATATGAGAAACCATATGTTGCAATATAAGTATCAAATCAATAAGTGAAGCATGCTCCATGAGCACAATAGTACCAATATAACTAGCAATGTACGTGAAGTGTATGATGGAAACACTAAAGGGGATGGAGTGAAGAATGTAAAAATGAAGAAGCGAAAAAGATGGAAAGGATGAAGGGTTATTAAGAAAGGGTTTGATGGAGGGGGACATTGTGTTCCAGTGTATCATCTCTATCTTACCGTGATTTTTCACGGCATTGCAATATGAATTTAAATATTATTATCCTGTTGATGAGCCAGCAAATATGAATGCATAGATGTCAACAAAGGACGGATGGAAAATATTCCAACCCATATGTGGATGCATGGGGACATGTGTAAATTCATTTCTTAACCACCGCATGTAAAGTGAAACAAAGGGTGAGTCGAGGGAAGATGCAAACTTAAGCGATCTTGTCAGTGGTGCGATGAGATGTCAGATGTGAACAAGTATGAATCATAATACTTAATATGAGATCCATGATGCAATATGATGCCATTCATATTTTTGGCTCATCAACAGATTATAATCTTCAAACGCATATTGCCAAGTGCAAGCAAATATGAATCACAATACTCAATACGAGATCCATGATGTAATACGATGTTGAGCTCAGAGGATAATCAATGCAAAGACTTAGGCCCATTGATCCCAAAAATACAAATCAAATTCAATGACCAAATAATATAGAGTCATTTGATATATGTGAGTACTCAACATTTTCTTACATCGTTGTACATTGAAAGAAGGCTATCAATCTTATTTCCTATATAAATACCTAGCCTTTTTTGGTTATATATAAGTGATGGTGTATGTATTTAAAATCTATTTTCTATCAATGAAATGGAGGATTTGTGTTTACTCAATATGAACCATTCAAGATTTTCAATCAGATAACATTTTATTTGTTAGATAAGACAAATACATGAATGGAAAGTTGGAAAGAAAAGGTGGGATTTAAATACATGCATGTCCCACACCTATTAGTGACTTAAATTGTTCCTTCCCAATTAATATTTATTTATGCTCAACTTTATCATCTTGATCTCCAAGAAAACTTGAGTGATACCATTAGTGGTGCAAGGAGATGCTAGATGTGAGCAAGTATGAATGGAGGCATTCACTTTACAAGGTTCTACGGAGGAGAACAGGCGATGGAAGATAACAAAAGGTACATTCCAAGGTAGAAAGAAGAATGTGACACCCTTCCATGGGTCCTCTTATCCTAAATGACACTCTCTAAAATCATTCACAACATGGATATGGTCGGATATGCTTGTAAGGCAACGAGAATTCCAAAAAATAAAATTGTGAAAATCCAGTTGTGGGGAGTCTCAAAGCCAATCATTCGAATGGAAATTTCAATGAAGGAAATAATTGTGACAGAAGTCATCCACCATTAGAGGGAGATGAGCACCAGGAGATCCATTCTATGAATGGTGTGAGATTCGAATATGTACTTGGCTTCCTCAACCTGGGTATTAAAACACCCATATTATATATGTTCTGACTCTACACGGCCATGAATTGATGAAAAAGCTAAAGGAACTTGGTGATTCCAATGACGGCCATATATAAACCAAGTCTGAATCACCTCCGGAGTCAAGGAAAAACCAAGTCTGAATCACCTCCAAAGGGAAGAGTCTCCTGGAGATATCTTGGTTGGACCATATTTTAACACCTTGTTGTTGAACAAATTTAGAGGAGATCTAGGAGCCATGATCTTCTCGACTATGATTTTAATGGATAATTCGCAGAATTTGATGATTTTAACCATGACTTTGGTTGTTTTGGTTGCGTGTGTTTTCTTCTTCGTGTGGAGGAGGGAGGATCGGATACACATAAGCCGGAAGTGCCTCGAGGCGGTCCAAATCATCATCGTCCTCCCAAAGGTTGGTAGTAATATTTATAGAATTGTCAGGCCTTCCAGAAACTCTTAGAGGAAAATGGGGCCAATGGTTAGAACAGGGAACCCTATGGAGAGTGTTGCTACAATGTCAGGACCTTGCGAGTTTGTGGCAAGCTAACTTAAGTATTGCAACATTTGATAAAGAAAAGTGGATTCAATACAAATGTTTAAAGATATAATCATGGAAACGATAACAAAAATTTACTTTTTGTAACTACTTGTTGGACTAGCCAAATCCATGTTTGAGATTGAATGGCTCACTCATTTTGGCGAGGCACCATATGTTGTGTGTGTTTTTCCAAGGCTAGTGGCTAATGGAGTGGTAAAAGTAAACGTGGGAAAAGAGATTTAGAGATCCCCACATCTACTTCAGTTTTCATGGACCATGCCAAGCACTATCTCTATAATGAGAGCCTCGAAGAGGTACATATGCATTGGATTTCAATTATTTATCCATTGGATTCAATCTCAATACCCTTAAGATTTGATAATAGTAAAATCATTTGTTGTTGGAAATAGGACATATACCTCGCAGAGTCTCTTCTAACACCTACCCCGTATCCAATATCTACGAAGGTGAAAATTGGCGAGCACAATGGCCGCAAAGGAGCAATAAGTCCAGAATATGATGCGAGGCCACACGGTTGTGTGGCTACTTGATAAGTGCAAGCGACAAAGAAATTGGTAATGATACAAGTGATTGAAGGGCTCTGTCAGTGGTGCTTTCCAAGAGTCGAACCATGGTCGGTCCAAGCTTATGCATCGCCAAGAAATACTCGTCACTGCAAGCGCGCGAAGTAGTTTGGAGGGAGGCCATTGGGAAGAGACAGAAAGCGAATCTATAGGCCTTACCTTTGCAGCTCAGCGGAAATGGCCCCGAAATCGTTTAGGGGTTTAAAAATATGTTGTTCTGTACATTCTTTGTTGAAAGATATTAAAAATCCTTTGACGGCCAAGATCTTTGTGAAATGCATGAAAGGAGTGACATTTTCCTGAGCAGGGAAGGGCACCAAGACTGCGTGTGGTGGACGTGTCATCCAGCCGATTGTTGTATTTTCAATGCGATGAAGTTGTGAGACTTCCTGTATCGATAACTATGGCCGGCACTGGAATTTGACAGTCGTGGGACCGTTTTTGGTATTTTAACCGTAAATTACAATTCAAAAAAAAAAAAACCCGTTAATTTAGACAGTAATTTTTTTAAAAGCGTATTTCAGCAAGTTGATATTATTTAAAAACCGTAAAATTTCATAATAGTCAAATATAATATATAAGGTCTATTACTATATATATATGAAATAGGATTTGATTTTATTCATTTTAAAAATATTCTATAAATCATATTGATAATGATTTTTAATAATTCCCAATTTAAATTTAGAAACTAAAATAAGTTTATGTGAATAATGAATTTATTTAACTCAGAGTTCACACGTTGTCTTTGCTTTTTTCTAAAAACATAGAAGTTTCTAATTTCAATGATATTGTGAGTATATTTATTTTCATTTTATCATTACCAATTGCAATCTACAAGTTTCAATTTAACTTTTATACAAGTTTCAATTCAATTTTTTATTGCTGTGGGAAAATTTAAGGAATCTTGTTGCGGACATCCAAGAAGAAGCTTGAGATACAGACATCAATACATTATACATGTACATGATTATTTCTTTCCAAGCTTGTCGTGGTAAAAAATGGCTTGGGTTTCTAGATATATTTTTGAAAAATGCCCTCCTTGAAATCAATATTTTTTGTTATTCAATAACATAAAATTACGAGGGCTCACCATCATTCCCATGGCTCAAATCCGAGAGATTAAACAACAAAAAATTTCTAATGACTATGATCAATATAAGATTTGAGCAAACCTCTATTAGCCAGTCATAAATTCAGAGCCTTTTTTTTAAAGATATAATTATAGCAATTGAGGCCTTGTTATTTTACGTTAGCTGAAATTGTTTATACCTTGAATTTTTTATATATTCGCTCTTCAATTTTTTGTTTCCGAGAATGCAGGCATGTAATTTTTTTTGTTTTCATGAAGTTTTTTGCTACTTTTTCAAGAACCTGAAATTTAATTCCTTTTTTAAGATGGCAGGCTTCTATAATTCAAGCAATAAAAAATTCAAAACCTTAACAAATGATATGCTTTCTCTTTGGTATACCCCTGTACACTTTGTTTCCTTTTTGACAACCAGAAATAACATTCTCTTTTTGATTCAAACAACCGAGTCACGTTTTTAATAGTGTTTTTTACTAATTGAATACTCCATTCGGTAGATTTAATGTGCATCGTAAATATAATATACGAAAAAAATTATAATATCTAATTTTTCATTTAATTAGTTTATAATTTAATTACTAAATTTAATTTATAAATATATTTTATCATCCTAAAATTATTTTAAAATTTTATATATATATATATATATATATATATATATATATATATCAATTAAGTTTTTTTGACAATTTAAAATTTTACTAAAAACCTAAATTGAAAGGGAGCTATATCATGAAATCGTCATGAAATTTCCTTTTGACAGCGGGGGTGACCGTCGAATTCGGGCCTACTATAAAGGATAAAACCCATCAATTAACTCGTGTTGTCGTTGGATTTCAACGACAACGCAAGAGGAATGTCATCGGTTTGATTTCGACTTTTGTCGAGAATCAGCAAGAAGTCACACTCCACTATGTAACGCCTTGGCGTGATAAATTCAAATCACCCATAATGTTAATTATCAATCACAAAACATTAAAAAAAAATTATATAAATCATGAATCAACCAATATATCAATAGCCGCATACCCAAAAGCACGTGGAAGGTTGTCCATATCAAGGATCGATAATTCTTTTTATGAACGAGAATATAACAAGAAATAGAGCAAGGATTTTGTAGACACGTGATTTTCATAATAGTTTCATTATAAGAGAGAGAATGATTTTACCATTTTCCCTCTAGTTGCTTCCCTAGAAAAAGGAATCATTAGTTGTATGTGGTGATTATTGGGTGGGTTGTTGCGTTAGAAAAAAATGGTAATTGTAAAACGGGAAAATGTAGAGATGAGAAAACTTAAATGGATGACTTGAAATATCTTCTAGGTGAATAATGGCAATTGAATGAGCAATAAAGGTATTTTAAATCTTTTTAGTAAAATATTTTATTAAATATTTTAATTACTTTTTAAATTTATTTAATTATTTATTTTTAATCGTTTTTATTTATTTATATTTTACAAAGTATTAAGATTGTAGTTTTTTTAATTTTTGATTTGTTTTTACTTAAATTTAGTATGTTTTCAATTATATTTATTTATTAGTTTTATTTTTCAATAAATTATTTAATATGATATGTTTTAAATATTTCAATTAATAATGAAAGTTTACATTTTTCAAAGGAATTTCATGATTTTATGGTAAAATTCATAAATGAAAAAGGTAAGTGAAAAACAATATATCAACAAAAAAAAATACATAGGTAATATTGTAAACAAGATTGGTTATTACCTATTGAACAAGCCAAATAGTTTTAACAAGACAAATAGTTCTATTCCATATTTACATTGCTTTAATAAATATATATTTTATTTATATATATATATATATATATATATATCACATATATAAATATGTATTTAATTTATATTTTAAAATATTTAATTTTTTCATTTGATTATCATAAAAATAATTTAAAAATTACTAAGTGAATAGTATAATTAAGCCATTAAAAACAAAAATAAATTAAAAAATGGTTTTAATTTAAAAATCTCGAAGAATAGCAAATTGCACTACGAATATATAAATTCAACTTGGATAATTATTAATTCATTATTTTTTAATCAATTTAAATGAAATTAATATAATGGTCTTCTCATATATGGATTTGAAGAATTTTAATTCAGGTTTTATATTCATGTAGAAATTTTTCCATTTCATTTGAAATTAATTTTTTAATCTACATGTATTATACACAAATGATCAATGAGATTGATTTATAGGATGATGTACTTGTTTTTCATAATAATAGTGATGGCTATCATGGTAAACATAATTTATTCATGTTAGAAGTGTTGGAAATGATTGAGATAAATGTCTTGGTGGTAGTACAATCATAGTGTGAACCTAGGAGAAGTTAGAGATGTAAGCTTACGATCCTTTCATTCATGTAGAGATACAGATCAAGGAAGCCGTACGGCTTGAACCCATTGTTGAATCCTGTTCCAAAAAAAAAAAAAAATGGGAGATTTTTATTATGGCAGAACCTAATTGTTTCGAAGTGCCCTTTGAAGTGCCCTTTTATAATAAAGTTATGAATAAAAGTCAGTAGCCATTGTTTACATTTGTGACACTATAGTTAATATATTAATATAAAAATGATTATTTAAGAGTTGTCCCCTAATTTTTGATATATTGAGATCCATTACATTTATCTGTCACCATTTGTTTGTTATGTTGATTTCTATTTATTAAATTTCTGGTATATTTTGTTTACTTTTTGAAAACAAATTTATTAATAATTATATAAAAATAAAGAGTTTTATTCTATTATATTATATAATCGATAAAATTGAAATAAGATAATTTTAAAAAAGAAAAATATATTTAATTAATATTATAACTTGTTATTTGTTATTAATATTTTATAAAATATTAATTAGTAATAAATAATAAATTTATATTTTTGTAATCGTTTATAACAATGGATGATGACAAAATTAAGAGGCAATTTAAATGTTTGATTATAATGACATAGACATAACATATTATATGCACACTTTTAACCAAAACATTTTGGTTTCGATTTTACAATATCCCAATGTTTCTTTTACATTATATTTACATTGACTTTAAATTAATTTAACATTTTGGTTTCAATACTGGGCGTTTCTGCCTGCAACCTAGGCAGTTGCCTAGGGCGCTCAATGGGGAGGGGCGGCCTAATTTTCAAAAAAATAATTATGTCGGCTAAGGCTTTCCAGCGAGACCAACGAACTCTGCCCAATGCCAAGTTAAACGGTGCCATAAACTTGTTTTCTGTATTTTACAACTTCTGTAGGCTTAAAATACAAATGCGCAACTCTACCTCCAAGTGCGCTGTGTTTCCACGATTCATAATATATTATATAAACCGTAAATGTTGCACAAGCATTGCTTAGAATACAAAACAATAGTAAGTATTTTGCTAAGAAAAGATAGTAGAAGATCAACTTTACATTAAAAAATGAAAAAGATAAACTTGCACGAGTGCTCTGTGAAACACAGGAACAACATGACTGGAATAAGTACCACGGTCTTTGCGTGCAAAAGGGATTATATCTTGAGGATCATGTGACTGTTTTCAAGTAAATCTATCAGGTCTGAACCGCCCATTTGCATTGTCATCCAAGATTACCCAACTCTGGCCCAGTTTGGAGGATATTTTGTTTTCAAATTTCATCTCAATCAATTAGTTTATCAACTGTCTACTATTTTTTACCTCTAGCAGACATAAATAGTAGACTAGCAGGAGTGTAGGCGACCATTGATTTCATTTTAATGTTGGAGCTTTACTATTTAGAATTTTAGCCTTAATTAAAAATAACTTATTCTGTACGGGGAGTTGTCATCACAGTGTGCTCTTCAGAGTCATTCGACTTTGTTTAAATATTTATCCAACCATCTTGGCCGCACACTCAGGAGTTAGGTGAGTTTGTAAGTTATTGTTATTATTATTTCAATTTGTTTATGAGATCCAGATCTAGTCTCTAGAGGCTAGCCTATTTGATTGAAGTCGTGAGAAATTGTTTTAAAAACATGCCAAATGTTTGGGAAGGTGGTTGGTTGGTTTGGTCTCGAGCGAGGGGGCGTAGGCTCAGTATTGCCTAGGCGCTTGAAACCTTAATTCGGCCATGTTTCAATATCTCAATATTTCTTTTACATTGACTTTATATTAAAAAATTTTACCTTTATGTCACTTAAAAATAGATATCTAAAGAAAACTAACAATATTATGATTAACAAAAATTCAATTAAATTCGACACTTACTTTGTCACATAGATCTTGCCTAAAATTAAATTGAAAATATAAAATAAAACTAAAAACAAATTCGACTTAAATCCAACTTTAAAATAAGTTTAAAAGTGACTAATATAATAATCCTCCCCTTGAAATTGAATTTTTAAAACGTGTATATGATTAATAGCAGAGTTCACTAAAAACCCTAATTTTAATCATATTAAAATTGAACCTAACTTTATCCTAGGAAAAAGATACCGAATGGCCGCATTAGCTAGAAGGCTCAACACAATTTGTTCACATGCAATTGAAATAACTTTGTAAATGTCATCGATATTTGGAAAATACCACGCTCACATGTTGTCGGTTCTTATTTTCATTATGATGGATGTAGGGAGAAGGGCGATATCACGAACACCCTAAGTTCGCAGGTCCATGGAGCCAATTCCTTGCCACGTAGGAGCGCCAATTTGATAGCTAGTTATAAATAAACATTTTTTTATCCTAAGCCTTTAATTTCGTATCCGATTTTAATAATGTTTGCTTCCATATGATCGATCAAATAAAATATCTCTAAAAAAACACATTTACTGGTGGAGACCGGTAGTGGTCCACCGAAGAGGACAGGTGTTGAGCATTAAATTGGAAATAAAAGAGGGAAACGCGACCTGTCCTCCGCCATCTCCACGCGTGTTTTAGATAAGGAACAAATAAATGTTCAACCACCTTGTTCGGAGCTCATTAACGGGCCTTACGGGGCTCTGCAGATTACATAAAATATTGGTTTTTTTCATTACGGTTGGAAATTAATGAGCGACTCCTTTCATTAGCATTTCGGAGGTCATGCTTCCCAGCATCAGGCGGACAGAAGACTTGCTCGTAAGTATTACACTTCAGATTATTTTCTCGAATTTATTTCACCTGTTCAGAAGCCTTGTGATTTGCGTGGTATCGCACTCTTCCAGACTTGTTTTTCGTTTTTTTAGAATAAAATTTGTTATAGATTTTTTGTAAATGTGAAAGTTGTTCTGTATATTCTGCAGCATTGAAAGATTCAAAGGAATTTACTGCAGAGGTATTTGATGTTCTAGCTCGCATGAGAAACCTGAAGACAGATTGAATAAAGTTTGATCAGTTGCAGGGCTTCTGGCTGCAAATAAATTGAATGGAAGAGCTTAAATGCCTAGTGTATTGGCATTGACCCTTGTTCATCTTCAAAGACCTGGCTGGTTTAACACTTTTTTGCTTGCTAATGAGTGTTAAAAGTGAAAAAAATTGAATGAAGGAGCTTAAAGTCCTTGTGCAAGACCATAAAGACCTATTTAAAACTTTTTTGCTTGCTAATGACATTTAAATCCAGATCATTCAACACAGGTCAATATGAATGCACTGAGAATTTACTTTACAAGTTATTTTGTATTGTAAAACTATTGGAATTTTCATGCGGATTTGGCAGGAGAATATCATGTATAGGAGGATTCTGGACGCCACGGCAAATGACTATGATGGAGAAGCCAATTCAAAGCACAATCCAAAGAAGGAAAAGTCGGCAGACATTCTGAGGTGAGGCCTGCGTTAACAATGATGCATCATGAACAGCAAACAATATCTCAATAAATATTTGCAGTATAGTATATTTCATGGAGGTTTTACCAGTTGTAGGTGTTGATTTTGTAAACTATGAAAGCACTTGTTTAATATATGTTTTTCACAACGTAACAATATCTTATATAAATCATTTGCTATTCCTAGAAACATATAAAAAAATTTGGTTAATTTGTGACTACATTTGTGATGATGGATCTAAATTGATTCATATTCTGAGCGTTTACTTTTGTCTTCATATTGATCATGGGCTAATATACAATGAAAAGTTGTAACTGACATTTATATTCTCCTTACACTTTTGATGTTCTCGGTGGTTAGTGATCTTTGTGTGGTATGGTGTGGAATTTAATTCTTAATCAGTCTGTATGGTAGGCCTTGCTGATTTATATCGATTCACACCGTGATACATTTCTTCATGACTTCAAGTATTAAGAGTGTTCCTCAAACCAACACGATTTATCTCAATAAGTAGCTTTTTCTCATTATTCTCCATTTTGTTGGACTAGTGCTTTCCAATAATGTTTCCTTTCTTTTTGGTATAATTTTTTGAATATGTTTTGAAATTACAGATCTTCTTCTTCTCTTTAAATTATAAATTACAGTTTTGCTGCTGCTGGTTCTCACTTTATAATTTCATAGACTACAGATCTCTTTCTCACTGCTTCTTGATCGCTTTTGCATTTTTCCATACAGGTGCGCACTCATTTTGCCAGGCCCAATTGGAGAAGGGTGGAAACAGTGTGTATTCACACTACTAATACTCAAGGAAAATGTTACCTACAGTTCTATGTTTTTAAGCCATATAGAGGTGAGGTTTCAACCTCACCAAGATTCAAATAAATCCTTGTGTTCATTTTAAGCTGCAACAATTTTGTTTATGTAATTTTTTTGTTTTTAGTAAAGTTTTATTCCAAGCATCGCTTTAAATTAATTTTATGTTGATCCTTGATTGGTTTTATGTTGGTTATTAACATATTTGTTCAGTCTTTCTCTATCACCTATGTATTTAATTGAATATGTCTTTGTATCTTGGATTTGTTTCTATCTCGATTGAACCATGGATTAGTTGATGAAATGAAACCTCCCGAGCTGGGTGAGAAGAAGAAGATTTTCAAGGGAAATACAGAATTGGGGGGATCTTTTACAGATTTTTTATGTTGTTTTTTCTAATTAGTGGGTTTTTGTATAAACAAATGTTCTTGGGCGCTTTTGCTGTATTAAGTTGTTTTGATCTTCAATGTTTTATCTTTTTGTTTTGTACAAGGTTTTGGGAGCCTTTTAAAACACTAATCCGTTTACCTAATAAATAAAATCTTTTTATACTTATAAAAAAAAATACATTTACATTATTTAATGGTGTTCATTTTAAGCTGCAACAATTTAAATAAGGTTATGAACAAATTCTGAGCTGATTTGGTTTCCTCATCTGAAACAATGATTACATTTCGAGCAAAATGTAGTAATCTAAACTGCATGTCTTTATATTTCTTACATTTGGAGCAAAACATATAAACTTATACTGTATGTGTCCATATTCATTACATTCGGAGCAAAATATACCAACTATAACCTATAATCGTGAATGCAATAATGCAAGCACAATTGATTTCGATACATATTTTTCTGCAACACAAAAAAGAATTCTCCTCGAATGCTGCCCTTAGTTTGGACTATCAGGAACGATTGTATCATTGACAGATGTTGTTGGAGTCATCAAGAGGTTCACTGGATGAACCCATGGTGGAATAGGAAAACCAGATATGGTATGAAAGGTTGTGTGTGAAGTAGGAGGTTGTGGGATAATGGGGTGTGTAGTTGGAGTTGAAGTTATTTGCATTCTGTTGGTGTCAAGGAAGTAAGGGTGGTAATCTGGGATAGGAACTTTCAACATATCTTGTAACAGGGAGTTCTGTATGGGCATGGGATGATGCATGGGAAACAAAACCTACGGATTGTTGAACTTGTTATCTCTTTCTTGTTTCTCTTTCTCCCTTTGATGGCGAGTGGCTTCCTTCTGTTGTAATTCCAATTCCTTTTTTTGGCGAGCTACCTCCCGTTGTTTCTCGCGCTCCTGTCTTTCAACAAACTTTTGTAGATCCCTTTCTTGCCTCTCTTTAATGCGTTGCAATCTCTCTTCCTTTTTCTGCTCCTTTGCTGCCAACCTTTCTTGCTTTTTTGCCTCAATATGCTCCTTTTACGTTTGCTTCCTTCACATATTTCTTGTTTTTTATGTTCTGTATCTTTTAACATCTGAACATAAGCATCAGATGTTAACAATTGTGAAGCACGACTTATCCGGAGTGCAGCATCACTCTTACCCTTGGAAGGATCCCGTACAAATTGTGTCGGTAACCTTAAAAATTTACCCAATTTCTTCTCATTTGCAGCAACACCATCATTTGATATACCACTTTCAACATCATGGCCAGTTGTCTCTTCCTCGTTTTTATCTTTATCAATGACCTCAATTTCCTCTGCGTCAGCATAATAATGAGTAAAGTTTGCTGGTTCAAAGTCTGTTGGCACAAGGTTGGTTGGCATCGAAGGTAAAGATATACTTTCATCCTCAGTGTTTCCAATCTGATCAAGTCCCAACTCTGCAATATGCTCTTGCAGCCATGTAGGTTGTTCTGGTGCACTTGGCAATGAGAGATCGTCCTCTCCAAATCCCTGGGCCTCAGTGTTGCAGCTGGATGTGCCTTGGTCACGAGTATTCACAATGTGGTTCACTTCATAATCTTTGGTCTGCATTATACTTTGGCTTTCTCCCTGTATACTTGGTTCCTCCGTCTCTGTATTAGCAACAACCGTTGTTTCAATGGTTGGATGGACTTCTTGTGTTGTTGACAGATTCTCAACTGATTCCATTAAGTAATTTTCTCCAATTTTGTCACCAACTGGTGGAGCTACATCTCTTGACAAACTTAGGATGTTTTCAATGACATCAACATTCATAATGTTTTCAGTACCATCAACATTCATAATGTTCTCAGTAGTATCATCATCTGTGACATTTTCAGCATCATCTTCGTTGGCATCTTCTTCAATGATATATAGTTTACTACATTCCATGTCATTCTGTAATGCATTTGGATCAAGTGGCCATATACCTGTGCGTCTAAAACCAGCACGAATATTTGCAGGTGTCAAGGCCTTTGCGAGAGCTCTACTACCTATTTCTGCCAAGTCTGAACGTTTGACTTCTTGGTACTTATTATTACACATCCACTGCATCCTCTCAGATCTGAAATATGCTTTAAAAGGACCAAAGACACTAACATCCAGTGGTTGCAACCTGTGTGTAGTATGTGCTGGCAATGTCAATAAATCAATCCCCAATCGCCTGGCCTCTTCTATAGTTGACAATGCCACATGGCTTCCATGACCATCAAATATAAGTAAATGCCTATTTTCAGGGCACACCCCTCCAGGTACAGACTTACTGAAATGATACAACCAGCTTATAAAGAGCTCTCTAGTCATCCAAGCACTTGGATGAGCAGCCATGCAAGCACCTGGTTCACATCCCTTGATGTAATTTTGTGAAACTTTCTGACCTTTAAATAAGTAAAAGTTAGGGATACATTGCCCTGCAGCATTTACACAACATAGAATTGTCATCCATTCTCTGCTACGAGGAATGATTTTGGGAACATTCCTGCAACCCTTGGTGGCAAGCACCCTCATGCCACAATTTCTCCCTGCTTGGATTCCTGTCTCATCACAATTCCATATTTTGCCTGCACCATAGGAATTGATATGAATGTTAGCTAGTTTTTCATAAAACTTGCTAACCACCTCTGGACGTAAACCTATTGCACGATCTCTTTCTAGACCTTCAGCAGTCCGAAGGACTATGTCTAGGTGTCTTTTTCTAAATCCTTCACACCAGGATCTTCCAGGTAATCCTTCTCGAAATGGAGTCTCTCTAGTTTCACAAATTTGTGCAACACAGGCCCTCAGTTGCATAAATCCCACTCCATGCCCTAAATCTGCCATTTGCTTGCACCATTCAACTATCTCTTTCTCCTCTCCTTCACTCAAAACAGGTGCAGGGCCCTTCCTTTTTGTATGGGTCAGACCATTCAGCCAATAATGAACAGATGTAGGAGGTAAATTATATTTCAGTGCAGCAGCTCTAATAGAATAATTGTTGAATTCAATATCATCTATGGCCTTTAACATATCTTCTTTTGACCAACTAGACAAAATTCTAACCTTCTTGGTCGAAGAGTTGCCTCTAACAACCACAGTCTCCTGTAGTTCATGCCTATGTAGTTCACATCCAGCAGGTTCTGGCTGATGATCATCAGTTGTGTTTGTATCTCCTTGATTTGTTATTGCACCATCCTCTTCACTTCTTATTGTAGCATCCTGTTCATCTGTTCCATGGTTAGATGTTTCAATTTCAAATTGTACACCTCGTCTTTTGGGCATACGTTGTGCTCGATGTAAACTCCTCTTTCTCTTCATCTTCTCTAAACGCTGCAGTATGAAACAATATAAAATTAGTAAAATATGTATTAATATATCAATAAGATCATCTACAATGGGAAAATTTTAGCTAGCTTATGATACATGACAGTATGAATTATGAACTTGTAGGTGAACTTGTGATTACCCCGTTGGGCGCCATTAACGATGATCGAATACATGTTTTATTAATTTCATATTAATTGATAAAGACAGAATTTATAAGCTGGGTTGTTGATTACATAGGGGAGAAGGGCCAGTATGTGAACACGTCCCAATACTTGAACACTATTTTTCATTTAAAATATCCAAATACCTGATGGAATAAAAACCATGAGGACAGATTGCATTTCCCTCTTTTATTTCGAATTTAATGCTCAACACCTGACCTGTTCATATTAAAATTGGATACGAAATTAAAGGCTTAGGATCAAAAAATGTTTTTTTATAACTAGCTGTCAAATTGGCGCTCCTACGTGGCAAGGAATTGGCTCCATGGACCTGCGAACTGAGGGTGTTCGCATACTGGCCCTATAGGGGAGAAGGGCCAGTATGCGAACACCCTAAGATCTGGTGATTGAACAGCCCAACTTGGAATATGGAAAGAGATGAATTGAGAAGACAAATATTCAACCCGTTAAATAGATATGATGGGTTTGTCAACTGATATGTCGTTTTTATATTTTGAACAAATGAGTCTTTTATTGTAGAAAATGAAAGTACCAATCGGTATTTATTGTGTACTGAGTAATACTGAGATGTTGACCCTATGCACATATGGTTTATAAAAAAACAAATTTTTGAACTTAAATAATCAAAATTTTGGTTTTTTTCCATCAAGTATTGGATATTTTATATGCAAAATACTGTTCAAGTATTGGGACGTGTTCACATACTGGGTCTTCTCCCCTATTGTCTTTCAATAATCAAAATTTTGGTTTTTATTCCATCAAGTATTGGATATTTTAAATGCAGAATAGTGTTAAAGTGAAATATCATGTCACAGATGACATGATATTTCAGTGCAGCAGCTCTAATTGAATAATGCGAGAAACTCAATATCATCTATGGCCTTTAAGATATCTTCTTTTAACCAACTAGACAAAATTCTAACCTTCTTGGTCGAAGTGTTGCCTCTAACAACCACAGTCTCCTGTAGTTCATGCCTATTTAGTTCACATCCAGCAGGTTCTGGCCGATGATCATCAGTTGTGTTTGTATCTCCTTGATTTGTTATTGCACCATCCTCTTCGCTTATTATTGTAGCATCTTGTTCATCTGTTCCATGGTTAGATGTTTCAATTTCAAATTGTACACCTCGTTTTTGGGCATACGTTGTGCTCGATGTGAACTCTTTCTCTTCATCTTCTCTAAACGCTGCAGTATGAAACAATATAAAATTAATAAAATATGTATTAATATATCAATAAGATCATCTATAAACACTTCTAAAGATGAGGTGTTATCAAATAACACTACATTCATAAGCTTGTTTGTAATTGATCAATATCAATTAGAATGTTTCACTGGAACATGCAGTCGCCCCTTTCCACATTGTAATTCATATCGATCAATTGACGCAGGTCTTGTTAATGTAATGTTTTGTGACATCAAATCATCTTCAGAAGTGAATGCATGTAAGAATCGTAATTGTAATAGCTTGACTACATATGCGTTGTTATGGTGGCAGCAAATCTGTTGTACTTTTGAATGTCTTGGTATGGACCTCTTCGGATCTCCACCAGTAAATGTGTTTTTTTTTTTAGATATTTTACTTGATCGATCATATGGAAGCAAATAATATTAAGATATGATAAATAATTAAAGATATAGGATTAAAAAGTGTTTATTTATACCTAGCTGGCATACTGTCACTCCTACGTGGCAAGGATTTGGTTCACTTAACCTATGAAGTTAGGTTGTTCGCATACTGGCCCTTCTCCCCTAAACTCTTATAAAGATGAGGTCTTATCAAATAACACTACATTCGTTGGCTTGTTTGTAATTGATCAATATCAGAAACAACAATGGGTGGCTCGGGAAAAACCACGCTTGCAAAAGAAATATATAACAGGAAATTCTTATCCATGGATAGGTCTAGTTTTGTTTTCAATGTTCGAGATGCTGAAGCCAAATGTGTGTTGCATAAGAAGCAAAGAAGACTTTTGGAAGACCCCGGTGTCAAAGGTGTATCATTCGACGACACAGAACAAGGGAAAGCTATTCTTGCAAGCCGTCTGATATCTGTTTTCGATATCTTTTGGATTCTGTGCTTAATTGTATAATTATTGGTGTAGCTAACTTCGAATTGAGAGACATCTCCTCCAACCAGGAAGTAGCAAACATGTGGGTGGATGAAAACATTATTCCCTACTATCCTGCCACCAACATCAAATACATTGCTGTGGGAAACCAGGCCTTCGAAAAGACTAAGTACGGGCTGTATGTTCTTAGTGCCATGAACAACATACAAATTGCTCTGGAGAAGGCCAATCTGCAGCATAGAATCAAGGTCTCCACTACTCATGGCAGGGCAGTTATACCCATGTCCCTTCTTCCATCAAAGGGGACTTTCAACAATAGAGTTAAGAACAAAATGAGGTCTGTTCTACAATTCCTTGATGATCACGGCTCTCCTTACATGGCCAATATCTATCCCTATTTTGCTTACCTTGAAAATCCCAATATTAGTATAGATTATGCGTTGTTCAAGTCCACTGCTCCGACTGTAATTGATGGAGATAGTATTTACACCAACTTGTTTGAGTCCATGGTTGACACTATTTATTCTGCAATGGAATCTCTGGGATTCAATAACATACCCATTGTTGTTACTGAAAGCGGATGGCCCTCTTTTGAATGTCTTGGTATGGACCTCTTCGGATCTCCACCAGTAAATGTGTTTTTTTTAGATATTTTACTTGATCGATCATATGGAAGCAAATAATATTAAGATATGATAAATAATTAAAGATATAGGATTAAAAAGTGTTTATTTATACCTAGCTGGCATACTGTCACTCCTACGTGGCAAGGATTTGGTTCACTTAACCTGTGAAGTTAGGGTGTTCGCATACTGGCCCTTCTCCCCTAAACTCTTATAAAGATGAGGTCTTATCAAATAACACTACATTCGTCGGCTTGTTTGTAATTGATCAATATCAATTAGAATGTTTCACTGGAACATGCAGTCACCCCTTTCGACATTGTAATTCATATTGATCAATTGACGCAGGTCTTGTTAATGTAATGTTTTGTGACATCAAATCATCTTCAGAAGTGAATGCATGTAAGAATCGTAATTGTAATAGCTTGACTACATATGCTGTTATAGTGGCAGCAAATCTGTTGTACTTCTGAATGTCTTGGTATGGACCTCTTGGGATCTCCACCAGTAAATGTGTTTTTTTTTTGAGATATTTTACTTGATCGATCATATGGAAGCAAATAACATTAAGATATGATAAATAATTAAAGATATAGGATTAAAAAATGTTTATTTATACCTAGCTGGCATACTGTCACTCCTATAATTAGTTAAGAATAAATAGTTAAGTTGAAAGGTATGAATAAACATTTTTCTTTCCTATATCTTTAATTTCTGGGAGTAGTGCAATTATGTGAACACCCTAAGTTCATGGGTCCATCGGGCCAATTCCTTGCCATGTAGGTTTACCAATTTTACAGCTGGCTATAAATAAACATTTCTTTATCTTATCTCTTTAGTTTGGAAACTCAATATCTTATCTCTTTAGTATTGGGCAGTGTTCACGTAGAGTTACAGATTTCTGTTTTGTATCAATATGTGACTGTAAAACAGGCCAGAAAAACCTTTTTTTGTGAGCACGGAAAGCTTTAATCCCGGAGCTCTACTTTGGATTTTCCTCTATGCTTTGAAGATATCTAAAAGGGTAGAACTAGAAGCAACTTCGAGAGAAATGGGTGAAAGACATTTTATGTAAATTGGATAACTGGAATGGCGACGATTCATCTTGATGATGGGTCAAACATCAGACGCAGTTATTCCAGAAAATCTTTGTCTTATTATTATGGACTGTGGAAGCAGAAAAGCTATAACGGAATGATGAGGTTTTCTGAGGTGTACATACGGCCTCTCTCTTGTAAAGGAAATAGTTTACACTGATGCTCATGGGCTACTAGAAGCAGTCGATGGTGGAACTTGAACTTAGAGTCTAGAAGTTATGTTCATATATACATGTGTGTTTATATCACACTCCACGAAGGAGGAGGAGGAGGAGGAGGCAAACTTAACTTAGTAGCTTGTACACTTTTAGCTTTCTTGGTTTGAAGACGAGCTTTATAGACTTTCAGACTGTTACGGTGTGCTGAGTAAGATAGGTAGCAATCACGGTTAGGACTGTGACATCTCATTTATAATAATGTTTATAGGCCATTCTGACCTGTTCTACTGATTCAAACTGTACAATTGAGAAGGATTTTCTAGGCCATTCTGGCGTATGTTAGATGATTTCTCTCTTACCTACATTGTACTATGATTTATATTCACTACCATTAATCTTTGTGGATATTGATAATGGTTTGAATTTCAGTTTTTCAATTTTATAGGATGCAGTGGATGTTGTTTGTGAGAAAATTCAGTTCTCTATATTTTGCAGATGTCTATGGGTTGAGGACGAAACCAATTGATATGTCTTGCACATTCTTGATATATCTGTAGATGACTTATTTTTAGAAAAGGCCTATCCCCCTCAGTTCGCAGGTCCATGGAGCCAATTCCTTGCCACGTAGGAGCGCCAATTTGACAGCTAGTTATAAATAAACATTTTTATCCTAAGCCTTTAATTTCGTATCCAATTTTAATAATGTTTGCTTCCATATGATCGATCAAATAAAATATCTCTAAAAAAACACATTTACTGGTGGAGACCGGTAGTGGTCCACCGAAGAGGACAGGTGTTGAGCATTAAATTGGAAATAAAAGAGGGAAACGCAACATGTCCTCCGCCATCTCCACGCGCGTTTTAGATAAGGAACAAATAAATGTTCAACCACCTTGTGCGGAGCTCATTAACGGGCCTTACGGGGCTCCTGTGCAGGATTACATAAAATATTGGATTTTTTCGATTCGGTTGGACTGGGCAGAGCGACTCCTTTCATTAGCATTTCGGAGGTCATGCTTCACAGCATCAGGCGGACAGAAGACTTGCTCGTAAGTATTACACTTCAGATTATTTTTTCGAATTTATTTCACCTGTTCAGAAGCCTTGTGATTTGCGTGGTATCGCACTCTTCCAGACTTGTTTTTCGTTTTTATCTGGTAGACGGATTTTCTGAACCTGCTTTTAATAGAATAATGTTGAGTATACTGGTTGCTCGAGGCTGTAGGATTGTTTCGTGGTTAAGCATTTAGAACTTTTTAGGATTGTTTCGTGTTGTTATATATAGTTATTAAGATTTACCATACGAGAACCACCAAACTGATAGTCGTTGGGATGTACACGAATAGAACAATTATCTAACATGGAAGGGGACGTTTCCTCTGTATTGGGGTATGTCTCTAACCGTATATACTCACTCTCCATTCTGAAATGGACAATTTGCCACTTGTTTGTCTACAATTTGCAATGTTTCTAGGGGAGAAGGGCCAGTATGCGAACACCCTCAGTTCGCAGGTCCATGGAGCCAATTCCTTGCCACGTATGATCACCAATTTGACAGCTAGTTATAATTTAACAATTTTTTATCCTAAGCTTTTAATTTCGAATCATATTGTAATATTATTTGCTTACATATGATCGATCAAATAAAATATCTCTAAAAAAACACATTTACATTCTGAAGTTATTAGTTCTATTGTGAAGTTAATATTATTACTAGCAGTAAAACAACAGAGGTTGTACATCAGAAACTCTCCATTCATATTTTAAGTTATTTATGGTATACATTCATTTACTATATATGTGATGGGATATTCTGCAATAGAAACAATCTCTAATATACCCAATAAACTGAAGAACATAATTTTGATAAGAGACAATCACTTGCAGTAAAACAGCAGAGCCTGTACATCAGAAACTCTCCATTCAGATTATAAGTTATGTTATTCATAGTATACATTCATTTACTATCATGATGGGATATTATACAATAGAAAAGGCTCTTTTGACACTCAAATTGCAATTATACTTGAAATGCAACAACATTTAACCGGTGATGACCATATATCAACACAGACACCAAACATGAATAGACCACACTGTAATTTTTGCAATGTATGAAAACTAACTGCAATTTTTGCTTTCTTTGGACCTTTCCTTTCCCCCTTGATAGAAGTAATCTCTTCTTATAAACTCCACTCTAATCAGGCACCCTGCAGAAGTAAATCAGCAGTAAACAAGACTAGGAAAGTGAATATATAATACTGACATTGATTTGGGAGTATCCAATAAAAATGTAAGACATGGATCAAGGTGTAGGGTCTTTTTAATCAAAGGTTGAAATTGATTTTGAGATGATCTTGTGGCTGAAATTATTTGATTTGATATTCATATTTATTTTTTAATTTCAAGTGTACAATTTTGTTTGTGTTTTTAATGGATGAATTTGAATCTTGAGAAGAAGGTTCCCTCTTTTTTTGCAGGTTTGTATTAATGTCTGGACATGAAAGATCTGGTGATTGAACAGCCCAACTTGGAATATGGAAAGAGATGAATTGAGAAGACAAATATTCAACCCATTAAATAGATATGATGGGTTTGTCAACTGATATGTTGTTTTTATATTTTGAACAAATGAGTCTTTTATTGTAGAAAATGAAAGTACCAATCAGTATTTATTGTGTACTGAGTAATACTGAGATGTTGACCCTATGCACATATGGTTTATAAAAAAACAAATTTTTGAACTTAAATAATCAAAATTTTGGTTTTTTTCCATCAAGTATTGGATATTTTATATGCAAAATCTTGTTCAAGTATTGATACGAGCCATGGAAGATAACAAAAGGTACATTCCAAGGTAGAAAGAAGAATGTGACACCCTTTCATGGGTCCTCGTATCCTAAATGACACTCTCTAAAATCATTCACAACATGGATATGGTTGGATATGATTGTAAGGCAACGAGAATTCCAAAAGTAAATTGTGAAAATCTAGTTGTGGGGAGTCTCGAAGCCAATCATTCGAGTGGAAATTTCAATGAAGGAAATAATTGTTCTGAAGTCATCCACCATTAGAGGGGAGATGAGCACGGGAGATCCATTCTATGAATGGTGCGAGATTCGAATATGCACTTGGCTTCCTCAACACAGGTATTAAAACACCCATATTATATATATTCTGACTCTGCCACGGCCATGAATTGATGAAAAAGCTAAAGGAACTTGGTGAGTCCAATGACGGCCATACATATATAAAAACCAAGTCTAAATCACCTCAAAGGGAAGAGTCTCTGGAGATATCTCGGTTGGACCATATTTTAACACTTGTTGTTGAACAAATTTAGAGGAGATCGGGAGCCATGATCTTCTCGACTATGATTTTAATGGATAATTCTGAGAATTTGATGATTTTGACCATGGCTTTGGCCGTTTTGGTTGCGTGTGTTTTCTTCTTTGTGTGGAGGAGGGGAGGATCAGATACACATAAGCCGGAAGTGCCTCGAGGCGGTCAAATCATCATCGTCCTCCCAAAGGTTGGTAGTAATATTTATAGAAGTGTCGGGGCCTTCCGGAAACTCTTAGAGGAAAATGGGGCCAATGGTTAGAACAGGGGAACCCTATGGAGAGTGTTGCTTACAACGTCGGGACCTTGCAATTTGTGGCAAGCTAACTTAAGTATTGCAACATTTGATAAAGAAAAGTGGATTCAATACAAATGTTTCAAGATATAATCTGTGGAAACAATAACAAAAATTTACTTTTTGTAACTACTTGTTGGATTGGCCAAATCCATGTTTGAGATTGAATGGCTCACTCATTTTAGCAGGCACCATATGTTGTGTGCAGGTTTTTCCAAGGCTAGTGGCTAATGCAGTGGTAGAAGTAAACTATGGGAAAAGAGATTTAGAGATCCCCACATCTACTTCAGTTTTCATGGACCATGCCAAGCACTATCTCTATAATGAGAGCCCTGAGGAGGTACATATGCATTGGATTTCAATTATTTATCCATTGGATTCAATCTCAATACCCTTAAGATTTGACAATAGTAAAATTATTTGCTTTTGGAAATAGGACATATACCTTGCAAAGTCCTTCTAACACCTACCCCGTATCCAATATCTACGAAGGTGAAAATTGGCGAGCACAATGGCCGCAAAGGAGCAATAAGTCCAGAATATGACGCGAGGCCACACGGTTGTGTGGCTACTTGATAAGTGCAAGCGACAAAGAAATTGGTAATGATACAAGTGATTGAAGGGCTCTGTCAGTGGCGCTTTCCAGGAGTCGAACCATGGTCGGTCCAAGCTTATGCATCGCCAGGAAATACTCGTCACTCGCAAGCACGCGCGAGTAGTTTGGAGGAGGCCATTGGGAAGAGACAGAAAGCGAATCTATAGGCCTTACCTTTGCAGCTCAGCGGAAATGGCCCCGAAATCGTTTGGGGGTTTAAAAATATGTTGTTCTGTACATTCTGTGTTGTTGAAAGATATTAAAAATCCTTTGACGGCCAAGATCTTTGTGAAATGCATGAAAGGAGTGACATTTTCCTGAGCAGGGAAGGGCACCACGACTGCATGTGGTGGGCGTGTCATCCAGCCGATTGTTGTATTTTCAACGCGATGAAGTTGTGAGACTTCGTGTATCGATAACTATGAACTGCCGGCCTGGAATTTGATGGTCTGTAGACCGTTTTTTGGTATTTTAACCGTAAATTACAATTTAATAAAAAACAAACCCGTCAATTTAGCCAGGTAATTTTTTAATAAAACTGTATTTCAGCAAGTTTATATTATTTAAAAACCGTAAAATTTCATAATAGTCAAATATAATATATAAGGTATATTACTATATATATATGAAATCGGATTGGATTTTATTCATTTTACAAATATTCTATAAATCATATTGATAATGATTTTTAATAATTCCCAATTTAAATTTAGAAACTAAAATAAGTTTATGTGAATAATGAATTTATTAAACTCAGAGTTCACACGTTGTCTTTGCTTTTTCTAAAAACATAGAAGTTTCTAATTTCAATGATATTGTGAGTATATTTATTTTCATTTTATCATTACCAATTGCAATCTACATGTTTCAATTTAACTTTTATACAAGTTTCAATTCAATTTTTTTATTCTTTGTGGGAAAATTTAATGAATCTTGTTGCGGACATTCAAGAAGAAGCTTAAGATACGGACATTAATACATTATACATGTACATGATTATTTCTTTCCAAACTTGTCGTGGTAAAAATGGCTTGAGTTTCTAGATATATTTTTGAAAAATGCCCTCCTTGAAATCAATATTTTTGTTATTCAATAACATAAAATTAAGAGGGCTCACCATCATTCCCATGGCTCAAATCCGAGAGATTAAACAACAACAAAAATTTAATGACTATGATCAATATAAGATTCGAGCAAACCTCTATTAGCAGTCATAAATTGAGCCTTTTTTTTAAGATATAATTATAGCAATTGAGGCCTTGTTATTTTACGTTAGCTGAAATTGTTTATACCTTGAATTTTTTATATATTCGCTCTTCAATTTTTTGTTTCCGAGAATGCAGGCATGTAAATTTTTTTGTTTTCGTGAAGTTTTTTGCTACTTTTTCAAGAACCTGAAATTTAATTCCTTTTTTAAGATGGCAGGCTTCTATAATTCAAGCAATAAAAAATTCAAAACCTTAACAAATGATATGCTTTCTCTTTGGTATACCCTCGTACACTTTGTTTCCTTTTTGACAACCGAGAAATAACATTCTCTTTTTGATTCAAACAACCAAGTCACGTGTTTAATAGTGTTTTTACTAATTGAATACTCCATTCGGTAGATTTAATGTGCATCGTAAATATAATATACGAAAAAAATTATAATATCTAATTTTTCATTTAATTAGTTTATAATTTAATTACTAAATTTAATTTATAAATATATTTTATCATCCTAAAATTATTTTAAAATTTTATATATATATATATATATATATATATATATATATATATATATATATATATCAATTAAGTTTTTTTGACAATTTAAAATTTTACTAAAAACCTAAATTGAAAGGGAGCTATATCATGAAATCGTCATGAAATTTCCTTTTGACGAGGGGGTGACCGTCAAATTCCGGGCCTACTATAAAGGATAAAACCCATCAATTAACTCGTGTTGTCGTTGGATTTCAACGACATTGCAAGGAGGAATGTCATCGAGTTTGATTTCGACTTTTGTCGAATCAGCAAGTCACACTCCACTATGTAACGCCTTGGCGTGATAAATTCAAATCACCCATAATGTTAATTATCAATCACAAAACATTAAAAAAAAATTATATAAATCATGAATCAACCAATATATCAATAGCCGCATACCCAAAAGCACGTGGAAGGTTGTCCATATCAGGGATCGATAATTCTTTTATGAACAGAATATTATAACAAGAAATAGAGCAAGGATTTTGTAGACACGTGATTTTCATAATAGTTTCATTATAAGAGAGAGAATGATTTTACCATTTTCCCTCTAGTTGCTTCCCTAGAAAAAGGAATCATTAGTTGTATGTGGTGATTATTGGGTGGGTTGTTGCGTTAGAAAAAAATGGTAATTGTAAAACAGGAAAATGTAGAGATGAGAAAACTTAAATGGATGACTGAAATATCTTCTAGGTGAATAATGGCAATTGAATGAGCAATAAAGGTATTTTAAATCTTTTTAGTAAAATATTTTATTAAATATTTTAATTACTTTTTAAATTTATTTAATTATTTATTTTTAATCGTTTTTATTTATTTATATTTTACAAAGTATTAAGATTGTAGTTTTTTTAATTTTTGATTTGTTTTTACTTAAATTTAGTATGTTTTGAATTATATTTATTTATTAGTTTTATTTTTCAATAAATTATTTAATATGATATGTTTTAAATATTTCAATTAATAATGAAAGTTTACATTTTTCAAAGGAATTTCATGATTTTATGGTAAAATTCATAAATGAAAAGGTAAGTGAAAAACAATATATCAACAAAAAAATACATAGGTAATATTGTAAACAAGATTGGTTATTACCTATTGAACAAGCCAAATAGTTTTAACAAGACAAATAGTTCTATTCCATATTTACATTGCTTTAATAAATATATATATATATATATATCACATATATAAATATGTATTTAATTTATATTTTAAAATATTTAATTTTTCATTTGATTATCATAAAAATAATTTAAAAATTACTAAGTGAATAGTATAATTAAGCCGTTAAAAACAAAAATAAATTAAAAAATGGTTTTAATTTAAAAATCTCGAAGAATAGCAAATTGCACTACGAATATATAAATTCAACTTGGATAATTATTAATTCATTATTTTTTAATCAATTTAAATGAAATTAATATAATGGTCTTCTCATATATGGATTTGAAGAATTTTAATTCAGGTTTTATATTCATGTAGAAATTTTTTCCATTTCATTTGAAATTAATTTTTAATCTACATGTATTATACACAAATGATCAATGAGATTGATTTATAGGATGATGTACTTGTTTTTCATAATAATAGTGATGGCTATCATGGTAAACATAATTTATTCATGTTAGAAGTGTTGGAAATGATTGAGATAAATGTCTTGGTGGTAGTACAATCATAGTGTGAACCTAGGAGAAGTTAGAGATGTAAGCTTACGATCCTTTCATTCATGTAGAGATACAGATCAAGGAAGCCGTACGGCTTGAACCCATTGTTGAATCCTGTTCCAAAAAAAAAAAAAAATGGGAGATTTTTATTATGGCAGAACCTAATTGTTTCGAAGTGCCCTTTCCCTTTGAAGTGCCCTTTTATAATAAAGTTATGAATAAAAGTCAGTAGCCATTGTTTACATTTGTGACACTATAGTTAATATATTAATATAAAAATGATTATTTAAGAGTTGTCCCCTAATTTTTGATATATTGAGATCCATTACATTTATCTGTCACCATTTGTTTGTTATGTTGATTTCTATTAATTAAATTTCTGGTATATTTTGTTTACTTTTTGAAAACAAATTTATTAATAATTATATAAAAATAAAGAGTTTTATTCTATTATATTATATAATCGATAAAATTGAAATAAGATAATTTTAAAAAGAAAAATATATTTAATTAATATTATAACTTGTTATTTGTTATTAATATTTTATAAAATATTAATTAGTAATAAATAATAAATTTATATTTTTGTAATCGTTTATAACAATGGATGATGACAAAATTAAGAGGCAATTTAAATGTTTGATTATAATGACATAGACATAACATATTATATGCACACTTTTAACCAAAACATTTTGGTTTCAGTTTACAATATCCCAATGTTTCTTTTACATTATATTTACATTGACTTTAAATTAATTTAACATTTTGGTTTCAATCTGAGGCGTTTCTGCGCTAGGCAACCTAGGCAGTTGCCTAGGGCGCTCAATGGGGAGGGGCGGCCTAATTTTCAAAAAAATAATTATGTCGGCTAAGGCTTTCCAGCAGACCAACAGTCAGCTCTGCCAATGCCAAGTTAAAACGGTGCCATAAACTTGTTTTCTATATTTTACAACTTTTGTAGGCTTAAAATACAACCGCAACTCTACCTCCAGTGCACCAGGTTTCCACGATTCATAATATATTATATAAATGGTAAATGTTGCACAACCATTGCTAGAATACAAAACAATAGTAAGTATTTTCCTAAGAAAAGATAGTAGAAGATCAACTTTACATTAAAAAGAAAAAGATAAAATTGCATTTGAGTGCTCTGTGAAACACAAGAACAACGGGACTAGAATAACTACCACGGTCTTTGCGTGCAAAAGGGATTATATCTTGAGGATCATGCATCATTGTTTTCAAGTAAATCTATCAGTGAACCGCCCATTTGCATTGTCATCCAAGATTACCCAACTCTGCCCCAGTCTGGAGGATATTTTGTTTTCAAATTTCATCTCAATCAATTAGTTTATCAACTGTCTACTATTTTTTACCTCTAGCAAACAGAGACTAGCAGTAGTGTAGGCGACCATTGATTTCATTTTAATGTTGGAGCTTTACTATTTAGAATTTTAGCCTTAATTAAAAATACCTTATTCTTGTACAGGCAGCTGTCAGCAGTGTGCTCTTCAGAGTCATTCGACTTTGTTTAAATATTTATCCAACCATCTTGGTTGCACACTCAGGAGTTAGGTGAGTTTGTAAGTTCTTGTTATTATTATTTCAATTTTTTTATGAGATCCAGATCTAGTATCTAGAGGCTAGTCTATTTGATTGAAGCCGTGACAAATCGTTTAAAAAACATGCACTCAACAACTGGGAAGGTGGTTGGTTGGTTTGGTCTCGAGCGAGGGGGGCGTAGGCTCCAAGTATTGCCTAGGGCGCTTCGAAACCTTAATTCGGCCATGTTTCAATATCTCAATATTTCTTTTACATTGCCTTTATATTAAAAAAATTTACCTTTATGTCACTTAAAAATAGATATCTAAAGAAAACTAACAATATTATAATTAACAAAAATTCAATTAAATTCGACACTTACTTTGTCACATAGATCTTGCCTAAAATTAAATTGAAAATATAAAATAAAACTAAAAACAAATTCGACTTAAATCCAACTTTAAAATAAGTTTAAAAGTGACTAATATAATAATCCTCCCCTTGAAATTGAATTTTTAAAACGTGTATATGATTAATAGCAGGTTCACTAAAAACCCTAATTTTAATCATATTAAAATTGAACCTAACTTTATCCTAGGAAAAAGATACCGAATGGCCGCATCAGCTAGAAGGCTCAACACAATTTGTTCACATGCAATTGAAATAACTTTGTAAATGTCATCGATATTTGGAAAATACCACGCTCACATGTTGACGGTTCTTATTTTCATTATGATGGATGTAGTCATAGATGAGATTTGACATTCGGATGTTTTTGGGCTTTTAAATGTATTTTACAGTTTTGAAAATCAGTTATCTGTCTTAGATGACATGAGTGTGTTTGTTGAAACCATTGAAATTATCAATCTATATCTGTATTAAATAGTGTAAAAATAAGATGTAACATTAAAAATGGATATTTTTAGAAGCGATAGATTTTAAATAATAGATATTTTATTAGGAATAAACTTGCAGCAATACAAAATTTGTATGCCATCTACATTTTTATTACCGGTAGGGCAGGCGTCAAAATCTCAAGCCTGGACACAATGTTCCCCGTCTCTTTATTTTGTAATTTTGATTAAGATGGTGTTTTATATATATATTACTGAGTTGTATGTAAATAGTACGTAGGTTGTATTTATATATATGAAAATTTAAATATGTAATCTATTTGTTATAAGTTTGTTTATATTATCATACATGTATTTTTTAATTGATATGTTTAAACTTGTATATAATGATGACTATTAATTGTGAATATATTTGGTAGATAGACTCTTCTATATTAATTATTCATTTGGCCAATTTATTAAGGAATACTCAAATCTAGCCTCAACTTTTTTCTTAATAACATTTATACCTTCATGAATGACATAAGAACACACCTTCATGAAAGACATAACAAAACACTTTTATCTCTTTTGTACCAATAAACTACAACCCATTTTTATGTCAAATACAAATGAGGTTATTAAGTCTTTACAATCTTGCATTTAAGGGAACTATTTTTTCTCTTTTAACTTCTCACTTAAATGTTTGACTATGTTGTGGTGGAAGGATATATAATGCACTCTAAGTCATAACTTGTTACCTTCTTATTATTTTTTGTTTTTTATTTTTGCAGTATTAAGATCTATTGGATTACATAGAATGTTGGCATCTCTATTTATATTATAAAGTTAAGATATATGTAGTGAATTGCAATGTTAAGTAAGCATATATTTAAACTTGTGAGCCCCTTCAACTAAGCGAGACACGAGAAATCTAATCTGTCAAAATCATTTACGCACACACCCTAGCCCTATCTACTTGACTCTCCATGTTAAATATTCAAAAACATTTGTGCCCTAATAAATAAATATAAACAACTATCATCCTCATTAATTACACGACAACCTTTTATAGATATATATACAAAACTAAACTATACAGGAATGTAATAAAACTCTATTTATGTATGTAAGTTATATCTCTATAACTCTGTGGGTGGGCATAACATTAGTCTCTTCCTTTTAATTGTATATTCAAGTCGTGTGTATTTTTGATCTGCGTAAACTATATTGAAGTATAATAAACCTTATAATAATTAAATGGTGATAATGTCTATGCTTAGGTGAGGAAAAGAAAAGGTCAGACACCTGTAGGATGGTTAGGTGTGGAAAAGAAAAGGTCAGACACATGGACGACTTCTTGCCCGCCACCTCAAAATGAATAAAAGTCTTACTATCGTCCATTGGCAAACAGGGGTGGTGGACTTTTGTTTTTGTAGAGAATACAAACATTTGAGACAGGTGGGCTCAGGACTCTCTGTCTGTAACTGTTCGTTCGTATTGACAAGACACTCCTAGCTGGCCCCATGATTGTTGTATTCAGAGCTACCCACATATATACATTGTATATATGCCTTATTGTTGTCCTTGGTGCGAGAAGAACAATTCAGATTTCCTGATCATTTTCATACTCGGTGCCAATTTTTGGTTAGGTGGTTTGTCTACGTTTGAAAAACATATATTAACTGTTTGTCTTTGGATTGCGCAAGCAATAAAGTCAAATGAAACTGCGTTCGTCATCATAAATAAAATATAAGTCAACCAATACAAGGTAGCAATTTTTGTATTGAGAGTATTAAATAATGGTATTCAAATATGGAAAAAGACCGTGGATCAAAAAAATAGGATAAATAGGGGAAAAATACAGTCTCGCTAATTTTTCCAGGACTGATAAAAACATTTTAAATAATACTGAAAAATGAAAACCCTTTTAACTGTTGATTATAAAATCTTGGGACACTAGATTACATAGATTATCGGCATCTCAGCTCATACTTTGTAGGAAGCATATAGCATTAGATTACATAGAGTGTCGACATCTCAGTGTATGTTTGAGGAGGAAGTATATAACAGATTTACAACTACAAGTAAACATACAACTAAACCAGTAATCACCTTCAAACTTTAGGGCATTCAATTCATTCTTCAGAGGAAGCATATAACAAATTTACAATTACGAATAAGCGTACAACTAAACTAGTGATCACCTTCAGGACATTCAACTCATGCTTTTGAGGAAGCATATAACAAATTTACAATCACAAGTAAGCATAAAGTTAAACTAATGATCACCTTTAAGACATTCAACTCATGCTTCATATAAATGTTCTAGATACAACATTTTAATATTTTACCACTAAAAATGCAAAATTTTATATAGTTGAAGGGAAGTTTACCGTATTTTGGATAACTGTGACCAATACCAATACCGCCTTCAATAAAAACCGCCATGATTACACAGTAGAAAACAAACAGAAGCACTATTCAGCTACAGAGCCACAGAATAAATGGGTTTTTGGAATGAGTTATGTTTCCGAAAAACATCAGACCTGGAAGGCACGCATTGACTTGTGTGATGGGTGTTTTATGTTTTTTAAAATTTACGTCATTGTGGGGGAGTCTAGAGTTTTTAAAATTGAGTTTGACCCGCTAAATAATCTTCCTAAATTCAATACCCAGACTTTAGGAAGCATGTTTCGTATATAAGTACATTGCTTTTTACATTCTAGCCTCGTCTGTATTCAGCTTACGGTTTAGATTCAGATTGAAAATGGCCATGGTGTCATGTAAGGGGGATTTTCAGGTTTTGGAAGAGAGAGATAAAAATGGCTTTGTTGGGGTGAAGCATTTGAGTGATATGGGTTTGCACAGACTTCCCAGCAAGTTTGTTCTCCCGCCCACCGAGCGTCCAAATGTTAAACCTGTAGCTGACATTTGTGAGAGACATTTGCCAGTCATTGATATTTCTGGTTTGGAAGGTGCCAGGCACGCAGAGGTTGTGGCTGCCATTGGCCAAGCTTGTCAAGAGACTGGGTTTTTCCAGGTATATAAATAACTAGTTATGTATGTGTGTTATTGACAATCAAGTTGCTTTAGTTATAGAAATTTGTACTCAGCATGACAGCCCAGTTTTTTTTTATCTTGTAAAATTTTATCCATCAAATTTGAGAGAGACCCCTATCTTGCTGGTGTGTTCAAGTTTTTTAACAGTTAGTGCATATATGGCCGGCCGTTATACTGGCCGGCCGTTATACATTTAGTGTTTATATGGCCGGCCGTTATACACTTAGTGCATATATGGCTGGCTGTTATACACTTTTACATGTATTTATGTGTTTAAAAAGAACAGCCAACACCAACACACGGGCAACTTACTCTCAACAATATTTAAGTGTTCAAAACTGAAATTACTCCGTCCAATCCTTTCTTTTGGTGTCTGCAGCAGCAATCATAGTTTAAAAGTTGTTTTGTCTGCTACATTCCCATGTACAAAACTCTGTGATGCCCAATGGTTCTATTACCATGCTTTGTCCATTGAAGTTCTCTAATGGGTATAGGTTTCTTTTGCCCAAAAAGATTTATCCCCTTTCTCCATTTTGTAGTAAATCTTCTACACTTTACAAGAAATGTGATTCACCTGACATTGTCGTTGTCTTTGTGCAGGTGGTTGACCACGGTGTGCCAGCATCCATGATAAGGGACATGATCAGAGTGACGTCAGAGTTCTTCGAATTGCCTCTACCAGAAAGGAAGAAGTACATGTCTAATGACATGATGACGCCAGTCAGATATGGTTCCAGTTTTAATAAACTCAAGGATCAAGTCTTATGCTGGAGAGATTTTCTGAAGCTCTACTGCCATCCGAGCCAGAAAATGGTTCATCTCTGGCCATCAAATCCTCCTGATTACAGGTATTTAACCAAGTCGCCCACCATTACAAAAATACCCAGTGGCCTGAATTTCAAATTACTCTGCATCAACTGTCAAGATAATTGTTTATATGGGTTGTCTAGTTTATGAAATAGGTTTTGAAGAAACTTATTAAAAATGTATCTACTGCAATTAATGTGAATGCAGGAGGGTGGCATCGGCCTATAGCGACGAGATGAGGGCACTGGCAGAGAGAGTAATGGGTGCAATTTTGGAGAGCCTGGGATTGCCAGAGAAATACGTAGATATAACCTGCAAGGAGGGCAGCCAAGTTATGGTTGTTAACTATTATCCGGCATGTCCAGAACCACAGCTTACATTTGGGATGCCACCCCATACAGACTATGGTTGCATGACAATTCTTTTGCAGGACTCTGTGGGAGGGTTGCAGGTTCTTAGAAACAACCAGTGGGAAGGAGTTCAACCTATACCAAATTCTTTCATTATAAACATTGGGGATCATTTAGAGGTAGCAATTGATGTAAATCAAATTGAGTTAATTAGTCTGGAGATCAAACTAGATGAAAGTGTATCATTAATATATTTAAATCTTAGTTTGTTTGTGGTTTTGGGGTGTGTTTTCATACGGCCTGTTTTTTTTTTCGTTGAAAAATCTTGTATCATGTTATATTTAATATAATATAAAATCTTTTTCATCAAAATTTTATTTTGGTTGTTGTATGTGGTATCAGGTTCTGAGCAATGGAAAATACAAGAGCGTAATGCACAGGGCGGTGGTAAACTCAGAGAAATCCAGAGTTTCTGTAGCCACTTTGCTGAGCATGCAGTTCCAGTCGACCATTGCCCCTGCACCCGAGCTCATGGATGAAAAGCATCCTCCGCTATATAGGGAAACAAGTTTTTCCGAGTTCATGAATCTCATTGCCGCCAAGACATTCAAACCTAGAGAATTGTTGGACTCACTAAAACTCACTTGATTTTGATGACTCAAGTATATATAAAAGATTGAATCTAAAACTTGCACAGATTAGATCCACAGAATTCTCAAGCTTAATTGGGAAAGAACTGAAGGATATCCATTCCATCAAATCACTTTGGGGACTATATTTAGTCTATTTAATGTAATTTATGGAAGAATAAACCATTCTTAACGAGATATAAATCTCGAGAATCACTACTATCTGCAGAGCTAGTGCTTGCCATAAATTGCAGAATATATTTTATTTGGCAATTCTTTATTAGTAAGATATACCCATATCTCATAGCTTCTTGTCTTTATTTGTGTTATTTTACAAATTGTCATGAAAATTGTTGGATATACGAGCAGCTCTGATACCAAAATAAGTTGTAAACAAGGCTTACCCTGATCTTTAAAACAGGGTAAGCTCCAGAAAGCAGAATGTTATTATCAAACGCAAGAACACTTCATAAAGAAAAACACACACACATGTATACAAATATTGTTTACACAAATCAAATCTTAACAGCTGTTGTTGTGTTCTACCATTTACTGCTCCTCTGTTATGCTATGTTCTGTTTTTCGATATGTTCCTTCTTTTCTTCTAGTTGCTGCTCTCTATTCTCTGTTTGCGCTCTGTTTCGGTATGCTCTGTTTTAGCTTGGAATCACTGCTCTGTTCCTCTATTTTCAGCTGCTCTGTTTTTGTGCTTCTTTCTCAGATTGCTTCTGCTCTGTATTTTCCTCCATGTTTTTTTTTTTTTATGTGCACTCTATTATTTAGAACTGTTGTCCTAAGTAGGTATTCTCTCCTTCTTGTACACAAACAAACAAAAGGTATGCTCTCCTTCGCGCTTGTCTAATTTGAAAAATTCAAGTCAAAAATGAGTGGCACAATTTAAAATTCAAACAGCTGCCGCCCTTTTGTCATTTAAGCGTTTAATGAGTTACTTAGGGGAGACGCCATATGTGGTGTATGCTATGTTCAACGTTGTATATGGCTACGTTAATGCCACGTGGATGCTTCAAAAACACAATAATATTAGTATTGTTTATCGATTTTCCTCCTAACAAATATGATATGAGCTTCCAATTATTTGTTCTTGTCACGTGTTTAAAGGATTTAAATTGCTGTTTTAAAATTGTATGGGAAGGCACCCAAAATAGTGCATTTGAAGTGTGAGCACTTAAATAACTTTCCCCAAATGTAGCATCATATACCGCCAACCATTAAATCCTCCACCCACGTTCATTAAATATTGCACTATTTTTTATTAAATTTAATTATAATGACAATTGTTATTAAGTTTTACACTATCAAAATAGATGCAGAAAACACACGCTGACCAACACAATATTTTCAATTACCATATGTTGCATTATTTGTCTTCGTTCTTCATTACTCATTAGGCATTTCTCGTTAATGCCCTTATTCTCTCTATGCAATTTGTTGGATGAGATCGGTTTGTTGGAGATCAATTCAAAGGGTATCGATGGTAACAAATGGACGGCAGGGAAGCGGACTTATCCATGATCAAGATAGTTGATTGTTGAAGAAGGTGAGGCTTAGACAATTATCCATTAGTGCTCTTCAACACTATATATTTGTGGAGGTTTGTTTGTTTCCCTTTTTAAATGGATATCTTTAAGAAATGACAGTTATAGTCAAAAGGAAGAAGATATCGTTTTTAGAGTTTAAGGGGAGACTCTATATACTTAGGCTAACAAAATACCCCCCGTGGGTCATTTTCATGTAAAATTGTAAGGATAGAAGTGGGGTTGATATCAAAATCTCTAGTAAAATTGTGTGGGTCTTGGCTTGTTTGGTGTAAGTTTGGTTGAATACACCTAAAACATATAACGGAATCTTTCCTGTTGTGTGAAGTGTGGTTTGGCGGTTTATGGTTGATTGTCAATTTGTCAGTAGCAATGACTGTCGCCCAAATGCTTTGATGGTAGTATGTAAGTATTCGACTTAGTACCCAATTCAAAATTCATAAGTAATTTTTCATAATCTATTACAATGTGTCCGATTGAATACCTAATTCAAGATTCATATGCAATTTCTCCGAATTAATCGAGCTCGCATAGATTTATTTTTCCCCAACACGAGCAAAATTCATAAGCAATCAAGCATGAATCATCGTAGGGATGAGGAAGTTCTTATATTTTTAGATTCAAGTTTGTATTCCCCTAAGGCCCCGAAGCCCAAATCCATTCCCGGATCAAAGAACCATCTCCGAAAGAGCAACGCTTGTTGTTTGTGTTGGTAGGTATGTTGATAGCCGCTACAATCTTCATGCTCCAACCCAATCTTGCAAGGCATGTCATAAGGGAAAATGTGGTGTCAACCTATTAAAAAATATTATCTAATGCGGTGAAAATGTCAACTTTTTATGCCTAGATCTAGAATTTCACTAGCTTAATGGACATTAATTCTCGGTTTATTGTGTCTCGGTTAACTTATGAACTTTTATCTCAATATTTGGGTAAAATTATAGCTAAAGCGAAGGAGAGTGTATACATTGATAGAGCTAAAGTAGGGCAACCGTTAAGATAGTTGATTGCTGAAGAAGGTGAGGCTTAGAACCTCACTCAGACAATGATCCATCAATGTTCTTCAACACTATATATTTCTAAAAGTAAGTTTGTTTTCCTTTTAATGGATATCTTTTGCTAATGATATTTATGGTTATTTATTTTCAATGTTTACAGTTATTATACATAAACTTCAGACATTGCATAAGTTGTGATTTTGCGCAAACATGCTCAACATAAAATTGAAATAAGAAAATATGAAACATGTCAAATTATGAAATATATATTATTGTAACTGCATACATAAAATGTCGGAAAGCATTTTAGCTACATGGATTTTGTTGAGTAAATACAATTCATGTTAAAAAACATAATTCAAAAACTACTATCATTAGTGGATTTTTTCTTTTAATACCATCCAAAACATAAATTGAATGGTTTATGGAACAAAAAATACTATCATTATATATGGTGCAACATTCAATTATGACTAGTATAGGTAGCATTGACCTCGATCATCAATGTTAGATTGGTTGCCCTGTTGATGTTGGATTTTCTTTCCCCGTTGATAAGGGATTTAACTACCTTGTTGAAGAGGATTACGGTCCCCCTATTGCTAAAGGATTTGGTTTCCTTGTTGATGCTTCAGTATCTATGGTGGCATTAGAAAGGAGTTACTAGGACTGTCTGAGCTTGTGTGAAGTAAATGAGGTGATACATACCAAGAGGGAATTGCACAAGAGCTATTAGGAAGAGATGAAGGTGTTCCAATTTGAGCATACCCTGGGATTTGAATATTTATCAAATCTTGAAAAATCCTTCGATTCTCATGCTCCATTGGAGATCTTACGTGCATCCTCTTTTCATAATCCCTTAATTGGTTTTCAAGATCTCTCTCCCTCTTCTCTTTCTCTTTCCTTTGTTGCTTCAGTGCCTTCTCAATCTCTTTTTCTTGCTCCCTAGCCCGCTTCTCCCTTTCTCTTTCAATCTTCTCTTGCAATTTTTTTCTTTTTCTGTAAGTCTAACAACCTTTTTTTCTTGAGCCATTTCATTTTTCTTTAACTTCAGTTTTGCTTTCTCCTCCTTATTTCTTTCAATATCAGACAAAAGCTCCATGTATTCGAGATGCAGTCAAAATTTGTGAATGCCTACTTAACCTAATAGAACTTTCTGAATCTTCAACTATTTTTTTGGTTACAATCTCCTTGGAAGTCTCAAAAATTTAGAAAGAAACTTACCATGCCCATGTTAGTTTTGAGTTTCTTGATCACTTGAGGCTTGTATTGTAGAAGTTCTAAATTTAGTTCGGTGTACTGGGAATTCTATTCAAATTCAACTCCATATTGTTCATCCTCTTCTCCAACATCAACATAGTAATGAATTATTTCTTGTTGGTCCATCCCTTCAGGAAAGGAAGGAAAATTCAAGCTCGATCTTTTGTGTTAGAAGGTAATTTATAACCCAAATTTTTCATGGCATCCTCTAACCATTGAGGTGGGTTAACTTGAATTGGCAAAGATAAATAATTAATACTTAAAAATTTGAACATTCATTATTGTTAATGATGTTCCCTACATTTCCAAAATCCCCAGTTAACTCCACTCTATGTAATGTAGTTTCCTTTGTATCCTTGATTCATTCCTTGAGAGATAGTCAAGATGTTTCAGGATTGCACAACATCTTCCTCACCTTGCATGTAAAATGCTTGGCTACATGACATGTCATATATAAGAGCATCATAATTCAATAGCCAAATACTTTTCCTTTTGAATCCTACAATTATGTTAGATGGTTTTAGACCCCTTTGTAAGGCTCTACTTGCAAGCTCAACCATCTCAAACCTTTTTACAATTTCCTTTTTATTCTCTGTCATCCATTTTGATCTCTCAACTCTAAAATATGTCTTGAAAGGGTTGAACACACTCACATCAAGAGGTTGCAACTTATGACTGGTATGTGCCAGTAGTGTTATCGGGTTAATGCCCAATTTATTGGCCTCCTCCATAGTCTGTAATGCCACATGCCGCTGTCATGGCCATCAAATATTAATAGATGTCTATTATTTGGAGAAACACCTCTGAGTGCGAATCGTGTAAAATGAAAAAGCTAATTCATAAACAACTCCTTTGTCATCCATGCATTTGGATGTGCATCCATGCATGCTCTCTGGTTCAAAATTTTTAATATAGTCCTTAAGCATTCTCTTTCCCTTGAACAAATAAAACCCTGGTATTGACAAACTTGTTTCATGACACAACACTATATAGTGATCCACTCCATACTATTAGGTATTACCTTTGAGACATTTTGACTTCCCTTCTAGTAATAACATGCATTCCATAATTTCTCCCACCTGCAAAACCAATCTCATCATAATTCTAAATTTTATAAGACCATATGCATATGTTTCATAACATATGGACAATGTAATGCCCCGTTCAACATTACCCCAGCCTTTCTCTGACGACCTTGTTGATAAGCAGGGGTAGGTGGTGGGTGTGAGTTTTTGATCGTTCGTTAGTCGACCTCGTGTCTGACAGAATGATTAGCGTCCTTCCTCCCGTCCGGCCTTCCCGTGTCCATGTCTTTGCCGATGTTGCTAGTGGAGGGCCTCCGCAGTGCCTTTTCGATTACCTTGTTAAGGAAAATCTCGTTCTCGAATTCTATAGGTGGTTTTAATGATGTCTTGATGTTGTTAGGGCGTGTCCACTAAAGGAACATCTACATAATAATTATTATATTGAATTGTCAATTTGTGCTTATTATTATTTTACTCAATGTTGATGGGTGATCATTATTAATATGGTTAATAAATTTGTGTGCAGTAAAAATAATAATAATAACAACATTATTATTATTATTTTGTATGTCGATCGACGATTTTGTTTTATTATTATTCTATCGTCGAATGTTATCAACATTAATATTATTTATCCTTATGTTATTTTATTTTATCTTTCTCGATCGATCGATCCTCGAGTCGCGTAAAAGGAGAGCTTGTTTGTTGGTGGTTCCATTGTTGCAGGAAGTGGTATTCATGTTTTATTTATTTTATTTTATCGAAAACTCCAGCCATGAGCCTACACACATGCCTTATTATAATTGATAATTTTTGGATGAAATTATTGTTGCTTCCACTTTCTTTGCCTCCCACGTTAGATGTTGATGTGGCAAGCTTGGCATGAGCAGACGTGGGCTCCATTTCCTGTCTTTAGATTCCTTATTTCCTTGTCTTTTGGTTAGTGGGTGCGTGGAGGTTGCTGGCCACCTGTTTATTTCACGGTTTTTCTTTTTATGCCGTACTTCGTGGGTGGTGGTGTATTTTTTCATATTTTATTGGGCCTTGTTTTGTTGATTGAAACACTTTTTTTTTTCTAATGTTTTGTCCGCCTACTTTTGGATCGTTTCCTCCTCCTTTTTTATTCCTCCTCCTAGCGTGATTTCAGCCAAAGTGGTTCTCTGGATGCCGACGCTTTGATGGATATCATGTGTTCTTTTATTCCTTCTCCTACTTGGTCGCTTCTCCCTTGTTTACTTTTTCTCCTCCTTGGGCACGTGCAGTTGTAGCTTTGACAAGTCCCTTCTCCTGATGCTCAGGATTTCATGGTGTGGGAAGGCGCTTATACCTTGGTTTTGACTAAAACCTGCTCACGCCATGTTGACTGGATGCGTGAAGAGTTCTAGTGCGTAGTCCTTATTGGCTGGGATGTCCTTACCCTTGTCAAAGCTCCTCTTGCACTGGCTGCGTGAATGTTGGTAAAGGTGAACTGATCAGTCTTGACACTGTTGGCTGTGTCCATTCTGGGAGGAAACAAACTATACAGTTTGGAGACCTGTTAGCTATGTGTGGTGAAGTAAATCATGTTTTCAGATCCCTTTCGTGTATATCTTGCTAGATCGTGGCTTTTCTCCTTGTTGTGCCTGTTTTCATTTTCTTCCTGGGCGCTTGCTACTTCAACTTTTGACAAAATCCTTTCCTCCTAATGCTCGAGATGGATGTTGTTATTTCTTTTCCTTTGACTATGTGTATTTTTGTTAGAACGATCAGAACAGGCCGTTTGGTTTGTTTTTCCTTTTGGTGCGGGTTGTGAGGATGTTGGCAAGGTTGTGGAGTCTGACTGTACTCTTGGTAAGTGCATGTTAATGGAAGCTTCATAGACTTATGCAGCTCATTTTGGGGACTCCATACCCTGGCTGTAATTTTCTGTGCCAAATTTGGTGTGAGAAGAGTGTGGACCACCCAACAAGCTGGAGGACAAGTGGAGTGTGGGCTTGAGATGTTATTGCAGACCTTGTTCATCTTGTGCTCGACTACGGGAGATCAATCAGGCACGATATTCTCTATACCCTTGAGTCTTATGTTGTTATTTAAATGATTCATTAAATGACCCTGCTCTTCATATAAATGTCTCGTGTGATGGTTTGTTGTGTGGTTTCCACTTCCCTTGCTCTCTCGTAATTTCTAGGAGGATATTAGTTTCCGGTGTTAGAAATGACTATGTTGTTTGAAGCCTTTCTTGTTGTTTTATGAGTTTTAGCAAAAAAAAAACCAGTTGGGTCAACTTTATTCATAAGATTAATAAAAGAAAAGGGAGGGGGTCTGAAAATTCTTAGTTCCTTTTGATGGTCATACGATTTGAAATTTTTATCAAGCATTGTTGTTCGACTCTATTTATAGTGCCCATTTTTGGATTCTTGTTTCGGTTCGTATTCCGTCGTTTTGGCTTATGTTGGGTATTTGTGAAATAGTAATTGGGCAATGTAAGTGCATAGTGTATAGGTGAATAATGTTTTTTCTATCTCTATCATTTTCTCCTAGTTCGTTGCAGGGTTCTAGTTACCCTTCTCTAGGTCAACTTAGTGTGTGCTTAACTTGACTAATTTTTGAATTGAACCAAGTTAGTATTACTCTTAAAACTGGTTAGTTATTTTTGTATTTGTAAACCTCTCGAAGAACTATTTAGTCTTCAGCGTCATGCGTGATCATCATAATTTTGGTAGTAGTCCCTATGCATCATTTGGAGATTCTTGTCTTTGGGATCATCTTTACTCCCTTGGGGACTGTTGTATGTTTGAAGAAATTTTCAAATCTTGAAACTGGAATCTTGGTTTTATACGAAGAAATTACTCTACGTTTTGATTCTTAAAAATATGTAAATTTCATTCTCATGTAGTCTAGAGGTTAGTGTATTTGGAAATTCATTGGTTGACTGGTTTTCGTGATGCTCGTTGTGATACAATATTCTTGCTGTCATTTTAGTAGAATGGTTATGTGTTGATCTGAAATGTTTGATGTCAACTTGTTGTTGATGACAGATCCCTTAGAAGTTATGTATCCTATGTTGTTCTTGTGAATGATTGAGTAAACCTCATGTAAGATATATAATGGTTATGTTGGTGTTGTCAAGGTTGTTCTTTTCTTAAGTCATTCCCTTGATTAGAAGAAAGGTTTTATTAGTAGGATTGTTAGGATAGGGTGTGACCCATACTGGGTCATTTGTGTGTTTCATCCATTTTTTTAATTAATTTTGTACTGATATAAAATTAATTATTATAGGAACAACATCTTAATATTATTAAGTCATCTGTTTTAGATATTCTCATGATTGATTGATTGTTTGGGAACTGACAATCGTATAGTGAATCTTTGGCTTGGCGAACTAACTTAAACTAATAGGGGCAAATCACGTTTTGAGCTAATTCTCTTCCGGTAACTGTTTTCATTTCAAAATGTTATCTTGTTAATATAATGGTCATTATTGTGACATAGGTGGAATTAGTTATGATGGTTTATTAACTTCTCCTATTAGAAAATGATAATCAAATAGAGTTAGTGCCTTCCTTTTAATTCTGATAATTTATCCTTTTGGACAACCTTTTAATTACTCTTGTTTTAGACACTTGGAGTATTTTCATAAGCAACCGTGTTCTTCATTTTTTTGAAACAGTTAGATAACAACATATTGTCTTAATGTTATAGCGTTTATCGTGCTCAGTTCTCACGAACTGACCTATGCTAACAAATGTGCAGGTGGATTTTGTGAGTAGAAAAAGAAAAGGAAAATGCATGTAGAAAGTGGATTCAGGTTTTCTTAGGAACTGCTATTGTATGAATGCTTATTTTTGTTGTAAAACATTGGTATCGATATTGCGGAGATTATTTAGAAGGCATTGCCTTGTAATTTTGTATTGTTCCCATGTAGGTTGTTGTTATCGGTTGAAAGTCAATTTGAGAAATATTATTGTGAATAAGATTAAATGAACTTTGTTTTGACGTACGTATCTTTTGTTATAATTTCACTTTCCAGATTATGGTTTATCCTTGATTTGTCCAACCTAACTCTAACTATCTAAACTTGAATCAACATATATCACTTTTAGTTACCTTTGGTCGTGTGTCGTTGGTAGAGGTCTATGTATCAAACCTAGCAAAAACAAGAGAAACAAATATACCTTGTTACCCCATGTTAAACTACTCAATAATCTCTTTATTGTGGTGAGTCCTTAGAACGATCTTAAGGTGAAATCAATGGTTAGATCTTGGAAGATAATAAAATTATAGTAAGTAGAAGGAACTTGATTAAGAAACTCTTCAATCTATCTTACCGTTGAAAATGTAATTTGTATACTTATATCAAACCCATCTAGTAAAGCCTAAGTGAAACCTCTAGTCATTATGGATAAATTTTCAAGATTCAATAAAATCCCGGTTATTAATTAATGAGATCTTAAAGATAAATTCAACTTGACCTTCTTCCTCTAATTTTTTCCAAGGTGTTTTGTAATTTTCTCTTAAGTATGTTGAACGCAAATCCATGTTGTTATAAGGGTATGAATGAGTTCTAGTAGCGTAAGTGTAAATAGATGGCCTTGTGGAATTAAATTACCTCATTTATTAAATAAATGAATTAAACAAATAAATGTCATAATAGAGAAGACTTAAAGCAAAATTCTCTCAGTGTAAAAGTAAGAAACTTAGCGTTGTAAGATGAATTGTACGAATCTTATCTAGAGTCCTTGAAAATGTAAATTAAGAACTAAAGGATGTTTTATTAAAATAAATAACCTTCAAGAATTTCTCATTGTGGTATGCCCTGACTGTAAGTGTGTTCTGTGGTTGGACTTCTATGTTGTCTTGTCAAAAAGAAAAGTGAATTTTTCGCGATGGGTGTCGTACACATGGTCAATGTTGTGTCAAGCTTATCGTGAGTTGGTTGGAGCTCTTTGTGATCACCTGTAGTGTCGTATTATCTTCAAGCAAGTAAAAAAAAAAGTTATCATGTATTTTATTGTGTTGTTTAGTGTGTGGATTTGTGGGTTGTTACAAACAAATTGTCATAAAATTTGGTTACTACTACAGGGAACAAGTTTAAAGCTCTATCCCTATCAATTCCTCAACAATTTGAATTGTAAGGTCATGATGGCATTTTTAAAATCCAACCCACCATGACTTACTAGGAAACCCATCTTTGAAGGGGTTTTGTCTTGTTTCACAAATATGAGCAACATTCGCCTTTAGTTGAATTAACTCCAAACCATGACCCATCTCAACCATTTCTTTGCAACATTCAACAATTTCTTCTTCTTCTTCTTGATTAGAATTGTTAGAGGACCCCTTCTCTTTGTGTGGGTAAGACCATTTAACCAATAGTGCAATGATGTGGGTGGAATTGAATACTTCTTCGCTATTGCTCTAACTGAGAACCCATTAAACTCAACATCATCTATTACTTTTTCCATATCTTCTTTTGTCCATCCTCTGATGATACTGAGCTTCTTTGTTGCGAATGTTCTTTGAACTGAGACATGTGGTGGATTTCTACATTCTGGCTTCATTATCAATAGGTGCAAGAATATCCTCTTCATCAATTGCATTATGTGATAATTTTACACCTCTCACTTTGGGCCTCCTCGACCTTATACAACACCACCCTTTCTCATGACTGAAATGAAAGACCTGTTTCACAACATGACATGAAAAATATGAGGTCAAGTACATGGTTACTAAATCATTTATGAATTTTTATATACAAAGTTTTCCAAGAAAATCTCTAACATATTGTATGTCTAAATTTGGATAACTTGAAGTGCAAGAGAGGGATGATAAAATAATAAAAATTAATGAAAGAAGATTTTTGTAGAAAATACCTAACAATTTTTAAAAGAAAGTTGATTTGTTAGAAAAAAAATGTTGATGGTTTAGGTCTCCTTTGAGGCTCATTATTAAGATGAGAATGACTTTATGTGAATCAAAGGAAATAGAAAACAACAATGATTTTTTTAATTTTCTACCAAGATTCTTTCCCACAAATATTCTTTCAAGTTATTACGGGATGTGAAAGATTATCATGCAGGAATTTTTAATGGTTACAACATCATTGAACATTTGAAGTAGATGCAAATGTTTTGATTAAAGATTGAATGATCAAATGTTGGGCTAAATTGTATTAAGATTTTAACTTGAATACATGTCATTTTTCATGATTGACATCAAACTTCATATCAAGTAAGGCAAGAATTAATTGTAGATTTTCTCTATTGAATCTGTTTAGCAGAGAAAAATGGCTAGTTTATCTCACCTTTTACTTTTGCAAAAACCTTGATCTCTTATAGCTCCTTCATAGTTTTTTTGTTTAATTATCCTTCACCAATGTATGTGTTTAACTAAAATATAATATGCATCACTTAGTTTTTTGAAGAAATTTAAATAAATTAAAATTAAAAATTTTTTGAAGAAAATTTAAATCTACTAAAATGAATACATCTATGAACTATGAGAACAAAAATATATTTTCACTATCAAATGATAACAAAAAAACCAAAGAACTTATAGAATTTCAACATAATCTCCTACTTGAGTTGCACACACCACTTCTACCATGAATATACAAGGTAAATCTAAGGGAACCATTGGAGTTGTAGTAGGTCACTGATCTTTTATAATATGATCTTGAATTTTGATTGGTTAATTTTTCTTGACATGGATTGAAACATGAATTCAAATTGAATGACTTAGAATCATTTGAAATTTAATCCAATGGATAGGTTTTGTTTGGTTTATTTCAATATTTTAAAAAAATCAATACTTCACCTAAATCCATTGTACAAATTATTTCTTCCTCGTACCGAGTTTTTTAAATGCTAGGCAAGGTGAGTGTGACCATTTTGTGATTGATTTTCATGTAGGTGGTTATTGGGGATTAAACAGTCCCATATCGATGAAGGGGCATATTATTACTTGCAATTTGGTGTATAAAGTCTTCAAGCGACTTGCTTAAATGGTTGTTTTAAATATGTTGTCCATATAAAAATTTATAATATTTAATGAGTAGTTGGAGTATGATGAGTATTAACGAGTCTCTTAAAGCTTAGAAGTGTATATTGTAGACACCTAAAATATGCTTACACTTAGCATTTCATCCAATCCATTCAATTAATGACACTTCGTTAATTCCCTATTATTCGCTCCATTCTCGGATGCCCATTCACGACACTCTTTTCGGTCGTATTCTTCCCATATTCAACTTATTTGGCTAATATCTCTCTTATTAGCTAAACATTCTTCCTTTCAACCATTCATAATCTCCCTAGTTCTTTCGAACCACTTACACAAGCTTCAGTAGGCTATATATCATCCACAATTGGTTATCCAGACCCCTCCCAACTCTCAAAGAGTCTCTAATCACTTGCTAATAAAAGTTTAACTAGCCTAAACCCTAGTTAACTAGCCTAAACCAAGCTTAACTAAGCCTAAAGCATGTTTATCCTAATCTAATCCTAAAGTGTTTTTACACTTTAGTCCCACATGCACCCAAATTCCAAACTCTCCCAAGTGAAAAACTATAAATAGAAGGGTCACCCCTCCCTCTCAAACTTACACCTTGTTTACATAGCAAAATCTCTCTCATATTTGGATATATTGGCATTAGACCTCATTTGCATTATCCAAGCTAATAGGCATTTGATCTTGGCTATCCTCCATTGTTGAAGCTCCTCCATCTTGCATCCATAACTTCATAGTAGGTTAGTAGGAGGCTATCTAACTTGGCCTTGTAGCCATTTTAAAGAGACCTCTTCACCTCCATTAAAGCAAATGATACATCTAATTTGATTGCTCATAGGTTTAACTAGGTTCAATTTATGTTTTAAGTAATCATAGAGTAGTTAGAGATAAAATGATAGTGTTTTAGTTTAATTCATTATTGTAGAAGTTATCTTGTTTAGCACTCATCTTGATGTTTATGATAGGTTTAGTTAGATCATGGAGCTACTTAGTTTTTTGTTTATTAACTTAGCTAATCTTCTCATTACACGCGCATGCGCACACACACACACACACACACACACACATAGACATAGGAGCTAACTTTGTATGTATTTTAGAGCAAGTTGTGAAGCTAGTCCAACACTCACTATTGCAATATCTATAACACCCAAATTGTCTCATAGGTGTTCAAAAATTTCTTTTGATAATGGTTATGTGAAAATATTTGTGATTTTCTCCTCCGACTTGAATATTCCAAATTTACTTCTCAACTCTCAACAACTTCTCTTACGAATTGATATATTATGGCCATATGCTTGTTTCATCCATAGAATTTTGGATTCTTTAAAAGAGCTACGAGATAGTAAATTATAGCATAAATTTTAGTTTCTCCTTTTTTCTCCTCATGTTAAAATCGATAGGATTATTTTTATCCAAATAGTTTGACGCATAGCTAAGTTTGCTGCTATTTACTATGTTTTAGCCATGAAGAGTGAAACAATCGGTTAATTCTTTGAAGCCCATAGAATGACACCGACTCTATATTGAATACATATCCATAAGTACCTTTTTGTCAAAAATATTTGCTTCCCAATCGCTATACATTTAATCAACGAACTCAAAATTATTAGATGAAGTATACAAAATTCCATGGCCTTTCATGCCATTGATATATTTTAGAATCTTTTTTCCCTACTTTCCAGTGTGTTTTTTGGAGTCTTCATAAATATGGATATAAAACTAATATCATACAAGATATCAAGGCTTGTTGTTATCGATACATGTTAAAAATATTAATGTTAGTGCTCACATTGGTGAGAAAATAGATTAGTGGGTAAAATTATTATCAAAGTTATGTGAGTTGTTTTAACAACTCATGTATAAGGGTTAATTAGTTTGTGCAAACACAAAATCTATGCACTTGGGTATATTTGTAGGTCCTAAAGAATACTAATGTATACATGATTCCTAAGCAATAAAACTAGTGGTTGACAACTTCTTTTGGAATTTTTGTTGCTTTATCTCTTACACTTTATTAGTTTTACACATCTTACAATTATGTTGACACTTGACTGATTTACCTTTTAATGGCCTCAGACACTAGCCCCTAGTTAGGACAGAAGCACTTAGGAACTCCCGTCCCTCCTAGTGCTCATGTCCCTCTCTTTCTTCTTCTTACTCTTTTGGGTCATTTTCGCTTCTTGGTCACCTTTTAACACTTTGGGTCAGCCTTTTAGTTGTTAATTATGAAATTAAAAAAGGGAATCATATATATACTTAGTTTCAAGTTATCCAAAATTCACCCTCAAGGTAATTTTGATAACATGCATCAAATTATTCAGTCCCAAGCAAGTAAGATTGATTCGAGGCCCAAAATCATATTTTTTGGGGTCCCCTCGGCCTTTTTCTAACTCCCCATCCAAGAAGAAATCCCAACGAGTTAAAAAAATGGAAAAAATGCAAAAAATAAGGTTGCAGGACTGTTTTAAACCAGTTCGGGTCGTACGAGGTTCGTCGTACCAAGCTTGGGGCCGAAAAAACAAAGAAAATCAGCTAAGTCGGACATTTTTGTCCTAGGCGGTCCGCGGGACAGTTGGGACGTCGGGACGCGAGGGACGCGAAAAGCCGAAACGGCCGAGAGCAAGAAAATCACCTAAGTCTTTTGTTTCGCGTGGTTTTGGACATCCGGGCCAAAAGTACACGCGTGGACGCTTAATCGCCGATTTCGGCCGGCTGCATACCCATTTCGGGCGGTTCGGAGATATTTGTCCTGTAGTCCGTGGGACATCCGCCAAAAGTACGTGGCGGGATGCGAATCACCGATTTTGCCTGGCTGCATACGGTCCATTTCGGGCGGTTCAAAGATATTTGTCCCAGCAATCAGTGGGACATCCGCCAAAAGTAAGCGAGGGACGCGAAAAGGCCGCAAAAGAGACAAGGAGGCCCGCGGATGAATCAGAATGTGCCACGTGTCAGAAGGGGAAGAAAGTTGAAAAAATTGCTAAGTGTTTGGCGCAAGAGGTAAATTTTACCCGAAGGCCGCGGATGAATAGGGGAGTGCCACGTGTCTGGAGTGGCGGGCTGGGGGAGATTTTTGGGAAATTTTCCCAAGGGAAAAAACAAAGCAAAATTCAAAGGGAAAGCCCGCCCCCTTTTCTGCGAGCCAATAGAATCTCACCACGTGTCCAGCTGGCGCCAAAAAATTCAAGGCAGGCCCGCATGGAAATTTTGGAGTGTCAAACCCGCATCGAATGAGATGCTGCCACGTGTCCCAGCTCGTCGGCCCGGGTGGAAATTTTTGGAAAATTTTCCAAAGGCAAAAACAAAAGAAAAATAGTCAGGAAGGGCCCGTGCCCAATAGAAACGTGCCACGTGGCACCTGGAGTGGCGGAGCGTGGGGAAAATTTGAAAAATCTTCCAAAGACCAAATGGGTAAAAAATTCAAACTTTTTTCCCGCCGATCCGTTCTGGGCCTGTTTTTGCCCTAAATCTTCAAATGGCCATAACTTTCGATCCAGAGCTCGATTTTCCATGTTATTTATATCAATGGAAAGATGGTGAAATCCTCTACATGATTCCGGGGTCAATCTTGCATTTTGGTTTAGTTTGGAGAGAGAAAATCAAGAAACGTCTCTCGGCGTGTGGTAATGCCCGTAAGTGACGTTTCAACAACCGGCTTTAATGCACATGGGTTGAATTCTTCTTCAACATGGCCAAAATGTCAGGGCATGGGTCTGTAAGGATGCCCATGTTGTTTTAATGCATCTTCATTCAATGAGGAATGGCTCCCACATTTTTTACACGTTTTCTCTCTCCTGGGCTCGACCCATGCATTGTAAAAGCCAGATTTGGCTCATTTTTCGGAGTTGTTCATATTTTGTGCTCGCTCTCCTTTCTTTTCTTCCCTAGGGTCAAAAATGGAGTTTGAACCTCCTCCCATGCTCTGTAATGGTATTTTTTTCCTTTTACCATTAAAATGATGTTCAGTATAAACTTACGGAGCAACAAAACGTGTTTTGTGATGCATCCGTCCATCCTTGCTCGCTTTTTTGCTTGTTTTCTTCTTTCCTCTCTTCATCGGGCAGGTATTTCTACACGTTTAAATGTTCATTGCAAGGTTGGAGCCGTGTTCATAGCAGCTTTGATATATGTTCAAAGATTTTCCTTCTCTCGGTGTATCACTATTTTAGTGTAGGCTTTTGTTTTTTTCTCTTCTCTCTCTCCCCTGTCTCCTGGAGGTTAGATTAGGATTATATTAGCTTGCCCGCACCGGAGCAGCTTGTGGCGGAGTAGTTTAGGAAGAGGAACCAGCCTTCTTTGGAGATTCCTTTCTCATTTTTGCAAGTCCCACACTTGGAGAAAGGATTCAATGTTGTGCAATCACACTGGATGCTAGTATGATCAAACTAGAAATCTGATCAACATCCAGGGGTGCTGCCGCTAATTTGCACTAATAATTACTTCTTCTAAATAAGGGACCAAGACCCATAAGAATTATATTATCACCACCTAAGCTTGTACAAAGTCACAAGAGCACTACAAAGTACATATCTAGCACATATATACAAGGGTAAAGGGCTATATTGGTCTACACACACTACATAGGAGGGGAGTTTATTCTATTCCATCACACACATTTTGCATATTAGAGATAATCTAGATCAAGCCCACTATCATCATGCAACTTGCACGAGGGAAACCTAGGGCATGGGACACAAATACACACACACGCATGGAGAACTACATGGATTCTAAGATGTAGTGCAATGCTCAGTCACAAGTTCACTCTTCGGGTGATCATGAGGTCATTCCCGACTCCCCATTCTCCATCTTTTATGAGATTTGATGTGATTTTCGGGCATGTGCAAGTAGTAAGTTGTTTTGCGGGTAATAAGTGTGTGACCGATGACGTAACAAAAATACTAGAGCTAAAAAGATAAAGTAAAAATGAAGACCTTTGACCCAAAAAAGGCTAGTTTCTGAGAATTTTAGTAGACACGTGTGCCCATAGCAATCATTAGTACCCCAATCACTCCTATCCTCCTGCGAGAACGTTTTTCCTATACAGTCTTTGGGTTATGAAACCTCATCGAATCTTTGTGACATTGTCTCTAGCATGTTCCAATAGATACACAACCCTGATCATTCCCAAGTTACATAAAACCAACTAAGTCTTCATCTGTCTCTCATTTTCTTAGGGTTTTACATTATTGAATGCTTGATGCTTGCACATTACTAAACTTAATTATCTAAATATCATTTATTATAGTAAGTTACTCTAAAATAAGGTTTAATTCAAATTAGATTAAATCATTTGGTGAACCCAACTCGTGATCGACCACTCAAATCCTTTTTTTCCTATTTTATTGGATTGTCTTTCCCTAACCCCAAACCCTAGCTACCTCAGGGTTCATATTTCCATCTATTATCTATCATACATATGATATGCATAGTTCTTCCTAGGGTTTAATCCTTGGTCCTATCCTACATGGACCACTTTATAGGGTTGTTATTTTACAAATTACCTTTTCTATCACAAAATGGCCTCTACAGTTCCTCAAGTATCCTTATATCAACTATTTTAAAAGCACCCGGTTTGTAAATATTCTCTCAAAAATCCACACACATAATTTACCTCCCTTGATATATGCCACATTCAAAAGTAAGTGCAAATTTCAATTGTATCTTTGAATCCCTTATTAGTCCCGATAAAACAACCAATCAAACCATATTCGAGTCAATTCAAGCTTTAAACATTTTTTTCAAAATAAATTTCAAGCTATGGAAACCACGATTACATCCTTCATAGTTGATGTCCAACATCTTAAGGATGGTTCTCATGCCCATGCTAGTTCTTCTTATACACCTCTTCCGATCCCATATCCACTACATGTGCTCATAAAAGAAAGGTCAAACTCTTACCATAAAGCAAGCACCTCTTAAGTTTGATTGAAATGCATGAGATCCTCAATCACCACTTAATCACCTTACCACCCAATCATTAATAACCTCCTTATCTGATTACAAAATACAAAGGTCACCCATTATGCAATTATCATAAAATTAATGGAGATCATTATATGATAGCTATGATTTAAATCAAGAATCATGAAACTTGAGCATCAAGGCTTTATTTCATTTGTTACACAACATTCTGCTACATGCTCATATCCAATTACCAAACCCCAATGGGTTCCCAAATCTGATCCTTCTATGTCTAGTGAGCATCACACAATAGTCACTCTTATTCCTTCTCCAGTAATGTAAGAGTCCACAAGCCCCATCTAAGGCCAAACCATCAAAGGAAGAACAACCAATTCCTTGCTACAAGTTGAGATCCCTCAACAACCTCCTACAATTAAAATTTTAATTCCTTCTTTCGATCTAGATAATGCCTATGTCAATGACTGGGACACATTTTAACATCTGCCACCATGGCATGGTCTCTCTCACATCATTAGATAGATATCCATTACTCACACACTTAGGGGGCATCGCACTTTCTCCCCCTCTATCACTATTGGTTGTCTCTATCATATAATCTTAGCTTATTTGTTGATTAATTCTAAAATGGACTATTCTCGACCTAATCTAAATGCTATATGAACAACAAATAATAAAATACCAAAATGAACCCAAGCAACTAAGTAACAAAAATGTGAAACCTTACGTGTAAAAGAGGGTTGGAAGAGCCTTAGCTAATTTGACAAAGTTGGAAGACTATGTCACAAAGGTGGAGACCAACTAAACAGAGGAGAAAACCTTCACACATAAGCTTGGAAAAATGTAGATCTCGGGACTGCCTGACCTGGGACTGGGCTCCCTGAGAATGATGGGGTGCCAGGGCACTCAGTCTTAGATCTAGTTGCCCTGGTTCATGGAATTTTTTTGTAAATCTCCTTCGAGTCATTGCGATATGTTCTCTCATGTTCATCTTTTTGTAGCATGAATGTCATTGTATGATCGTTAAAGCATTGGGAAACATGCAATGAAAGAATCACTTGTAAAACCATAAGCAAAGCATTAAAACACTAAAAATAAATATGCATATGAAGGGGTCGATTGTCTTTAGCCACCATAATGGTGGAATTACAATTGAGCACTACACTACATCTCGCACTCCAATCTAGTTCTATGTGTGTGTATGGAGAATTTTTTCCTATGTTGTTCTTGTGCGGGTCTCACTTTGTGATTAGCAAGCAAGTAACTAGATGTAGAATGTAAATAATGTGTGCATGGAATAGAATAAATTCTCCTCGTATGCATGTATGCATAACATCATCCTTATATCCCTTGTGATGGAGCTAGATGGATGTAAATAGAGCTCTAGATTCCTTTGATGAATGCAACCTTAGGTGGAGATAGTAGTGCTTAGTGCTTTGTCCCTTATTATGATCACACACACACACGAGATATATATATATATATATATATATATATATATATATATTGTTAGGAAATAAGAGATAAAATATGTGGAATAATCTCTTACAAAATCGCAATAAAGAGAAACTAACATGCATAAAATATTACAGATCTCAAATAAAAGTGCGTAATAAATAACACAAACAGAGAGACAATATTTAACGTGGTTCACCCAATTTGGGCTACGTCCACCAAGAATCACTTGCTCGATTTTATTACAAGCCTTCACTCTCTCAATACAATACCCAAATCTGTTTGGAGCTATGCTCAACAAACTCTATAGAATTCAAACCCGAATTCAAAACACATCTGTAATACATTTGCTTGTCCATCTATCATATGCATAAGACCATATAAATAGACAACTGCTTAAGTAGTTTTACAAAACCGTGGGTATCAAAACCATGGGGAAAAACAAAACTGTCCCATAAACCTATGGGTAATCAAGAGGCGGTTTTACAAAACAATGGGTACCGAAAAAACATGGGCCCAAAAACAGCCCATAACGGTTACCCATTACCCATGGGTTAATAAACCACCCATGAAAATTTACTTCGGGGGCTTCGCCCGAACCCCCCTGACCCGCTCACCGGCGAGCGGGACCACCGTAAAAATACCCAAGTGTAACACATAGAAGGTGTACCACACTCTAACATGAAAATAAGCTCCACAAACATAACAATCTCCCACTTGGAGACTGATTTCCACTGAGCAAGCTTCTCAACCCTTCACTGTCATCCGCGAAGGCCAACCAAAGCTGAACATAGCTTTAGTTTATCCCTTGTGACCACCTTGGTCATCATGTCTGCAGGATTCTGACTGGTATGAATCTTCTCCAACTTCAACTTATCTTCCTCCAAAGTTGTCTTGATGAAGTGATATCTCAACTGTATATGCTTCATCCTAGAGTGGAAAGCAGAGTTCTTAGCTAGGTGTATAGCACTCTGACTATCACTATGCAGCTTACATTCTTCCTGCTTATGCCCCAATTCCTCAAGCAATTGTTGTAACCAAATCATCTCTTTGCTTGCCTCTGTGGCAGCAACATACTCAGCCTCCGTGGTTGACAAAGCCACTAGCTTCTGTAGTCGTGAAATCCAGCTCACTGCTGTCCCACCTACAATGTAAATATAACCTGTCGTGCTCCTCCTGCTGTCTACATCTCCAGCCATATCTGAATCTACATAACCACGTAAAGTGGTGTCTGATCCACTGTAGCACAAAACTGTCCCCATGGTCCCTCTCAAATACCGAAGGATCCACTTTACTGCTTGCCAATGCTCTTTACCTGGATCACTCATAAATCTACTCACAGCTCCCACTGCATGGGCAATATCAGGCCTAGTGCACACCATAAAGCATACATCAAACTGCCAACCGCTGATGAGTAAGGTACCTTGACATCTGGTTTCTTTCCTCGCTCTGTCATGGGACACTGCTCCTTTGATAACTTGAAATGGCCTGCCAAAGGAGTCCCAACCGGTTTAGCATCCTGCATGTTAAACCTATCCAATACCTTCTTAATGTACTCTTCCTGAGATAAAGACAACTTCCATTCCTTTCTATCCCGAGTTATCCTCATACCAAGGATTTGTCTGGCTGCCCCAAATCCTTCATATCAAAGGATTCACTTAGTTTCTTGAGTACTTTTATTTCCCGCATGTTTTTACCTACAACTAGCATGTCATCAACATACAAACACGGGATAATATAACTTCCATCCTCAAATTTCTTTCAGATACACACAATGGTCGAATGACATCGATATAACCTCGCTCCATCAGCGAAGCTATCAAACTTCTTATACCATTGACATGGAGCTTGTTTCGTGCCATACAAGCTCTTCTTCGCTTTGCACACCATCTCCTCTTTACCTTTGACTTCATATCCTTCTCTCGCTGCATATATAGCTCCTCCTCCAAATCACCATGGAGAAATGCAGTCTTTACATCCAATCGTTCTAAGTGCAAGTCTTTTATTGCCACTATTCCAAGAACACTTCTAATAGAAGTCATTTTTACTACAGGAGAAAAAAATCTCATCAAAATCTATACCTTGTTTCTGTGCAAACCCTTGACCACCAACCGGGCCTTATATCTTTTCTTTCCTCCTTCTTCATCTTTAACTCAGACACCCACTTGTTCTATAATGCTATTTTGCCTTCCGTAGCTTCACCAAATCCCAAGTCTGGTTCTCCATGAGAGACTTATGCTCCTCATCCATGGCTTGCTCCCACTTCTTACTGGCATCTACCTGCATTGCTTCATCAAAGCTCTCTGGCTCTCCACTATCAGTGAGTAATAAATAATAAAGAGAAGGAGAAAACGTTCAGGTTCTTTTCTTACCCTAGAAGACCTCCTCACTGTAGGAGTTTGGGGTTCCTGTTGAGTAGGTTCCTGAACTGATTCATGGGTCACTTTCCCATCCGGAAGATCCTCTACCACTACATATTCTTTCTTGGATTCTTCCCTGTTTTCCTGCAACTATTGCTTATACATGACTTTCTCATTAAAGACCACATCCCTAGACCGAATGATTTTCTTTTCTTTAATACTCCAACATTTAAATCCAAAGTCATCACCACCATAACCAATAAAAGTGCATTTTTTCTGATTTAGCCTCTAGCTTGGTCCTATCATCCTTGTCAATATGAACAAACACCTCACATCCAAAGACTCTAAGAAATGAGTAATCAAATTTCTTACCGTACACAAGCCTTCTCTGTATGCCTCCATTTAAGGCACTTCTGAGGGTCCTCTGCTTATCAAGTACACAACCGTGCTCACCGCTTCGCCCAAAAAGAAAGAGGCAGCCCCGCATGTAACCTCATGCTCCTAAAGACGTTCCATTATTGTTCTGTTTCATCCTTTCGATACCCCATTCTACTCGCGGAGTTCCCGAACCGCTCTTTTGCCTCGTGGATTCCATTCTTAGAACAATAATCATTAAATTCATTGCTGCAATACTCCCCTCCATTATCTGACCTGAGACATTTTAGCTTAAGACCTGTTTCATTCTCTACCAAGGCTTTCCATTTAACAAAAGTGTCAAATACATCAGATTTATTTCTAATACAATAAACCCAAACTTTCCTTGTTGCATCATCAATAAAAGTAACATAATAACTTGAACCCCCAAGAGATGATACCTGAGCTGGCCCCCACACATCAGAATGCACCAACTCTAACTTACTCTCTCTTTGTAGGTCCAACCTTGAGAAACCTTACTCGCTTTTGTTTCCCATATATGCAGTTCTCACAGAAATCCAAACCTGTTTCTATATATCCAGGAAAATTCTTCTTTATGATGTCCATGCCCTTATGGCTCATATGACCAAGCCTATAGTGCCATAATGTCAGATTCGCATCCAAGCCACAAGATTACAATCATTAGTACTATCAGTGGTTAAATACAAGGTTCCAACCTTCTTACCTCTTGCCACCACAAGAGCACCCTTGGTAACCTTCCAAGAGTTAGCTGTAAATATCACAGTACAACCATCACTTCCCAATCGCCCCGCCGATATCAAATTTATCCTTAATGTAGGCACATGTCTGACATCCTTCAATAGCCATGTATTTCCATTCTCGCATCTTAACCCGAATATAACCTTTTCCAACTATACTGCAAGGCTCATCATCACCAAGAAAAATATGCCCAAAATCCCCTTGAACATAATCAACAAAATAATGCCTATGTGGAGTAGCATGAAAAGAAGCCCTTGAATCTAAAACCCAAGATTCAATAATATTATGCAAAGAAAGAATCAAAGCATCCTGGCATACATTACCCGATGCCACATTTGCCTCCTTGTTTTCTTCCTGTTGTTTCTTCTTATCCCGAAGCTCCCAACAATCCTTCTTTGCATGCCTGTGCTTTCCACAATTCCAAAGATACAATCTTCTTCTTGGATCTTTTTTTTCCACGGTTTCCTCTATTCTTCGTCTCCCTCTAGTTTCCACTCACAAAGCATTCCCTGAAGTAGAAGATTCCCTGAGCTTTTTCTTCGCATTTCCTCGCTTAGAATCACCCCTACAACATCCTCAAACTTCAACTTCGAGTTAGTTGGAACCGAGTTACTTACCGCCATTACCAAGCTATTCCAACTCTTAGGTAAAGAGCACAAAATTAATAAAGCCCTAACTTCTTCATCAAATTCTATTATAACCGAAGCTAGCATATTCACAACCATATTGAAATCATTTAAATGATCTCGCATCGAACTATTCTCAGACATCTTCATATTAAACAACTTTTTCATTAAAAATATCTTATTAGAGGTAGAGGGTTTTTCATACAACTTCCCTAATGCATCCATTAGATATTTTTTAGTCTTTTCCTTTGAAACATTAAATAATACCGAAGATGCAAGACTCATCGGATCGTTCCAAGTGCCTTCCGATCCAACAAATCCCATTCCGCATCTGTCATACTCGAGGGTTTGTTCACCTTCTCAGACAACAGAGTATAAAGATCCTTCTGATAAAGGTAATCTTCCATCTGCATCTTCCAAAGACTGAAATTCTGCCCATTGAATTTATCAACCCTAGATCTTCCTTCATCTGCCATAGCTCCCACTCAAGCTAAAAACTTTCCCTACGATTCAACACTTCAGCAAACCAAACCAGGCTCTGATACCAATTGTTAGGAAATAAGAGATAAAATATGCGGAATAATCTCTTACAGAATCGCAATAGTAGAAACTAATATGCAGAAAATATTACAGATCTCAAATAAAAGTGCATAATAAATAACACAACACAGAGAGACAATATTTAACGTGGTTCACCCAATTTGGGCTACATCCACCAAGAATCACTTGCTGCTCGATTTTATTACAAGCCTTCACTCTCTCAATACAATACCCAAATCCGTTTGGAGCTATGCTCAACAAACTCTCTGTAATTCAAACCCGAATTCAAAACACATCTGTAATACATTTTCGTATCCATCTATCATATGCATAAGACCATATAAATAGACAATTGCTTAAGCAGTTTTACAAAACCGTGGGTATCAAAACCATGGGGAAAAACAAAACTGTCCCATAAACCTATGGGTAAATGAAGAGGTGGTTTTACAAAACAATGGGTACCAAAAACATGGGCCCAAAAATAGCCCATAACGGTTACCTCATTACCCATGGGTTAATAAACCACCCATGAAAATTTACTTGGGGCTTCGCCCCGAGCCCTCCGACCCACTCACCGGCGAGTGGGACCGCCAGTAAAATACCCGAGTGTAACACATAGAAGGTGTTCCACACTCTAACATGAAAATAGGCTCCACAAACATAACATATATGTATGTATGTATGTATATGTATAAATATGTATATATATGTATACATGTATATATATGTATACATGTATATATATATATATATACACACACACATACACACACACACACACACACACACACACACACACACACACACACACACACACACACACACACACACACACACACACACACACACATATATGAGTGCCTACCAAAAAGATAAAATGCTCAAATGGCTAGAAAGGACCCAAAATTGCAAGTAGAGTGTAAAGAGGACAAGGGAAACCAGAGTAGATGGAAGTGCTTAGTACACATGTCCTGCTAGATGCTCCAGTCTAGAATGAAAAGCGATGAAAGGTGAAAAGATAGATCGAGCAAGTCTAAGTGCAAGATTGAGAGAAGAACCATAAAGCAATGAAAATTGGCCAAGGACATGGGCTAAGTATTACTTTTCTTACTTAGGAATAATATGAATAGTAGTATGTAATTGGGACTAAATAATTACCCAAAGTGCTTAATTGTGTGTCTACATTTTCCCCTACTTTATGTTGGTGAGAATTCTCGGTAACATAAAGTAAATAGAGATGTGTACCTAATATTCATGTATATTGATGTAGCATGCGTGTTGAGGGACTAGAAAAAGTGTGGAGTGATAAAAACATGGAGCGTGGAGACTAAAAATGCAAAAAGTGTAAAATGTGATGACAACAACCTAGGTGGAAGCGCGTGTGTATATTCGATGTATGTGATGTACCTACATGTTAGTGTCAACATGTGTGATGTTGTTGTTTATGTTAAATGCTTTCTTCCCATATGAACGAACTTGCGTAAAGTGAAAATGATCAAGTAGTCAAATATGCATGTATATGTATGAAAATATGTAAAAGACACATGTATGCATGTGAAAAGTGTGTAAAGAAAGTATGAAAAATGTAAAAAGGAACATATGCATCAGTATTCGTGATTAGAAAAAGGGTGTAGAAAGGATCATGTCGATGAAGTGTAATTTTTTTGGCAATCTCATGCCATTGGCCGAAGAATTATAGGGAGGAAATTCTTATTTATCCTCCAACCTTTAACTACTTCCCAAAATTGTAGAGATCTTTGTACAGTTTGGTTTTTTGGGTGATCCAAAGCCACTGAAGAAGTAGTGAAGAGAGGAAGGTTTGGTGATATCCTCTAACCTTTAACTACTCCCGAGTTGTGTTAAATACACTCTTCCCTATAAAATCCAATGTGTATGGAGTTTTGTAGACCTGGACTAAACCCACTCACTATATAACCGCCCCGGCTATAAGCGCCCAAGTAATGCATCATTGTACTAAGTACCCAAGTCGATTTTGAACCACGAAATGTGTTGAAATTTACTAGTATTGTGTTGTGTATACTATGTATGGGGTGACTGATTCACCCAAATGATGGTCCCACCTCTTTGGGGGCGCATGTGACGTCGTTGCAGGAGTGTGCAAACTTAAAAGGGCACCAATGCTTAAATTGTGCCCACGGTGGGGAGAAGGGGATGTGTTTGGTAAAGACCAAGGCACACCGAAAAACAAGTGGCTAGGAGATAAGTGTTAGTACAAGAAAAGACAAGCATTCATGTATAAAGTGAAATGTAAGCTAAGCACACAATGTGTATGCTAACACACACAAGCAAACAATGTAGATCATGAAAAGTGGGATGTAAACATGGGACATGACTCACAATTTCACAAGACACTCAAGGCCGTAATGGCCATAAAAAAAAGTGTGCATAAAAAAAGGGAAATGCTCGCATATAATGTCAAACAAGTACAAACAATGTAACAGATAACCATGGTGACAAATAGTCCTACAAAACAAATGTTGCACATGAAGTACCCGTTATCATGTTAGAAAGATAAAATGTATGTCAAAGCATGTATAATCTGATAAAGTAAAGTGTTAAGTACAAAATGAAATAATAACACCTATAGTGTACGAAAGTGGATGCCCCCAGGAGCCGTTATGGGACCTGGTATGAGGTACTCTCCCAAGCATCCATGTTGCGTGTATATATCTATAAAGGTTGCGATCATAACTAGAAAGCAAGTGAACATACATGTGTGTATGATAAAAAAATGACATACAAGTATCTATCTAGCATGTGTAATAAGATGAACACGAACAAGTAAATGTAAGCAAGAGTACATGCAACCAAGATATGTAGTATGTTTTGGATGAGGTGGAATGGAATGCAACATGGATGATAAGAGACACATTCCTATAAGAATGTGTTGTATATTTTGTATATTGTATACCCAAGAGTATTTGTACACTAATGGGAGTATAGATATGCTATTTTTATCTATACATATATATGGGTGGTGTTATAATCCATGAATTATGGGAAGCTGTTATGGATGTTTATTAGCCCATGGTTATGGTACCCATTGTATTGTAAAACCGCTTTGATGGTTTCTTACTATTTTGCTTACAAATAGTTGGAGATGCAGTAGGGTAAATCAGAACTTGGAAGTACATTATTGTATTGTAAACGTTTAAGTTAATGCAATAAGAGAGAATTTATTGTTCTAGCTTTTTTTTTTCCTGAAAGGGTTTCTAGGTTAAATCTTGTGTTTTGTCATTTGTTTTATTTGTTTATCTTAAATATTTTGTTTAGTATAGCTTCTTGTTTATTAGTTTATCGATTTATTCTCTTCATTTGGTATCAGAGCTAGGTTTTAGATTTTATGTGAAGATTTAGGGTTTCTAAACTTGTGACAAAATTTTTTAATTAGGATCTCTGCGGGTGAATTTTTAAGTAGAAGAAAATGACAGGAAGCACAAGGATCAAAATCAAAAAAATTAATGGCCAACATTTTGAGTTATGGAAGCTCAAGATGGAAGATCTTCTTGCAGATAGAGATCAATGGATTTTATGTCTCGAAGTCATGCTACATGTATGAAGGTAGAGGACTCGGGAAAATATTGATAGGAAGGTAAGGATTTCAATCAGATTGTGTTTTTGATTCGTTTTTTTACTGAATGTGTCAAATGAGAAATTCTCTCAAGTGTTATGGGAGAAGTTGGGGACTTTGACGTGTAAAAAGTCTTTGGTGAACAAATTTTTCTCCAAAAGAAGGTATATTCATTAATAATGAATGACCGAGACTTTTTGTAGAACATTTGAACGTTTTTAATATGTGGTAAGTTAGTTGATTTATATTGATATTAAAATGGAAGAATAGGATAAGTGTATTACTCTTTTGTGTTTTTACGAGTCTTGGGATAATCTAGTTATGGCTATTACTAGTACTACGAAAAAATTATTAGTTGAGGATGTAGTTGTGGCCTTTTATCGGAAGAAATGAGGCGAAATATATTGAGGATTATCAATCCAATGATGCCTTATATGTAAGAGGTTGTACCCAAGAGAAAACCAAGAAGGTGAAAGGACCGTCAAAGTCCATAATTAAATCGAAGACTACGGAAAAAGACAAGAGGAAATTTTGGAACTATGGTAAAACACGAAATTTCAAGAAATACTATAGATCTAAGAAGGTAGAAAAGGGTAAGTCATCTGACGATGGTGGATATTTAGATACAAAACCCTCTAATGAAGACTTGGGAGATTTTTTTGGCGGCTTCCAACTTGCATGCATGTGACAGTGCATGGTTGATTGACTTGGGTGCCTCCTTTCATATGACACCACACAAGGAGTGGTTCTGTGAATATGAAAAGTGTAATGGAGGTGATGTATATCTGGGAGACAACTCAACCTGCAAGATCATTGGTTACAGAGTTAATCAAGATGAGGTTTAAATATGGAAGGATTAAAACCCTCCTAGGTGTTCTGCACATTCCAGGTTTGACAAGAAACCTAATATCTGTAAGTAAGATGAATGATGCAGGTGTTCAGAAGTAGCATTTAGTAAATACAGATTTGCAAGATGGTTCGGGTGTAATGGTATTGGCAAAAGGTTTCCATCTGGAACACTTTTTAAGCTTGAGGTAAGTGTTATTCGATGAGTGTAATAGCTATGTGGTTCTAGAGGAGAAGAAAGCTTTAGATCCAATTCCTACATCTCTGCTGCAAATGAAGACGATGTTATGTCATCAAAGGATGGGACACATCAAAGAGAAATGAATTCGTACTTTAAAAGTAAAAGGTATGGTTAAAGGAATTTCTTAGTGTCCTTTAGATTTTTATTTTTGTGAGCATTTTGTGTTTGGAAAGAAAACTAGAGTAAAGTTTCGTACGAATGCTACAAGATTAGAAGGAATTCTACATTTGATACATAGTGATGTTTTTGGACCTGTAAAAGTTCCATCATTAGGAAAAGCCATGTTCTATGTTAGTTTCATAGATGATTTCTCAAGAAAGACATGGGTATATTTTATTTGGAATAAGTCTAAGGTTTTCAATAAATTCAAAGAGTTTAAGGCTCTTGTGGAAAATCAAACAAAAAGGAAGATAAAGGTTTTGAGAAGTGATAATGGCAGGGAATATTGCTCTAATGCCTTTGAGCAATTTTGTAAAGAGTGTGGAATAGAAAGGCATAATAAAGCTCCATATACGCCATAACAGAATGGAGTTTCAAAAGGATGAACAAAACATTGATGGATAAGTGTAGAAGTATGCTCAGTGGTGTCAGTTTGGATAGAAAATTTTGGGCATAAGCAGTGGCAACTACGTGCTATTTGGTTAATAGATCACCGACATCTCCACTTGAAGGGAAAACTCCACAAGAAGCATGGACTGGTAAGAAACCCTATGTTAGACATTTACGTGTATTTGGTTGTATTACTTATATGTATATTCCAAAAGAGAAAAGAACCAAGTTAGATAATAAATCGCTTAAGTGTATATTTATTGGATACTCTAATGATGTAAAAGGATACAAGCTTTAGAATCTAGAATCACATAAGGCTATTTTTAGCCATAATGTAATTTTTAGAGAGCTTAAGGAAATTATAGAGAAAGAAGCAAAACCAGAGGAAGATCATGTTAAAATTGAGGAAGATGAATCTGTGTCTTAATTTGATGCAACTGCAGAAGATGAACCACAAAGAGAGTTGCAAGGGGAAGATTTAGATGAAGCAGATGATGAACCAGAAGATTTTGAACCAGAAAATCCTATCTTAAGAAGATCAGATCGATTGAGAAGGATGCCTGAGAGGTATAGTCCTCCTGATTTCCATTGCACTTATGTTTTGTTAGTTTTATCTATTATTGATGACTATGAAGGAGGATTTTGGATCTAATGAAAGCAAGTTTTGGAAAAAGGTTATGGAGTCCTTATATAAGAATAATACATGGGACTTGGTGAAGTTACCTCCTGGAAGAAAATAGGTTGGTTGTAAATGGGTTTTTAAGAAGAAGTATAATGTAGATGGGAAAATGGAGAAGTATAAAGCTCGCCTTGTGGAAAAGGGTTTCTCTCAAGTGGAGGGACTCGATTTTGGTGAGATATTTTCTCTTTTGCTAAGTTACATTCTATTAGATTTCTTTTAGCTATTGATGTTGCTTTCGATCCGGAAATAGAGCAGATCGATGTTAAGACAAAATTTTTGCATGGTGATATTGAGGATGATTTCAAGACTTAGCCGATTTTGAGCATAAAGACCTATTTTTAGAAGATGGCGTGCGGAACACATCAACGATGCAGAGATGTGCACACCATGCATTGTCTATATTTGGAGAAGTAGTTCAAAGCATCTATGCATGAAGACCAGCTAAGAATAGAATTGACACTTTAGTTATCTGTAAGAGGACTATAGATAGCGCACTTGCATGTGTGGCTATAATTGTAAAACATGCGTGTGGCTATCAATAGCATGCGACCTATTTCTGGAATAGATAAGTGGTGAAGGGAAAGTCCCCACCCTATATATATGATGTTAGGTGCATAGATAGAGAGAGATTACAGGGAGTAGTGTATGTATGATTCTGGATGTATGAATGGGTGTATCAGATCCATACGTGCCTTGATATAGATTGACAGTACTGTAAGGAGCTTCTATATTTATAGATGGAAGATATTGGCTGAATCTAAGTGTCATTCTATGTAATTGAGTAGTGCATGTTATTAATTCAATGATGATTACTATTTAAGCTTGTTCTTTCATAGATCTGTGGGTAGCATGCACTGTAGAATGATGGACTAGTTATGAATGTATATGTTTCTTCCTTCATCATGTTAACATCTTGTTACAACAACCCTAAAGAGGGACCTAGTACCTTTGCACGCTTTGGGTGAGCTCAGTCTAGGCTGAGTGATGTGCCAACGTGACTAGGGTGTTATCTTGTAAATTCTAGGTTGCATCATTGGTTTCCATTTTGAGACCTCTTTTTCAGTTGTTTTCAGGATGTTTGTGATGAAGACATACCGGTTAACTCTAGCAAGTATTGAGGAATGGATACATGATCTGGAGGAAGAATATGCATGATGGTTCAACAAAGTGGATCTGAGTTTAATGCATGCACTTGGGTAGAACAGAACATGTATGACAACTTATATGAGAGCTTTTTCGCTATCTTTCCAATAGAGCTATATGAGTGGCTTACTGCTTATGCATCTCAAGTGGAATTGGAGGTATCATGCACTTGTTCTGGACACAAGAATAATTTTAGGCCCTTTATGATGCTGATCTGATCTGGACTCACGCATGGTGGATACATGGTTTTGTGGTGTTCTAAATAGTTATATTCTAGAATATTCAATTTCGACATACTCATGCCCAGAGGTAGCTGAATTCCAATTTTGTGGTATCAAGAGGAACATATTTGCACGGTATTCCACTAGCAATCAAGATCTTAATGGTAACGTTGAACCTAGAGAGTAAAATGATGGCTAACTAAAACTTCACCACATGCGAAGGTAGGAACAGGTTTGGTATTAAGATGGCAGACCTAGTAAGAAAAGTAGAGAGAGGAAAGGTGGCTTAAGTATAATGAGGCACGCGAGAGGGAAATAGAGAAGCAAATGTTCCATTGTAGAAAGTATGGCATTGAGGAGAGAGCTGGCTCGTGAAGGATTTACGGCTCACGTAGAAGACGTGGAGCCAGAGCATCAGGAACTCCCCCATCTTGGAAAGCATGATAGAGATCCCTTCTCGGCCTCACACAAAAGTGTGCCAACAGAGACTACTTGGGCCACAGGCACGCATCTTAATCCACCTGGTGACCTAGCCTTTGTGCTTGGTTTTTCAATATCTAGTATGATAAGTAACCAGAAAACTAACTTGGGAAGTAGGAAAGTAGGAGTAAGTCAGGGATCAAGTACATCAATGGTAGGACAAGACAACTTCAATGTCATTTGGAGGAGCATTCTTAGGCACATCATCCACACAAATGTGTGAGTGCAGAATGTTGGATTCACCTCTGGAAGTGGAACTACTTCACAGATTATAGGGGTTATGTATAGTACTACTATTCGAGCACAAGGGAGTACATCTACAAGCCCTATTCCAACTACATGTGGCAGATCAAGAGGTATAGGTGGTTCTAGTTTTGGTGGATCTGGTGGTTCTGGAGGTAGAGGGAACCCAGGAGGTTGGATCAGGTGGTCAAGGTGCAAGCAACCACTGTAATATCTATATGGAGATGTCTCTTCATCTCTGGAGTATAGAGGTATAGAGGATGCTTCGAACATGTGCATATGTGTGAAATATTGTGGCGCACTAAAGGGATTATAAATTGTTGAGTGAAAGGCAAGTCAATTCGCTACTACATTACAGGGGCACACACAATAATGTATAGGAAGTTTGACCCTGATCAAACTTGCATGGATTATGCAGCACTGAAGGATGCTTTCTTAAAAGAGTTCCATATCCTTGAGTTTGAGCAAAAGAGTATAAGTGCACTCAAAGATATCAAGCAAGGCACTACTGAGAGTGTACGTGAGTATGATGCTCATTTTAAGACACTTCTATCTAAGTTGTCTTATGATATCCATGCTAGCCAACATGCACAATGGTTTGTTGGAGGATTGATTACACCTTTTAGGAGGGCATTATCACATAAGACATACATGGATCCATGTGAAGCACTGGAAGCAGCTTTACATGTTGAGGTAGTTGGGAGCATTGACACTAGTGTTAGTCCATTTTAGAGGCTTAGATCACAGCTATGGCTAAGCAATTAGAGAAGCTATCAAACAAATTCAGCCCATGAAATGTGCTTAGAATTTGGTGTACAGATTGTGAAGTGGAAGGTCACACCAAGGATAGTTGCCCTCGCAGATCTGTATATGCTCATTATTATTGGACTATGAAATTTTCCATTTGAATCATGATGCTAGTCACTGTCCTTTGTTACAACGCGTGATAAGGAAGAATGTATCTTGCTTTTGTAAGATTTATAGGTCCACGACCCATGATACTAAGGATTTTTGGTTGATTGGTCAGATCCAGGATGCCATAGACATTGGAGTATGACAAACAAGTATAATAGATAATTCTAAGGATAGGAATGAGCACCAAGATCGGGATCATAATCAAACGTGCTATGATAGGAATGAGGGGCATTTTGAAGGAGGTCATGGAAGAGGACGTGGATATCGTGGTGGATATGGAGGATGAGGCCGAGGTGGAGGAAGAGGAGAGTTTCCTCATGGGAACATGTTATACATGTGGATCTCTGACCACTATAGGCATGAATGTCCTCAGAATAATGCATGTTCTTTTCTGTGGGAAGAACCATAGCTATGAAGAGTGCTCGAACTTATATGAGCATCTGAGAAAGTAGCATAAGTAAGAAAACAAAGGCACCAGAATGGTTAGAATCTAGCACATGGTAGAAGACCAATGGATGCCCAAGATAATAGAAGGACCTGAGGCATTGATAGTAAAGATTACTACACGCGTTGAAAGCACATGCGTGAGAGGCATTGCACTAGAAGCCTACGATTACCAAGGAGGAGGTTTTGCATGCGAGGTACCCAGATCCTGCTCATTAGAAGGAGGTTTACCAAGATACCATGGAAGTGCTAAGGAATCTTCAGGGTGAGATACAATACCTAAAGGAGTAGAAGAAAGCATCGAGAGATAGTTCAAACTGATATCGATGATCTGTGAGAGGTGTGCAAGATGTTGCGCCAAGAGAACATTATTCCACTATTAGGAAGTTGGTTAAAAGGGAACACTCCACGTGCAAGTCTTGAGACCGGATGATAGATTCTGCATGCAAATCTTCCCCCTGATAGCATTGAATATGACAAAGAGATTACTCTAAATGTTGTTATGGATGGGTGGTTGTTGAGAAACATATTGATCGATATAGGTGCGGAAGTAAATGTGCTGACATTAGATGCATGGGTACAAATGGGGAGACCTCCATTGTAACCATCATCTAATGTGTTATTCATGGAAAACTAGACTAAGGCCACTCCCATAGGAGTATTGAAGGATGCATCTATAACTATACAAGGGGCCAAGTTCACTAGGGATTTTGAGGTATTAGCACTTGTAGAAGTAGACAATTTTCCAGCCTTGCTTGGATGCCCTTGGTGTTATGCAAATAATGTTGACTTGAGATTCAATAAGGGATATATCAGCTTTGAAAACAAGGAGGAAAGGGTTGTGATACCCTTAACAGATGGGAATTCTATGCCATATGTTGAGCCCCTAAGTGAGGAGGACTTAAACAGAGTCTATGTATGTGTTATTTCAGGACTCGAGGTCAATGAGCCATCGAAGGAAGGCATCCTACAGTGGGAGGATTCTCATTCTATTAGTGATACTACGAGTATTTCTTATGACAATTGGGCTCATGGTACATATGAATTGGTAGGGTGCGAGGTGAAAAGCGTGGTTACGCACAAGAATAGATTTCATTCAATTTGACGGATAGGTAGCACAGTACCTTGGTATACAGGGACAAAAGATCTTTCTACTTTTCTAAAGGCCATGGAAATGTAGTGGGAAGATCCAGTTACAAGGAGAGATATGTTAGTATATACACTACATGTGGGACAACAACGTGCTGGTGGGTGGTACACAGAGATAATCTTATAAACTAGGAAGAGATTGGAATAGATTTTGTCTACCAGGTTTATAAGAAACAATGCACCTACGAAAATCTACACTTATCATGGTAATCAACCTATTCAGCATCACATTCAAGTAGTGTGAGAGACTCTAGACAACAGGACAGAAGCATTACCACCTTCACTCTAGGTGCATAGATTGTATTCCACACTCCAAGGATGCATGCGCATGCTTGGTATGTATATGCAAAACTACATAGAGAAATTGGGAACTGGTAAGAGTTGGTCTGCAGGTATGATCAGACATTTGACTACTTCTCGACTCAACCTCCTTGTAATAGAGGCATTAAAATTTGTCAAGCACTTAACTATGGGAGATAGTGAAAAAGTAGAAGAGCATATTTAGGAATTATTCGGTGAGACAGAGTTTGAGAGCATGTTTTGAAAAGGATGAGGAAATAGACTCCAAACTACTTGAGCACACTTGCCTTGAGAAAGAGAAAGGAAAGATGGTCTACATGTGGATGATGAGGAAGTTGAGAACCTGGATATTGAACATTCACACGGGTGTGCGAGGTCTTGGAAAGTGTAGACAAAGATGCATGTGCCTACCATGAACCCATGAAGACAACAAAGGTGAATATAGGTTCGAGGCGAGCCTAAGGAGGCCATAATTGGAGATTACTGGTCAGACTCGGAGGTAGCAAAGATCATCGAGTTACTCAAGGATTATCAGGACTTATTCCCTCGAGGATATCATGAACTTAAAGGTGTGCATGAATCACTTAGGGAAATGAAGATCAAACTTAAGGACGGTGCATGGCCAATTAGAAAGAGGCCTTACAGAATGAATCCTAATTTGCATGAAAAGGTAAAAGAAGAAATTGATAAAATGTTGAGATCCGGCATTATCAAGCCCTTGATGAGTCATAATGGGTTAGCCCAATGGTGATCAGTATCAAGAAGGATGGATGGATTAGGATATGTGTGGACTATAGGGAGTTGAATGTTGCATGCGTCATAGATCCTTTCCCTACACCATTCACTGAGGAAATACTAGAAGGTGTTACAGGTGTGAAATATATTCTTTCATTGATGGATTTTTAGGTATCATCAAGTTCGGATCGCTCAGGAGGATCAAGAAAAGACAACATTTACTACTGAATGGGGCAACTTTTCCTATACTGTGATGCCCTTTGGATTGAAAAATGCACCTATTATATTCTCATGCATAGTTGTCACAGGCATTCAAATATTTTATTCACAACTTCTTACAAGTCTACCTAGATGATTGGATAATATATGGGCTTGTGAAAGATCATTGTGACAATCTGTGCTTAATGTTTGAACGATGTAGATAATTGAGTATCTCTTTGAACATAAAGAAATGCATATTTGCTATGCCATTTGGGATACTGTTAGGACATATAATCTGCAAGGAAGGTTTTCTAGTTGATCCAACCAAGGTTGCAGTCATTTTAGGCCTGGAAGCACCTACTAGTCAAAGTGAGGTGTGGATTTTTAGGTCATACAGGATATTATAGAAAATTCATAAAAGGGTATGCCAAAATTGTTGCACCCTTGGAAGAATTACTGAAGGGGAAAGGTACATTTTATTGGGGAGAACCACAGCAACACACATTTGAGGTATTAAAAGAGAAACTTACTACCATGCCCATTCTACACTTTCCCTCATGGGATAAACCATTTCATGTGCATGTGGATGCTTCTGGTATGGCCATTGGCATTGTGTTAGCTCAACCTGGTGAAGGTATTATAGATCATCCAATTTTTTTACTAGTAGGAAGTTGACTCTTGCTGAAAGGAATTATACAACTACAGAGCACGAAGCTTTGTCAATGATCTACGCATTGTACAAGTTTTGACAGTACTTGTTAGCAACACCATTTGTGTTTTATACAGATCACATGGCATTGAAGTACTTGGTAAACAAGCTGTCATCTTACAGGGTGCATATGTAGATGGGTGCTCCTATTTCAAGAGTTTGACTTCACAGTTGTGGTGAAGCTAGGAAAAGCAATTCTGGACCAGACCATTTATCTAGAATCAATTCAGGAGAGGATGCACAGACAATTGAAGAAACAATGTCGGATGCAGTTATACAAAGTTATAATGTGCGCCCATGGAATTAGAAGACATTGTTGTCTTTCTACGAATAGGTATGGCACCAAAAGGAATGAAATCATTAGAAAAGAAGCAACTTGTTATACGCACGGCACCATTTATGTTAATCAGTGGTGACCTTTACAAGCTAGGAAGAGATGAAGTATTATGTTGTTGTGTGTTAGAGCATGAGTGCAAGGATATCATGGAAGAGGCTCATGGTGGTATTGCAGGAGGCCATTATGCAGGTGATGTAACTACCTAGAAGATCCTAATTGTTGGATTATGGTGGGAGACACTATATAAAGACTGTAAAGATTATTGTAAGGCATGTGATCATTTTTCAGCACCTAGGAAAACCAAGGAAAAGAGATGAGATGCCTTTGAGACCGATTACTAGTGCAAAACCATTTGAGAAATGGGCCATTGACTTTGTAGGGCCTATTTCACCAACCGCGTGCAAGACTAGATCACGCTATATCATTACTTACATAGATTATCTTACATGGTGGGTAGAAGCAACACCTATGAAAGACTGTATGTACGATAGCTACAACATAGCTAGATTTCTATGGGAGAATGTTCTTACATGATATGGATGTCCTTTAAGCTTGACAAGTGATAGGGGTACACAATTTTTGAATGAGACAATCAGGATCCTATTAGATGAGTTTATGGTTGCACACCATAAAACTACACCTTACCATCCTCAGGAAAATGGAACTGTTGAGGCCTTCAACAAAATTTTGGGCCAGACTTTGACAAAAATATGTGATGTTGGAAGAAAAGATTGGGATGACAAAGTGTCAGCTATTGTTCTTTGGGCATATAGAACAACTTACAAGAGATTGAACAAAGCCACACCATTTTAGTTGGTGTTTGGCATGTGGAAGCTATTCTTCCTATAGAATTTATGTTACCTTCTTTGCGCATTGCACACGTTAGAGGTCTAGCTAATGAACAGGATTTAGAAGAACATATTGAAAAGATGATTCAACTGGATGAGCACCGAGCCATAGCACGGTGGAGTTAGAAGTAGGAAAAGGCCAGGTAGAAAGCATGGCATGACAAAAACATAAGGGATAAGAAGTTTGAGATTGGACAAATGGTACTTCTTTATGACTCAAAGTTCTTGCACCATCTAGGCAAGCTCAAAGTGTACATTGGTTCATATGTTATCACTTCTATACTTGAATCAGGTGCTTTCAGCTTAAAGCACTTGATGGAACATGGCTACCCGGTTACTTTACTTTAGAGTAGGATTGAAGCCCTACTATAAATAAGTTTTCTTGGTGTTTGTAATAAGGAAGTATTGCCATTTAGTTTAGGTTTTCAATTATGTATTTCCTTAATGTATTTCTTTCATTGTCGTTATGCTTTGTCAATTTAGTTGTTGTTTGTGTAATAAGCGTGCTTGTGCACATGAAGCTAATTACTATGTATGAAGAATGTTTATGTGAGGACTGCACACATATTTTAGTGTGGGGTGGTTGTAGTGATCCAAAAAAAAGATAGAAAAAGACTGTGGGAATTGAAAGATGAAAGGAATAAGCTGCTATGGGTGTGCTTTAAGTCAAAAGAAGATTGTTTCTCAAAGATGACCAAGGATGGAGATGAATGAAAGAATAGTATAACATGAGGTAAGCAGAGGCCATGTTAGCTACCAAGAGAAGGTGCAGTGATGAGGTACTCAAAGTGCAGAGAGCATGCATCAAGAGAAGTTTGTAACTCAGAGGGTAAGAAGGCGTGCTAGAAGGTTATAGCTAGGCATGAAGATGTACCATGTGGAATGAATGGATTTGGTCAATAAATGAAGGGACATTTGGTAGGTGAGGAGTAATAAATGCATCAAAATTTGAAAAATTTATATAAGGAAGGGATGTGGATTCATTTTTACCATTGCAATTAAGAGTATTCGTGAGAAGAGCCAAGTGCAAAGAGCCGAGTGATCGAGTTAAGGTGTGAAGGGTGTGAAACCAAGAGTGACAACAGATCTGTGCTATAAGAAGCTTACATCCCCAGTGGTGAAGGGTTTGAGTGAAGTAGGGAGACAGATAAGAGTTAGGTTATGAAGTTTCCACCTAGGGCATAATTGAATCGAGCTAGGGTTTGATTCGCAGAGTGCGGAGTTGAAGAAGAGACATTTGCAAGGTAGAAATGGCACCAAAGAAGGCATCTCAGCAAACAACAAAAGGAAAGAAGAAGGTGGTTGTCGAGGAAGAAGAGATGGCACCGAAAGCCATTTTTCAGAGATGCAATACCCAAAAGGAGTCATTATCGGCCAAGAATGGGATTCACCCATTAGAAAGAGTAAAGTGAGTGAATATAATCACAGGACGTTCAAAGAACAAGAAGGAGCTTGATTCCCTACTCATGGCTAGAACAAACAAATGCACATGAAGATGACATGCCAGTATATGATGATGCGGGTGAATTTTTTTGAAGAGAATTGGGGTATATTAGTTGTATGAGCTGCCATATTTTGGGAAGTATGAGCCCTTGTACTAGTGGCTCATGAGTAGGGTACACGAAGACTTCTTCTACTTTGCAGGATGTAGAGTTAGAATTTTTTCTGCGCTTGTCTCATCAGTGATAGGTCTGAAGGCCATAGGGGAAGACATAAAAGGTGACCTTGCAGATAAAACCGTGATTTTAAAGACCAAATAGGAGTTGGGATACTAAAGGGTCCGCATGGAATGGACATAGATAAATTGAAGAACTATCTAATTATACAAGTCTGTAACACACCTGGTTACCAAGTTAAATGATCAAGAGTGGTGGTCACAGGTAAACACTATGTGGTTACATGTGGCATGAAAGATGTTGGAAGGGATGATCTATAACATTGTAGGCTATATTACAGAGAAAATAGTCGAAGAAGCATGCACACACATGAGGGAAGATCAACTTTGGGGTTATTCTACTATCACTAGTCTTCATGGAGATTGGAGTACTAGATGGACCCAAGGAGAAAATATGGGAATACCCCATGGAGAACAAGTCCTAGCTGAAAGATTCAAGCAAATACCTATGCAAGGGGACCATGATAGATGAAGTAAAGCAAAGGGTGGAGAAGTGGTATGATAGGCTCCACGTGACATTTGGGGAAGAATGGCACATTCCAAAGGACCTACCAAGTAGTGGTAGGAAAACAAGTTAGTTTGTTGTGTACCATCATTTCTACATCGTGTGTTTTCCAATGAAGGATGGAGTCTGGAGCCCTTGGTGCAAGTTACCTTACGCATTCACTGTGAGGTATTTTCAAGAATTTGTTCATAGATTTACCGACACGCAGATGATCTTCAATGTAGATAAGGTAGACTGCGATTACCATACATTGAGGAAGAAGTATGTATATCTTGGTAGAAGTGCCTATACAGAGAGAATTATTTTAGAGGTGTTGAATATCAAACCAATAAGTTTGGTAGTAGATGTGGGGGCAGCATTGGTATATCTCTAGTTGAAGCCAAAAATGGAGAATAAAAATATGTGGAAGGTGAGTTTGCACTTCTAGCACCACCAAAAGGGAAGCATATAATGGAGAATATCCCAGCACCTAAGCCCATAGAGAAAATTGAAGTGCAGGATGAGGAGGAGGAGTGCGAAGATAGTGGTGGTTTGGAGCATAGGGGTAGGAGACATCCTACAAGTCGAGTGAAGTTGAGCATGTTGTTACACCACCTCAGCCACAAGAGGGGGATGAAGAGGACTTGAATGTGGTCCAAGGGGAGCACAGGTTTAAAAGAGTATTTAGGAGAATAAGGACCCAAGGTGCTACCCCAACCACTATGTGCAAATCACCCCGACTCTCCCCACAAAAGGAAGTGACCACACAAGAGAGGAGGAATTTGAAGTTGAATGAGGAGGTGGAAGAGTCAGAGGAGAGCATGCCTACATCTCCTACACTTCCAAGAGCACACAGAAGAAAAGGATGAGGCATCAAAGGAGAAGGAAGAAGAAGAGAAAGGACTAGAGGAAAAATTTGTAGAAGATATTCAGGACATGGAGACGTAAGTCCCAAATTTGGAGGCTAGGGTTCCTAAGCAAGCAAAGGTCTAGGAGGACAAGTGGGGAATACATTCCACCAGCCATGGGGTATGCAAGAGGATGTAGGAAAGATTATCCACACCCGCTTCTAGAGCACAATAGCGAAGGATCTATTTGGCTGGGAGTTGATGGATGAGGATATGATGACCATGCGAACTAGAAAGCAACTATCATGGTTGATGCACACCCACATGGATGAGCCTGAATTTGATGTGTGTGAAGAGTCATGCATTTTGAGGTGACTGAAGAAGGCACCTTAGGCTAGACACATGATAGTAAATCCTACTATCATGTCAGATGAGCAAGTCAGCAATGCACTAGTAAAATTTTTTGTGGAGGTGGCTAGAAGAAACATGGATAAATCTGCCACAATCAAAGAGCTACGTAAAGAGTTGAAGACAAAGGACATTGAGATAGTGCATGTAACATAGGAAAGGGACTTTGCACATAAGAAGAATGAAGTGTTTATAAGAATCATCAGAGGAGATTGGGGACAATGTAATCAAAGCATGGCCACACTTGGAACCCAAGGTACCAAAGACATTTCCTTCAGCAATACACTATGGGAAAGTTGGTGGAATTGGTGCTCGAAGATGAAACTCTATGTATGTATGCAAGTGCTAAAGATCGAAAGGATGCAAATGGGAGAAAGCATCTGTGATGAGAAAAATTACATCTTATGAAGGGTTGTTCCAAGCATTACAAGAAGTCTTAAAGAAAGCGGATCAAGCTTTAAATATATGCACAGCTCCAGAGGCGCTCATCAACATTAAGACCTTGGAAGAGAACAATGAGGTCTAGAAAGCCATGAAAGATGAGACATTGGGCTGAGCAAAAAGGTTTTCAATGGTTAAACAAAAGCGTGAGGCCCTGACAGTAGCACAAGAGCCACACAAGACTGGTGGAAGAGCTTGGAAAACTTATTGTGTATAAGATGGACCTTTTGGAAGGAAGAATGACATCCATGTCCAATGTTGTGTTGGTTCTAAAATGAGAAAGGAGAAATTATGCGGGATGAGTTGGAATCCATTGTTATGGACATCCCATAGAAAGTGGAACAAGCACTCACTGAATGGCAGGTTTTGGAGGCTGCAATAAAAGAGGAGTATCTAGAGCTGATACTACAAACTGATACAGAGGAGGTTGCTTAAATAACCTCATATAAATTCTTTATTTATCCACATTCTTCATTCTTATTCTTTCATTGTTATTCTTTCCTTCAAATTTTGGAGATACCCATTATCGGGATGACAATGAGATTAGTGTGGGGTAATGTTGATCAAAAATACTTGTCAAGATCACACAAGGAATCCATGGGATAGAAGGCCAAGATCAAAGGCATGGAAGGACAGGAAGGACCCACGCGCAGAAGGCAAGTTCAGATTTTAGGACTTAGCCAATTTTGAGCATAGAGACCTATTTTTAGAAGATGGCGTGTGAGACACATCAATGATGTAGAGATGTGTGCCATGCATTGTCTATATTTGGAGAAGTGGTTCAAAGCATCTATGCATGAAGACCAGCTAAGAATAGAATTGACACTTTAGTTATCTGTAAGAGGACTATAGATAGCACTTGAATGTGTGACTATAATTGTAAATGGTATGTGGCTATCAATAGCATGTGACCTATTTCTGGAATAGATAAGCGGTGAAGGGAAAGTCCCCACCCTATATATATATGATGTTAGGTGCATAGAGAGAGATTACAGGAAGTGGTGTATGTATGATTCTTGATGTATGAATGGGTGTATTAGATCCATACACACCTCTGACATAGATTGACAGTACTGTAAGGAGCTTTTATATTTATAGATGGAAGATATTGGCTGAATCTAAGTGTCATTCTATGTAATTGAGTAGTGCATGTTATTAATTCAATGATGATTATTGTTTAAGCTTGTTCTTTCATAGATCTATGGGTAGCATGCATAGTAGAATGATGGACTAGTTATGAATGTATATGTTCTTCCTTCATCATGTTAACATCTCTTATACAAGCAACCCTAAAGAGGGACTTGGTACCTTTGCGCGCGGGTGAGCGCTCGGTCTAGGCGAGTGATGTGCAGTGTGACTAGGGTGTTATCTTGTAAATTCTAGGCTGCATCAATTGCTAATTGCAATAAAGAAATTGGTCGATTGTGTTAAATCTTAAATCTCATATAATTTTGATATGAAGGATCTCAGAAAGTATGAGTTCTGCAAGAGTCTTTATTAAATTTATTTTGGGCATGGAAATAAAAAGAGATCGTGTAAATAGGAAACTAGTGTTAAATCAAAGAAAGTATCTTGAGGTGATATTACAAAGGTTTCAAATACATGAAAGTAAACCTCACAAGTATTCCTTTTCTTGTTGTTCAAAAGTTTTCTTCCGAACAATGTCCTAAAATTGAATAAGAAATAGAGAACATGTCTCAAGTACCATATGCTAGTGCAGTTGGTAGTTTGATGTATGCAATGGTTTGTACTAGACCTGATATTGCACATGCAGTGGGAGTAGTGAGAATATTTATGTCAAATCATGGAAATGAACATTAGACTGTGGAAAAGAGAATCTTCATGTACCTATGTGGGACATCTAATTATGTAATTTATTATCGGGTAAAAACCTGATGAAAGTAAAACATTAGATCTACATGGTTTTGTGGATTCGAATGGGGTGGAGACTTGGATATGTGCAAGTCTACCATTGGTTATGTGTTCAAATTGTTTGGTGGAGCGGTAAGTTGGATGAGTAAACGTCAAGAAAGTGTTGCGATATCCACCACGAGGTTGAGTACATGGCAGCTACTCATGCAAGTAAAGAAGCGGTTTGGCTTCGGTGACTGATCTCCACTATTGGGTTCACTCAAAATGTTGTAAGGATCGATTATGACAAGTCAAAGTGTAATTTTCTAAAGAAATAACCACGAGTATCATTCAAGAATGAAACACATTGATTTTCAATACCATTTTGTAAGAGAAATGGTGGAGGAGAAGAAGATACTACTAAGTAAGGTGGACACAAAGGATAATGTTGTTGACTCTTTAACTAAGGTTGTGAGTGCTAAGAAATTTTCTTGGTGCAGAAAATTGATGGGCTTGAATGCCCTAAGTTGTTGATTATATGGCAGTGTAGCCCCTTTTGCAAAGTATATAACAAGTGAGAGAATGTTAGAATGTGTTGTATATTTTGTATATTGTATACCTGTGGAGTACTATACACCTCTTCCATGAGCATTAGTAAAGGGTCATAATATGTATATATGGGTATAGATATGTTATTTATATCTATATTTCGGGAGTATATATATGCTATTTTTATACTATACGTATATATGGGTGGTGTCACAATCCATGAATTATGGGAACCGATATGGGTGTTTATTAGCCCATGGTTTTGGTACCCATTGTATTGTAAAACCACTTTGATGGTTTCTTATTTTTTTGCTTACAAATATTGGAGATGTAGTAGGGTAAAGTAGAACTTGGAAGTACATTATTGTATTGTAAATGGTTAAGTTAATGTAATAAGAGAGAAGTTATTATGCTAGGTTTTTTCCCAAAAGGGTTTCCTAGGTTAAATCTTGTGTTTTTCATTTGTTTTCTTTGATTATCTTGAATATTTTGTTAAGTATAGCTTCGTGTTTATTAGTTTATCAGATTGATTCTCTTTAGTGCCCCCCGAGTGAATGGAATTGTATGTAGTGAGGTTCATTTATTTATGCCCCCTCAATAGTAAAAAATGAACCGTGAAGGAGAGTGCGTCATCGGGAAATGGTTGAACTATGTGTTGTATCCTAGCGTGGTGTGGTGAATGTGTAGTGATGATATGTGACCTAGGTATGATGTGTAAAAATGTGTGATGATTTATCCTAAAGCGTAAATCCAGGACAAGATGATAGGAGTGACGATTTATCCTAAACACTATGTCACTAAAAGATGAGTAGAAGGAGTGATGATTTATTCTACGGGGTATATCACAACAAGATAATCAAAGGAGTGATGATTCAAAGTATAAAGAGTATGCCACTAAAATATGAGTAGAAGCAGTGATGATGTAGCCTATGATGTATATCACTAATCTAAGAATGTCACATGAGAAAAAGGATTAAATGATGAAGGTGTGAATGTGATGAGGTCCATTTATGATATGTACCCTCAACAGTCACGGACATGGACCATGAGACTAGAGTGCATCATAGGGTAGTGTGTGCAGTGTGATGTGTGATATGCACAACAAATGTAGTGTCATGTAATGTGTATTATGTAATGCATGATGCATAGGTGAAGTAAGTGTGGGAGTGTGATGCCATGAAATGTAAAATGTGTATGATATAGAGATGCACAAAGGTCAAAATATGAATAATGCGAGATAAGATGTGAGGTGTAGCATGTAAGATGTAAGATGATGTGTATGTATAAAGCTGTAATATGTGTGAATATGTGTGATGTGTAGTGTTTATGGTGTAGTGGGTGAGGTTCATGTGTATAGGATTCCCTCAACAGTCAAGTGTGAATCGAAGAACAAGAGTGTGTCATCAAGTAATGAGTGTTGTGTTTAGGTGTAGTATCTCTTTAGATATATGACATTTAGAGGGTTTTTTTGAGTGGCTTCCCTAGTAGGGTGGCTAGGAAATAAATTCCACCACCAAGTTTGTTAGTAATAATGTAAGGACCGAGCCAATTTGGCTTAATTTTTCCTTTAATAGAGCTTCAACATTTGTATTTTTCTGATTTTATTTTAAGAAGAGGTCGATGATATTGAACTCAAGAACATGTTTTGTGATTATATGCATGTGCAATGTGAGATTGATATGTACAAAGGTGTTCAAGTTCTTGAACATGACATGAGTGTAACACCTCTAATTCATATAGGTGGTTTTCTCAATATTCATTTTCTTTAAGAATGCCTTTGAGAGAAACACATAGTAATGTATCGTTAGTTTAAGCGAGATGACAACCTCAGCACCATAAACTAAGGAAAATGGAGTAACATTAGTAGGTGTGTGAAAACTAGTACGATAGGCCCAAAGAGCGTAGAATAATTGATTATGCCAGTCATTACCACCAAAATTAATTGTTTTGTGTAATATTTTGACAATGTTTTTGTTGATAGCTTCACTTGGCCATTGCTCTTGGATAATAAGGTGTAGAAAATGATTGTTTGATTTTGAATTTGTCACAAAAATTTTAACACCCTTATTTTTTAAGGAAGGACCACTATTAGTGATTCTAACATAAGGAACACTAAAGCACGTGATGATATGGATGGTGAGGAAACCACAAATGTCGATTACCGGTGACACTTCACGGGGGTTGCTTTGACCCATTTAGTAAAGTACTTAGTAGTAGTAATTATGAATTTATGTCCTTCAGTGGATTCAGGATTGATCATGCCAATGAGGTCTAACCCACAAAGAGAAAAGGGCCAAGTGGGTGAAATTGGTTGGAGGTCGTAGCGGTTGCAAGATGGAGATTACCATGTTTTTGGAATTTCTCACAATGAGTAGCATATTTAAAGTAATCCTACTCCATTGTAGGCCAATAATATCCTTGGCGTAAAAGCGTTTGAGGAACTACTTTTCTAGAGAAATGACCACCACATATGTTGTCATGTATTTGGGAAATAGTGGTGGGAATATCTACCAACCATAAGAAACATAAGATTTAACCATTGATTGATTTTTAAAAATAATTTTGTCCCAACAATGACATAATGAGTAGCCTCACATCACAAACAACAAGCTTCATGAGGTTATAGATTATCAGGGATGGTTTGTTTAAATAAATAATTGTAAATGGGTGTAAACCATTCAAAATTTTATTGACTTTGTGTTATGGTGCAAGTTTGAAAGAGGTAATGCAAAGATAGAAGGATGTTGTAAGTGTGTGATGATGAATGTGGCTTGTTCATTAGTAATGTCCTATGGGATTAGTGATAATGCACTAACCGTAACATCTGCATGATGATTATCTTTTCATGGAATACTGGTGATAGAGTAAGATTCAAAGGTAGTGAAGATATCGTTTACAAACGCTTTGTATGGGATTAAATGTTCCTCCTTTGTGTGATATGTATCATTGACTTGATTTATGACTAACTGAGAGTCACCATGGATGCATAAGTTACAAATGAGGAGATTTTGAGTAATGATAAGACCCAAGATGAGAGATTCATATTCAGCGATGTTATTTGTATAATAAAACCCCAAGAAGTATGTAAAGGGGAGTGGATCACCTTGTGGCATGATGAATATTATCCCACCCCAGATCTTAGAGTGAAAATGAGAGCCATCAAAATATATTTTCCATGTATGTGGATCAACACTATAGGCAATAAAGTCATCACGAAAGGAATTAGAGATTGGTGATGTATTGAGAAGGGGTGTTGCAGCTAACTGATCGGTTATAACTTGTCTTTCGATTGCTTTATGTGGTATGAACTTGAAATTGAATTTGATGAGTGATTAACTAAAATTAATAAAATATGTAGTTAATATAACTAGGAACAAAAACAAAAGACTAAAGTAAAATAATGTAAATAATAATAAAGTAAATATTGGAAGTGACCCAAGAACTAAGAAAGAGGAAGTGTAAAACCCTAGAGTGTAAGAAGATGTAGAATTAACTAAGCTGGTTAAAGGATCTTGCTAGATTGTGACACATAATTGAATCAAGAAAAAGGAAGTAGGAATGACTGTGTAGGGACCCCAAAAAGGATGGATTTGGGAAATCGATTGGATTGAGGCACTGAAGAGGGAATGACGTACCTATGGGTGCCATGGTCTCAAAATGGGTGCCATGGTTTGTGAAAAATGCTAAAATTGAGCTTCACATGTTTTGTAAGTGGTCTCCAACTTTTGTTATCTCTCTTATCATGTTTTTGCACTATAACAAATGTCACTTTGTAATCCAAGAGAGAGAGGACTCGTAAAAGCACACAAGGAAGTATCAAACCCCTAAAAAGAAGAATGCAAATTAATAGGTTAGACTAACCTTAGCTACCACAATAGTGGGCTTACTAATTGAGTGGTGCACTACATTTAGACCCAAATGTAGTTTTGGTGGTGTGTGTAAATCATGTGCCCTAGTGCTCTTATGTCGATCACAATTTGTGAAGTATCGAGAAATAACTAGATGTAAAAATGTAATAAATGGTGGATGAAATAGAATAAAATCCCCTCCTATGTTTATGTGATGCAGATGAAACAAACTTGTCCCTTGTGATGGAGCTAATGGATTCAAATGATCTCCAAATGGATGCAACTCTAGGTGGATGATAGTAGTGACTAGTTCTTGGTCCCTCATTATAGTCTCATAACTTTGTATTTATAAGGTTTTCTTGATAGAATTTCCTAATTAACCATAAAGAGGCCGATATGAAAAAAAATCAAATGGGGCAATGGTAAAAAAGTGTCCAAAAATTGAGGGAAATTTGGAAAATGATTAGGGCACCCTTATTGGGACTAGGAGCACATGAGCACCGCTGATATTCGCGCCCTAGTATTATAGAGAATAATGTGGGATGATGAAAATGGTCTAGTTAAGTGTGTAATGAAGGTTAAGAATGATGACATAAATCACATAAAAATGGCCAAGGACATGAGTTAATTAATACTTCATTCACTCAAGAACCTTCTTGATAGTAGTGCGAGATCGAGACTAAATATTACCCTAAAGTGCGTGATTTATTGACTAAATTTTCCCCACTTTATGTTGGTGAGCGGAACACTTGGTAACATAATGTAGATAGAAATGTGTACACGATGTCCATGTAGAATGAAGAAGAAACACATGTCGTTTGACTAGACAAAGGTGTGGAATGAGAAAATAGTGGAGCGTGGAAACTAATGATGTAAAAAGTGCAAAAAGTGGTGAGAGTGAACCTAGGGTAGAAAAACGTGTGTGTGTAGTTACCACATAGTGTGATGTACATGTATAAAGTGTGATGTGTGTGTTATAGTGTATTGTCTTAAAGTGTTATTGTTGTTTCCTCCATTTGACTACTTGTTTCCCATACGGCCGGACACTGTAAGGGAAAAACGGTCAAGTGATCAAATATATATGTATATGTGTATAAAAATACAATGTAAAAGATGCATGTGTATATGTAAATTTAAAATACGCAAATGAAAAATGTAAATGGAACATGTGCACCTGATCCATGTTGATAAAAAGGGTGTAGAAGGATGATGCAGCCTAGAATTTACAAGATAACACCCTAGATGCATTGGCACATCACTCAAAGGCGTAGATCGAGCACTCACCTAAAAAGCATGCAAAGGTACCCGGTCCCTCTTTAGGGTTACTTATAACATGATGTTAGCGTGATGAAAGAAGAAACATATAGATCCATAACTAATCCACCATTCTACAGTGCATGCCATATTCAGATCTATAAAAGAACAAGCTTAAACAATAATCATGATTGAATCAAGAACATGCACTACTCAATTACACACAGGAATGACACTTAGATTCAGCTAATATCTTCCATCTATTAATAAACACAGAATCTCCTTACAATAATGGAACTCTATCTTGATGCGCACATGGATCTAATACTGATAATCCGAGTCATATGCACATAACTCTTTATGCTTACCTCTTACACTCTATATATACATATATATATATATATATATATATATATATACTCTCAGGTAATTCACTACATATATATAGGGTGGGGACTTTCCCTTCACCGCTTATCTATTCCAAAAATAGGCCACATGCTATTAATAGCCACGTGCCATTTACAAGCATAGCCACACATGCAAGTGTGTTATCTATAGACCTCTTACAGTTAACTAAAGTGACAATCCTATTCTTAGCTCGTCTCCATGAAAAATGATTTGATCCGATCCTCTAAAGATAGATAATGTGTGGCACACATGTCTCTGCATCGTTGGTGTGTTCTACATGCCCTCTTCTAAAAATAGGTCTTCATGCTCAAAATCGGATAAGTCCTGAATGTTGAACTTCTGCTCCATGCGTGCATTCTTCCTATCCATTCGCGCCCTTAAACTTGGTTTGTTTTCCCACATGGACTTCTTGTGTGAGTTATGTCAAGTGTTCTCTGATCAACATTACCCCACACTAATCTCATTGTCACCCCGAAAATGGGTATCTCCAAAAATTGAAGTAAAGAATAGAAGAATGGAAAGAATAAGAATGAAATAATGTAGATGAATAAAGAAGTTTTATGAGGTAGCCTCCTTTGTATCAGTTTGAAGTATCAACTCTGGATACTCCTCCTTTATTCCTAGGCCTCCAAGGCCTACCATTCAACGAGTGCTTGTTCTAATTTTTCTAGAATGTCCACAGCAATGGACTCCAATTCATCCCTCGTAATCTCCCCTTTTTCATTTTGCAGAACCAACACCTTTTTCATCCATTTCTACACAAAGAGCTTCCCAAGCTCTTCCAACATCAAGGCCTCGCGGAATTGACAATGTGTAGCCTGATGGTCATTCATTTTCCTGGACCTCATTGTTTTATCCATTTATGTTGATAAGTGCCTCTAGATGAGCGGATTTCCAATCTCTTCGCTTTCCAAGTCTTGTGTGGCTCTTTGTGCGCAATCTTTCACATCACCGATGCTTTCTCTCATTCTGCATCTTTGTTCTAAATTCCTTAGTGTTGGCATCCGAGAGGTTCGGAAAACGATCTTATCGTTGAAACAGAAGGCATGGTACCTTTTCCATGTTTCTTCGTTAACAACTTCTGCGCCGAGAAATCTTCGTTATTATTCCTAATTCCCTCTCTTAAGTTATGTGTGCTATCTCTACATCCTTTGTCTTAGCTCCTCGAAACATTATCAGTAGGCATGTTTCTTTACTTTATCATATTTCTATCTTGGGGTGCCTTCTTCACATGATAAGAGGCTCTCTATCATATGTCATGGGGTGCCTTTTCATACATCAAATCTTTTACATCAAATTCAGGCTCATCCATGTGGGTATGCATTGACCATGAGAGTTTCTTTCTAGTGTGAATGGTCACCATATCCCCATCCATTAATTCCCATCCAAATAAATTATTTTGTTCTACAGTGCTTTGGAAACATGTGCGGATGATTTTTCTAGTGTCCTCTGCATAGCCCATGATTGGTGCACTATGTTCCCCACTCATCCTCTTGATCTAGGTCCCTTAGGAATTATAGCTTCAAGGTTAAGAGCCTATCTTGTTACACCTTGAACAGTCGCATGCGTGGATCCGGAGGTTTCTTTCTCTCTTTCTTCTCCATCCTTCATCTCTTCATCTTTTTTCTCTTCCTCATTCTGTGGCTCATCTTCTTTCTCGAGTGGGGTAGGAGATGCACACTCACTCTCCCCTAATTCCTCCACTTCTTCATCTAACTTCAACTTTCTTCTCCTCTTTGGCTCAGTGGTCTCCTTGTGTGGAGAGAGATGAGGTGATTTCCTTACCATTTTGGGGTTCCACCTTGAGTCCTTGTGCATCTGAACACTTTCTTAAATCTATGCTCCCCTACTCAACCTCCATATCTTCCTCTTTGTCCTATCCCTGAGGTGGAGTGGTCATGCGTTGTGACTCTTCTCTATCATATGGTTGCTTTCTTCTATGCTCCAAGCCTCCACTATCTTCACACTCCTCTTCTTCATCCTCTACTTCAACAGTTTCTATGGGCCTTTGCATTGGTATGTTTTCCATTGTGTGCTTACCCTTAGGTAGCCATAGAATAGTGAATTCATTCTCTACATACTTATTGTTCTCCATCTTGGGCTTTAGCTGAAGATACACTAATGTTGCCCCTATATCTACTACAACCAAACTTATTGGCTTAATATTCAATATCTCTGAAATGAGCCTCTCGACATAGGTACTTCTTCCTAGATACACATACTTCTTCCTCAACGTGTGGTAGTTGCGGTCTACCTTATCTACGCTTGAATACCGGTCTTCGTGTATCGTGAATATTGAACAAATGCTTAGAAATACCTTGCAGTGAATGTGTAAGGAAATTTACACCAAGGGCTCCAGACTCCATCTCTCATTGGGAAGCGCATGATGCAGAAATGTTGATATACAACAAACTTGACTTGTTTCCCCACTACTGATGGTAGGTCCTTCGGGATGCGCCACTCTTCTCCAAATTCCGCGCAGAGCCTGCTGTCATACCATTTCTCTACCCTTTGCTTGATTTCATATGTCATGGACCCTTTACATAGGTACTTGTTGAACCTTTCATCTAGTGACTTATTCTCCATGGGGTATTCCCATACCTTTTCCTTCGACATTGCCCGGTACTCCAATTTCCATGAATACCAATGTTAGTAGAACAACCCCAAAGTTGATCCCTCATGTGTGTACTTCCTCGAATATTTTCTATACAATATTGTAGACTTCTCCTTCTGACATCTTGTGCACAACATGTAACCACATAGTATTTACCTGTGACCACCGCTCCTGGTCATTCAACTTTGTAACAAGGTGTGTTTGTTGCTTACACAACTGACAGTTCTTCAACTTGTCTATATCCATACCACGTGGACCCTTCAGGTACCCCAACTCTTATCTAGTCTTTAAGATCATGGATTTATCTGTGAGATCATTCTTTATATCTTCTCATGTGGCCTTCAAACATGTCACCATTGAGATAAGCGTGGATGAGATTCTAACTCTACGTCCCTAAAGTAGAAGAATTCCTCATGCACTCTGCTCATGAGCCACTGGTATAAGGGCTCATACTTCCCAAAATATGGAAGCTCATATAATTGGTAGACCCCAATTCTCTTCAGAAGCTTCTCACCTACATCATCATAAACCGACATGTCATCTTCCGTACATTTTTTCATCCTTGTAGTGAGCAAGGAATCGAGATCCTTCTTGTTCTTTGAGGTCCTGTGATTGTATTTTCTTACTTTTCTCTTTTTGATGTGTGAATCCCATTCTGGCCGACAACGACTCCTTCTAGATATTACATTTCTAAAAAATCACTTTTGGGTGCCATCTCTTCCTCCTCGATGACCACCTTCTTCTTTCCTTTTGCTCCTATTGTAGCTACCTTATTGGGTGCCATTTTTACCTTGTAATCATCTCCTCTTTAACTCGTAATTTGCAAATCAAACCCTAGCTCGATTCAATCATGCCCTAGGTGGAAACTTTGTGCCCTAACTCCTCTGTCACCTTGCTTCTCTCAAACTCTTCACCACCAAGGACGCAATCTTATTTTCACATAGATCTATTTTTTCACACTTGGTTTCACACCCTTCACACCTTAACCTAATCACTGCTTATTCGCACTTAGCTATTTCCTCAAATACTCTTAGTCACAATGGTAAAAATGAATTCACATCCCATCCTTATATAATTTTTCAAATTTTGATGCATTTATTTCTCCTTTACCTACCAAATATCCTCTCATTCATTGACTAAATTTTTTGTTCAGTAGTACATCTTTGCGCCCCATCTATAACCTTCTAGTGTGCCTTCCTACCCTCTGGTCACAGACTTCTCTTCAACACACACCCTTACACCCTTGAGTACCTTATCACCTTCACTGTACCTTCTCTCTGGTAGTTATCATGGCCTTTTTTTACCTCGTGTTATACTATCCTTTCATTCATCTCCATCCTTGGTCATTTTTGAGAAGCAATCTTCTTTTGACTTAAAGCACACCCGTAGCATCTTATTCCTTTCACCTTTCAATTCCCACAATCTTTTACTTGGATGACTACAACCACCCCACACTAAAAGTATGTGCAGTCATCTACGTATAAACATTCTTCACATAGTAATTAACTTCATGTGTGGAAGAGTGCTTATTTACACAATAACAATAACTAAATTGACAAAGCATAATGATAATGAAGGAAATACATAATTGAAAACCTAATCTAAATGGAAATACTGTCTTATTACAAACACCAAGAAGACTTATTTATAGTAGGGCTTCATCCTACTCATGTTAAAGTAACTCGGGTAGTGTGTTCCATCAAGTGCTTCTAACTAGCAAGCACCTGATTCAAGTATGTAAATGATGACATATGGCCCCAACCAATGTACTTTGAGCTTGCCTGGATGGTGCCAAAACTTAGAGTCATAAAGAAGTTCCATTTTTCCAACCACCAACTTTTTATCCTTTATATTTCTATCATGTCATGCTTTCTACCTAGCCTTTTCTTGCTTCTGAATCCAACATGCTATGGCTTGTCACTCATCCAACTAAATCATCTTTTCAATCCACTCTTCTAAAGCATGCTCATCAGCTAGACCTCCAGTGCATGCAATGCACAAAGAAGGTAACATAAATTATATAGGGAGAACGACTTATGTGCCAAACACCAACTAAAATGGTGTGGCTTTGTTCAATCTCTTATAAGTTGTTCTATATGCCCAAAGAACATCTAACACTTTATCATCCCAATCCTTTCTTCCAACATCACAAATTTTTGTCAATTTCTGGCTCAAAATCTTGTTAAAAGCCTCAATAGTTCCATTTTCCTGAGGGTGGTAAGGTGTAGTCTTATGGTGGGCAACCATAAAATCATCTAATAGGATCCTTATGGTTTCATTTAAAAAGTGTGTACCCCTATCACTTGTCAAACTTAAAGGACATCCATATCTTATAAGAACATTCTCCCATAGAAACCTAGCTATTGTAGTTGTTATACAATCCTTCGTAGGTGTTGCTTCTACCCACCGTGTGAGATAATATGTGCAAGTAATGATATAGTGTGATCCAGTCCTACGCATGGCTGGAAAAATAGGTCCTACAAAGTCAATGGCCCATTTCTCAAATGGTTCTGCACTGATAATAGGTTCTTAGTGGCATTTCATCTCTTTGTCCTAGTTTTCCTAGGTGTTGACAATGGTCACACGCCTTACAATATTCTTTACAGTCTTTATACAATGTCTCCCACCATAATCCAACAAGTAGGATCTTCCAAGAAGTTTCATCACCTGCATAATGGCCTCTACAATACCACCATGGGATTCTTCCATAATATCCTTATGCTCATGCTCTAATACACAATGATGTAATACTTCATCTCTTCCTAACTTGTAGAGGTCACCATTGATTAACATAAATGGTGCCACACGTATAGCAAGTTGTTTCTTTTCTAATGCCTTCATTCCTTCTAGTGCTACACCAATCTGGAGAAAGAAACAATGTCTTCTAATTCTGATGGCATGTGATGTAACCTATATAATTGGGCATCTGGCATGGTTTCTTCAATTGTATGTGCTTCCTCTCCTAAGTTGATTCTAGACAAGTGGTCTGGTCCAGAGTTACTTTTCCCTAGCTTCACCACAACTGTGAAGTCAAACTCTTGAAATAGGAGTACCCATCTACATATGTGCCCTTTTAAGATGGGTTTTGTTCACCAAATACTTCAATGCCATGTGATCGTATAGAATACAAATGGTGTAGCTAGCAAATATTGTCGAAACTTGTGCAATGCATAGATCATTGACAAAGGCTTCGCGCTCTGTAGTTGTATAATTTTTTTCAGCAGGAGTCAGCTTCCTACTAGCAAAGTAGATAGGATGATCGAAAATACCTTCTCAGGTTGAGCTAATATTGTCCAATGGTCATGCTAGAGGCATCACGTGTACATGAAATGGTTTGTCCCATGAAGGAAAACATAAGATAGGTGCGGTAGTAAGTTTCTCTTTCAATGTTTCAAATGCACGCTACTGCTTGCGATTCTCCCCAATAGAATGTACCATTTCCTTTCAGTAACTCCTCCAAAGGTGAGGAAATTTTTTCATATCCCTTGATGAATTTTCTATAAAATCCTGTGTGACCCAAAAATCCATGCACCTCACTTTGACTTGGTAGGCACTTCCAAGCCTAGAATGACTACAACCTTGGCTGGATCAACCAACAAACCTTCCTTATAGATTATATGTCCTAATTATATTCCAAAAGGTTTAGCAAATATGCACTTCTTGATGTTCAGAGAGATACTCAATTGCCTACATCATTCAAACATTAAGCGTAGATTGTCACAGTGATCCTTAACAAGCCCATATACTATCCAATCATCGAGATAGACTTGTAAGAAGTTGTGAATAAAATCTTTGAATTCCTAAACAACTATGCGTGAGAATACAACAAGTGATTTTTCAATCCAAAAGGCATCACAATATAGGAAAAACTACCCCATTCAGTAGTAAAAGTTGTCTTTTCTTGATCCTCCTGAGCAATCCTAACCTGATGATACCTAGAAAACCCATCTGTAAAGGAATATATTTTACGCCCTGTTACTCCTTCTAGTATTTCCTCAATGAATGGTGTAGGAAAGGGATCTGTTACATATGCTGCATTTAGCTCCCTGTAGTCCACACATATTTGAATTCTACCATCCTTCTTGATACTGATCACCATTGGACTAACCCATTCTGACTCATCAAGGGGCTTGATAATTCTAGATTTCAACATTTTATCAATTTCTTCTTTTACCTTTTCACGTAAATTAGGATTCATTCTATAAGGTCTCTTTCACACTGGATGCATGCACCTTCCTTAAGTTTTATCTTCATTTCCCCAAGTGATTCATGCACGCACCTTTAAGTTCATGATACCCTCGAGGGAATAAGTCCTGATAATCCTTGAGTAACTCAATGATCTTTGCCACTTCCGATTCTGACCAATAGTCTCCAATTATGACCTCCTTAGGCTCAGCCTTCGATCCTATATTGACCTTCTTTGTCTTCATTGGTTCATGGTATGCACATATCCTTATCTGCACTATCCAAGACCTCACGTGCCCCTGTGAATGGTCAATATCTAGGTTTTCAACTTCCTTATCATCCACGATGTACACCATCTTTCCTTTTTCTTTCTCAAGGAAAACACGTTCAAGCAATATGGAGTCTTCTCCTTCTTCTTCAAAATGCGCACTTGATTCTATCTCACCAAATAATTCCTATATGAGTTCCTCCACCTTTGCACTATCTCCCATGGTTAACCGCTTGACAAATTTTAATGCCTCTTCTATTGGAGGTTGGGAAGAAAAATAGTCAAAGGTCTAGATCATTCTCATGAGTCAAATTTTTCTAGTTTCTAGTCTCTCGATGTAGTTCTATGTATACATACCAAGCGTGTGCACACCTTGTAGAGTGGAATATAATTTATGCACCCAGAGTGAAGGTGGTAATGCTTCCTATCTTGTCATCCAAAGTCTCTCACACTGCTAAATGTGGTGTTGAACAAGTTGATCACCATTATAAGTGCAAATATAGTGTAGGTGCATTGCTTCTTACAAACCTGGTAGATAAGGTGATTCTAATCTCCTTCCACTCCATAAGATTATCTCTATGAACTACCCACCAACGCGTTGTTGTCCCGTGTAAGATATATGCTAACATGTCTCTTCTCTTAATTTGATCTATCCACTATGCTTCCATGGCTTTCAAAAATATAGGAAGATCTTCTGCTCATGTATACCAAGGTATTGCACCACCTATCCATCAAATGAACGAAGTCCATTCTTACACACAACCACACTTTTTACCTCACGTCCTACTAGTTCATATGTACCATGAGCCCAATTGTCACAAGCAATACTCGTAGTATCACTAATAGAGTGAGAATCCTCCCATTGTAGGATGCCTTCCTTTGATGGCTCATTGACCTCTGGGTCCTAAATAGTGTGTACATAGATTTTGTTTAAGTCCTCCTCACTTAGAGGCTCAACATATGGTGTAGACTTCCCATCTGTCAAAGGTATCACAACCCTTTCCTCTTTGTTCTCAAAGCTGATATACCCCTTATTGAATCTCAAATCAACATTATTCACATAACACCAAGGGCATCCAAGTAAGGCTAGAAAATTATCTACTTCTACAAGTGCTAATACCTCAAAATCCCCAGTGAATTTGGCCCCTTGTATAGTTATGGATGCATCCTTCAAAACTCCTATGGGAGTGGCCTTAGTCCTATTTTGCCATAAACAACACATTAGATGATGGTGTAATGGAGGTCTCCCCATTTGTACCCATGCATCTAAAGTAAGCACATTGACTTCCACACTTGTATCAATCAAAATATTGCTCAACAACCATCCATCTACAACAACATTCAAAGTGATCTCTTTATCATAGTCAATGCTATCAGGGGGAAGATTTGCATGTAGGATCTGCCATTCATTCTCAGTGTTTTCATGAGTGTTCCCCTTCAACCAATTCCCTAATAATGGAATAATATTCTCTTGGCGCAACATTTTACACACCTCTCTGATGTCATCAATATCAGAGGGGACCTTCCCTACTTCTTTCTTTTGTTCCATCTTTCTGGACTGCTCTTTTAAACATTGTATTTCACCTTGAAGATTTTTGAGGACCTCCATGGTCTCTTGATAGACTTCCTTCTGATGGGTAGGATCTAGGTACCTTGCATGTAAAACCTCCTCCTTAATGATTGTAGGCTTTTGGTATGATGCCTCTCTTGTGCGTGTCGCTTCAAGCATGTGTGGTAATATTCACAGTTAAGGCCTCAAGTTCTGGTGTTATCTTGGGCATCCACTGGTTTTCCTCCACGTGTTGGATCCTAACCATCCTGACACCTTTTTTTCTTGCTTATGTTGTTTCTTACTCGAGATGCTCATATAAGTCGGGCACTCTTCATAGCTATGCTATGGTTCTTTCGCAAAAAGAACATGTAACATTTTGGGGACATTCATGCCTATAATGATCAGGGGATCCACATGTATAACATGTTCCATGAGGGAACTCACCTCTTCCTCCACCATGGCCTCATCCTCCATATCCACCTCGATATCCATGTCCTCTTCCATGACCTCCTTCAAAATGGCCCTCATTCCTATCATAGTGTGGTTGATTATGATCCGATCTAGTGCTCATTCTTGTTCTTAGAGTTATCCATTACACTTGTCTATCATACCCCAATGTCTATAGCATCATGGATCTGACCAATCAATCGACAATCCTTAGTATCATGGGTCATGGACCTGCAAATCTTGCAAAAGTAGGATACATTCTTCCTTATCATGTGTTGTAACAAAGGAAAGTGCTAGCATCATGATTCAAATGACATATTTCACAGTCTAACAATAATGAATGTATAGATCTACGTGAGGGAAACTATCCTTGGTGTGACCTTCCACTTCACAATCTATACACCAAATCCCTGAGCACGTTTCATGGGCTGAATTCACTGATAGCTTCTCTAACTATTTTTCCATAGCTGCAATCTATGCCTCTAAGAATGGACTAACACCAAGTGTCAATGCTCCCAACTTCCTCAGCACACAAAGTTACTTCCAATGCTTCATGGATCAGTGTATGTCTTATGTGACAGTGCTCTTCTGAATGGTGTAATCAATCCTCCAACAAACCATTGTGCATGTTGGCTGGCATGAATATCATAAGACAACTTAGATAGAAGTGTCTTAAAATGGGCATCATACTCACATACACTCTCAGTAGTGCCTTGCTTGATATCTTTGAGTGTGCTTGATACTCTTCTGCTCAAACTCGGGATATAGAACTCTTTTAAGAAAGCATCCTTCAATGCTACATAATCCATGCAAGTTTGATCAGGGTCAAACTTCCTATACCAGATTGTGTGCACGTCCTTGTAATGTAGTAGAAAATTGACTTGCCTTACGCTCAAAGCCGTGATCCCTTTCACATGCCATAAGATTTCACACATATGCACATGTTCGATACAGCATCCTCTATACCTCTATACTCTGGAAGATGAAGAGACATCTCCATATAGATATTTTGTGGTTGTTGCACGGGCCTTGACCACCTGATCCAGAACCTCTTGTGTTTCCTCTACCTCAGAACCACAGATCCACTGGAACTAGAACCACCTATACCTCTGATCCTCCACCTGTAGCTGGAATAGGACATGTAGATGTACTCCCTATGCTCCAACAGTAGTACTATACTGAACCCCTACAGTCTGTGAGGTAGTTCCACTTCCAGAGGTGAATCCAACATTCTGCGCACTCACGTTTCTATGTGGATGATGATGCACCTAAGAATGTTCCTCCAAATAACATTGAAGCCATCTATGTCCTGCCATTGATGTACTTGCTCCTTGACTTACTCCTACTCTCCTACTTCCCAAGTTAGCTTGTTGGTTACTTTTCATACTAGATACTTGGAAAACCAAGCAAGGGCTAGGTCACAGGTGGATTAAGATGCACACCCATGGCCCAGGTAGTCTTTGTTGGTGCACTTTATGTGAAGCCAAGGGGGATCTCTGTCATGCTTTCCAAGATGGGGAGTTCTTGATGCTCTGGCTCCACGTCTTCTATGTGAGCTTCAAATCCTTCACGAGCCATCTCTCTCCTCAATGCCATACTTTCTGTAATGGTACGTTGCTTCTCTATCTCCCTCTCACGTGCCTCATTATACTTAAGCCACCTTTCCTCTCTCTACCTTTCTACCGCTAGGTCTGCCATCTTTCACCAAACATGTTCCTTCCCTTCGTGCACATGGTGAAGTTTAGTTAGCCATCGGTTTACTCTCTAGGTTCAAAGTTACCATCAAGATCTTGATCGCCAGTGGAATACCTTGTAGATATGCTCCTCTAGGATACCACAAAAACTGGAATTCAGCTACCTCTCGGGAAAGAATACGTCAAAATTGAATATTCCAGAATATAACTATTTAGAACACCACGAAACCATGTATCCACAATCGTGAGTCAGATCAAATCAACATCATAAAGGGCCTAAAATTCTTCTGTGTCCAGACAAGTGCGTGATACCTCCAATTCCACTTAGATGCATAAGCAATCAGCCACTCATATAATTCTACTGGAAAGATGGTGAAAAAGCTCTCATATAAGTTGTCATACAAATTCTATTCTACCCAAGTGTGTGCATTAAACTAGATCCAATGCTGAACCATCATGCATATTCTTCCTCCAGGTCATGTATCCACTCCTCAATACTTGCTAGAGTTAACCGGTATGTCTTCATCGTGAACCATCCTGAAAACAACTAAAAAGAGGTCCGGCAATGGAACTAACCAATGATGTAGCCTAGAATTTACTGATAACACCCTAGACATGCTTGGCACATCACTCAACCTAGACTGAGCACTCACCCAAAGCACGCAAAGGTACAGGTCCCTCTTTAGGGTTGTTGTAGCAAGGATGTTAGCGTGATGAAGGAAGAAACATATAGATCCATAACTAATCCATCATTCTACAATGCATGCCATATTCAAGATCTATGAAAGAACAAGCTTAAACAATAATCATGATTGAATCAAGAACATGCACTACTCAATTACACATAGGAATGACACTTAGATTCAGCCAATAACTTCCATCTATTAATAAACAGAATCTCCTTACAATAATGGCATTCTATACCGATGTGTGCATGGATCTGATACAATAATCCAGTCATATGCACATATCTCTTTATGCTTACCTCTTACGCTCTACATATACCTATATATCTCTCTCTCTCTCTCACTCATATATACATATATATATAATATCATATATATATAGGGTGGGGACTTTCCCTTCACCGCTTATCTATTCCAAAAATAGGTCGCATGTTATTAATAGCCATGCATCGTTTATAGGCATAGCCACACATGCAAGTGTGTTATCTATAGACCTCTTACAATTAACTGAAGTGACAATCCTATTCTTAGCTCATCTCCATGCAAAACACTTTGATCCAATCCTCCAAAGATAGACAATGCGTGGGCACGCATCTCTCGCATTGTTGGTGTGTTCCGCATGCCCATCTTCTAAAAATAGGTCTTCATGCTCAAAATCGGCTAAGTCTGAATGCTGAACTTTTGCTCTGCATGTGTGTTCTTCCTATCCATTCGTGCCCTTAAACCTGGCCTATTTTCCCACGTGGACTTCTTGTGTGAGTTATGTCAAGGGAAGTTAACTCGAACCCACAATGCAAGGGAATTAAAGGTATGCACAACTAAACTAAAATGAATCCACAATGCTAAGGTAGTATCAAGTTAACAAACCCCACAATGCCAAAAAACAATTGTACTAAATAGTATAGAACTCTATGTAGTATAACCCCTAGATGATACCCCCTCTTTGGGGATGTATGTGGCATCGATGAAAAGAGGATTTGGCCATAAAAGATGACCACCGCATAACATGTACCGAGAAAGTTTCTTTGTAGAAACCAAGGCACACACATACAAATGGCTAGCCAAAACAAGTGTTAGTGAAAAAAACATGCATGTAGAAAGAAATGTGTAATGTACACAAACAGGTGTATAAGCATGCATGTAGAAAGAAAGTAATGTATAAGCAATGTATAAGCAACCAAGCAAGATAGTAAACACACAAGAAGACAAAGTGTACCACATAACGTGGGTCATAAAACATGGGACACCACTCACGATGTCACAAGACACTCCAAGGCATCATGGCCACAAACAAACAAACAAGTGTGCACACAGAAACACATGGCAAGGCCCGCATAATAACAAACAAATTGAAGCAATAAAACAAACAAAGAAGTATTCATGGTAATATGTAATCCTACAAAACAAGTGTTTCACGTGAGACACCGTTAGCATGTTAGAAAGATAACCAATATGTCAAAAACATGTATAACCAAGTAATGTAGAGTACTAAGTAAAAAATGAAATAATAACACATGTATGAGACGAATGTGGATGTGTGCAATAGCAGCCAATATAGGAATGGTGGAAGGTGAGCATCCATACTACGTGAAAAATACCTATAAATACGATCACAACTAGAGCAAGGCGTGAACGTGCATGTGTGGATGGTATAGATAATGACATATAAAAAATCAATCTAGCATGTGTAATAAAGTGAACATGTAAAAGCATAAGTAAGTAAGATTAAATTCCCCAAGATGATGCAATATGCAATGGGTGGATAGAATGTAAATTTAATATGGATGGTTAGATTCATGCGTGCCCCGAGTGAATGAAAAGGTATGCAATGAGGTTAATTTGTTTTTACCCTTAGTAGTCAAGAATGAACCGTAAAGAAGAGTGCGTCATTTGGAAATGGGAAATGTGTCAAAGTGTGTGTGTGTGTGTGTGTGTGTGTGTGTGTGTTAAATGTGTTAAATGTATGCAAAGTGATGATGACATGTGACAAAGAGATTTTGTGTGCATGAACCCTATAACCTAAGCATATATCATGAAAAATAAGTGAATGAGTGATGATTTATCCCTAAGCGTATAACACTACATGATGATTATAATGGGTAATGATAAATGCAAGTGGAAGGAGTTGTGATGTAGCCTAAAGCATATACCACTATAAGATGAATGAGTAGGTGACTATTTAGCCTATATCATGTGTCACTAACCTAGGAATGTCACATGATGGAAGGTCAAATGATGATCATGTAAGTAGAATAAGGTCCATTTGATTGGTAAACCCTTAGCAGTTGAGTATGGACCAAGGAACTAGAGTGCATCATAGGGTGGTGAGTGCAACGTGTAAAATATGTGATGAGAATAAACAACCATGTGATGTGTAAATATGCAATGTGTAGAAAATGCAATGTCTAGAAATAGGTATATAGCATGTAAGATGAATAATTTAGTATGCCAATAATTCATGCATGGTGTAAATTGTTGGTATAGGTAATCTATATGATGAACATGCAATAAATGTGGTATGTAATGTGTAAGATGAAAGGCAACATGTGTTAAAAAGTCTAGTATGAATGTAGGTATGATGACAATATGACGTGGACAAAATACAAGATGTATGAATGTAATATGCAAGGTATGTGGACAGCCTAAAAGTGTAAAATACACATGAGAGGTAAGTGTAACATAGGAAAGGTTTATGGGATGCATCAAATGTTTAATGTACACGATGAAAATGCAAAGCACGTAGACAACTCAAGTAGAAATGTATGTATGTAAGGCATGTAAATCTAAATAAATGTACAATATAGTATGTATGATGTCCGTGAGTCATGTGATATGTGGTACCTATGTATGTGAAGTGTGTGAGGTTCATGTGTAGTATGCCCTCAACAGTCAAGTGTGAACCATTAGCACAAGAGTGTGTCATCGGGTAATGATCAATGCTAAAATGTGTTATAAGCATGTCAATGAATGGATGAGAATGCAAAGAGGAGAGATGTAACTATGTTAATATGATGATGGGGGGATGTGCTAGATGTTATGCCCCCTAAGTCTACTATGATTATTGAGATCTATGCAGTGACATGAGAGGTGCAATGTCATTGTGGGAGAGCATTTTCTGTGTTGTGATAGAAGAGAGGGCCAACACAATGGTAGGCCAAAACAACATTAGGACCATGCAACGATGACAAAGTTTGAAATGTGGTATGTCTATCAATAGAAGGAGTAGTTTCTTTGACAAAAGTGATTGGTTGGAGATTATGTTGGATTGAAGATGTTGCGAAGCCTCGATAGGAGAAGAGATCGAACCAATTTAGGGGGTGGTTGCATAAGAGGTGCTTGACTTATTATAGAAGGAACATGAGTAACACTAGGCTGATGCTCATTAGATATAGATGAATCAAATTTAGGAACCTAATGAGATTTATCATTTGGATATGGGCATGTATTAGAATGTTGTGCAAAAATGAGAGAAAATCCTTACGCGCAAGGTTCTTGGTACTTCATTGTAAAGCATAGCAATAATTTTCATTATGTCCATTAATTCGATGATAGTTGCAATATGGAAGACATTGATACTTGGTAAGCCTATAAGGAGAATAACCATGAGTAGGTGGCAAGCTAATGAATTTATGAGTTATAAGTTATGGATGAATAGTTTATGGCTTAGCATTGATATTAACCTGACAGAGCCGTAGGGAGTGGTATGACTTTGTGTTCACGAATATGAGTACATGTATAAGACATAGGATGAATATGAGCCGAGAAGCATATTGTATTCTGTTTGATTTAAGATTTAATAAATTTGATTATGGATCTCATAGCCTTAAATTTATCTCGTGAAATAAAGAATAAAGATCTTGAATGTATTTCCAAATAGATTGATTGGATTTGGAATCAAGAGATTCATCATAAAGATAATCAAAAATAGCATTAACTTGAGTAGGCAACATATTAATAGGTAAATACATAGTCTCTAGGGTTTTTTGGAGAGCATTTTTAAAAGATGGTGCATTTGAAGCAATTGAAGAAAAGAGACTTGAGATACCTTAGAAGACATGATAGAGGGAAAATGAGGATCCTAGGCGTGAAAGACATCAAGTTTACAAAAATGATTAACTAAAATTAAGAAAACATGTAGTTAATCTAACTAGGAACAAAAATGACTAAAGTAAACTAATGCAAATAATAAAGTAAATCTAGGAAGTGACCCAAGCACTAAGAGAGAGGAATGTAAAACTCTAGAGAGAGTAAGAAGAGTTAGAATGAACTCACATAGTTAAAAGAGCTTGTTGACTCGTGTCACAGTAGATGACTAGAGAAAAGGAAGTAGGAACGACTATTCGGGGACCCTAAAAAGGATGGATCTACACAATCGACTAGAGTGGGGTGCCTAGAGAGAGACCGGGGTGTGTGTGGTGCCTCTGGTCTATAGAATGGGTGCCCTATTCTATGTGAAATTTCTAGAACTAAGCCTCACAAGTTCTATAAGTGATCTGCAACCTTCATTTTCTATTACATCAGGTTTTTGAATTGTGTTGAATGTTGTTGTTAATGCAAGAGAGAGAGAGAGAGGACCTACAAAAATACATAATGAAGTATAAAAACCCTAAAAAAATAAGAATGCAAATGAATAGTTCGGATCGACCTCGCCGCCACAATAGTGGGCTTAATAACTAAGCATTGCACTACATTTCGCACCCAAATGTAGTTACGGTGGTGTGTGCAAATCATGTGCACTAAATTCTCTTGTGTTAGTCACACTTTGTGAAGTGGTGAGTAATAACTAGATGTAGTAATAAATAGTGGATGAAATAGAATATAATCCCCTCCTATGTTGTGTGTGATGCAGATGAACTATCCTTGTCCTTGTGATGGAGCTAATGGATGCAAATAATCTCCAAATGGATGCCACTCTAGGTGGATGATATTAGTGACTAGTGCTTGGTCCCTCATTATGGTCTCATAACTTTGTATTTATAAGGTTATCTTGATATAATTTCATAATTAACCCCAAAGAGGCCAACCAAAAGAAAAATAAAATGTTGTAATGGTCAAAAAGTGTCCAAAAATGGAGGGAGAGTGGGAAAAGGATCGGGACATCCCTGGTGGAACCAGAGGCCCATGGGCGCCTCAAGACTAGCCTAGGCACCCCAATATTACACTAAAGAATGTGGGATGATGAAAATTATCTAGATAAGTTTGCAATGAAGGTAAGGAATGATGACATAAATCAAATAAAAATGGCCAAGGACATGGGCTAATTATTACTTTCTTCACTCAAGAACCTTCTAGATAGTAGATATGAGACCGGGACTAAATATTACCCCAAAGTGCATGATTTATTAACTAAATGAGAAGCAAAACCCAACACGCTAAATGTCCTAACTGATGTGTGTGGGATAGGACATATCATAACGGGTCAACTTTGGTGATGATATGTACCTCATGATTAAGAAGATAGTGATGTAATTTGTTTCATGACAAAAACAAGGCCTAGATATAGCTTTTAATATAGCTATAGTTTCATTCGTAAGAGAGTAGTGTTTGAATAATGTAATAGATTTCTCTTTTGTGTGAAAAATCATCATGTTATGCAAACAGGCTCATAAGGAATGAAATATGGTGGAAATGTATAACAAGAAGGTCATTTGTTTAACGGAGGAACCAAGACAAAGGATTTAAAACATACTCATTTATGTCATCAAGATCTTGTTGGCATTGTTCATCCCATACAAACTTAACATATTTCTTCATGAGGCATGTGAATGGTTGAGTATTATAAGCAAGCTATGCAATGAACCAATGGATACCTTGAATCTTTCCCTGTAAGGATCATAATTGGTGTAAATTTTTAGGAGGAGGCATGTCAACAATGGATTTAATCTTGTTGGGATCAATTTCAATGCCACATTGTGAGATAATATATCTAAGAAGTTTACTCATGGTAACCCCAAAAACACATTTTTGGGATTAAGTGTACTTGATATTGATGTAAACATTTAAATAGAGTTGAGGTCCTTGGTGTGAGTGGAATGACATCCAGATTTAGACAATATGTCATCAACATAATCTTCAATAATATTATGAATATAATCCTAGAATATGTGTGTCATTTCCTGTTGATATGTCATGCTAGTGTTTTTAAGACCAAAGGGCACAAAGCGGTAAAAAGAAGTTCCCCATGGCATTGTGAAAGAATTTTTCTCTTGATCAATGTGGTTGATTTTGATTTGATTGTATCCCATAAAGCCATCCATGAAAGATAAGATATCATATTCGGTTTTAGAATCAACAATGGCATCAATATGAGGAAAGGTGAATCTATCCTTGGGAAATCTTTATTTAAGTCATAAAAATAAGTGCAAGAATAGACACGACCATTTTGATTCATAATAAGGACTACATTAGATACCCATTCGGGATAGTCAACAACACGAATAAAACCAACGTCAATTAATTTCTAGATTTCTTCTTTGACAAGGAGGGCTACTTTGGGATGCATTTTACAATTTTTTTGTTGGACATGCTTTGTGTCGGGGTAAGGACAATGTTATGAATTTCTACGAATGGCTCAATACCTAACATATCATTATAGTCCCATGCAAAAATATCAAAGAGAACATGTAAAAATTGTTTGATATATTTTTTTTTGTAGGAGTAAGCGAGGTGGCTAACAAAATTATATGTGGATTTTCATCGTGCAAGATTTTATTGGATGGTTTCTTAATTAAGAAGGGAAGACCAATCCTCGATGTATGGATAATTAGAATAGTGTCAAGAGTATCTACATCATCGGTAAATGTATCGGTCTCTCCAAAGTAGATAGTTTTGTTGAGGGATGACAGATAACGTCACTTATGGTGAAAGGGAGGGAATCGATCATAATGTTCCATGTATTCCAAAAGAGCATCATCAATAGAAAAAGTATCTAAAATATCCCAAATTGGAGAAGCACTATCACTAATGAGTTCTAAATGGATGGGATGAATCGTAGAAGTATGTAAAGTGGTATAATCTTTGACGGAAGTGAAATATGGTGGATGATATCCCAAGCCACATTTTTGAGATTGTGTGGGAAGGTCCCAAAGTGCAGTTATACCTTGTTCTTTCCGCCAACCTAAGATTTTATCAGAGAAGCAATAATGATGTAAGGATTCATATCCTACCCCATATTTAGAGAAGTATTGAGATGCATTATTAAAACTAGGGGTATCAATAGATTTTTCAATAAAAACTCTTTGGTAATGAAATTTAAGTCATGTATGAAGAGTAGAGGGGACAACATGCATGGCATGTATCCGTGGTCATCCTAGAAGAATATTGTAATTAAGGTTATTAGGCATGACATGACATGGAATAGTGATTATACATGGACCAACGGTGATAGGAGGTTGAAAATAACTAAGAAAATTTTGGGGTGTTGTCAAAGCCTTGAATGGATACTAATGATAGAGCTAAAGAAATTTTGAGATACTTAAGTGATGAAGAAAATTTATGTTATAGATGTTAAGACCGGACCCATTTTCAAATAAGGTGTGCTTGACCCCAAAATTTTTAATCTAGAATTGAATGTATAAGGGGGTAATGCTCTAGCATTTTTGAAGAATGTAGCTCATGGATTTAAAAGTGATTTGATCCTCATTGAGAGATAGTGCGGAAGTAAACTTATGGTATACATAGTCGGGTGATGTGAGGAGGAATATAAGTAGTATATAAATATTGCTTGAACTTATTATTACATTTGAGTGATTTTACAAATAAGCATGGATGGATATATTCATGGTGATTATACTCTAGAATGATAAAAAAGAATGATGGTCCTAAAAACATGAAGATCGAGTACGGGTTCCCAAAAATGATTAATGTTAAAATGGAATAGTCTAGCCTAATCTAAATTCTATAGGAGAAAAGATAAATGAATAATAAAATGCCAAAATTAACCCAACCAACTAAGAAATGAAAATTTGAAACCCTAAGTGCAATAGAGGGCTTGGAAGAGCCCGAGTTGATTTGATGGTGTTTCATGATTTTTCATAGTGGAGACCAATTGAAAAGGAGGAGGAAACCTTCACATAGAATCTTGGAAAAATGTAGATCTGGACTGTTTGAATGGACTGGGACACTGGAGAAGAATAAGGGAACCTAGGGTGCTCTAGTATGAGATCCTGGACACCCCGGTCTATAGAAAATTTCTGTAAACCTCCTCTCGAGGTGTCACGAGATGTTTGATTGTGTTCTCCTTTATTGCATGAATGTCATTATATGATCATTGATGCATCGGTAAACCCGTAATGAAAGAATCACCTATAAAACCCCAAGTTAAGCATTAAAACCCTAAGAAATAAAAATTCATATGAAGGGTTAGACTTTCCTCGCCGCCACAATAGTGGACTTGATTGATCACTGCACTACATCTAGACCCAATGTAGTTCTCTCTATGTGTAGAATTGTGCCCTAGGTTACTCTTGTGTGGGTCACACTTTGTGAGTAGCAAGAAACTAACTAGATGTAGAATGTAAATAATGTGTGCATGGAATATAATAGACTCCCCTCCTATGAAGTGTATGTAGAAAACCAACCTTGTATCCCTTGTGATGGAGTTAGATGAATGCAAATGGAGCTCTAGATGCCTTTGATAGATGTAACCTTAGGTGGAGATAAAAATGCTTAGTGATTGGTCCCTTATTATGATCACATAAATTTATATTTATATGTTTCCTTGTTTGAATTTCATAATTAACCCTGAAAAGGCCAACTACTAGAAAGATGAGATGCTCAAATGACTAAAAAGGACCCAAAAAGTGAAAGTAAAGTATAAAGAGGATAGGGGCACCCAAAGGGCATGGTAACAGTTGGCTCTACTATCTTGGCCGGGTGCTCTAGTCTAGAATGATAAAAAATGAAAGGTGAAAAAGATAGATTAAGCAAGTAAGAGTACAAGATTGAGCAAAAGCATAAAGTAATGAAAAGTGGCTAAGGACATGGGCTAATTATTACTTTTATACTTAGGAATCATATGAATTGTATTATGTAATTGGGACTAATTAATTACCCAAAGTGTGTGATTTTGTGTTTAAATTTGTTATACCTCACGCTCTATTCTTCATAGTAAATATTTCCTAAAGCATCTAATCTAATTACATATAATAACTTTGCCACCGATGACACACTCTTATTCTATGGTTCATACTGATTGTTGAGGGCATAATTCCTAAATGAACCTCGCATTAGGAATATCCATTGGGGGTAAATGTGACCCCTCATACGCACATATTGCATATCACAACACACCTCATCATGGATCTCACAAGACACTCAAGGGCAGATAGATGATTTGTGTGTCATTTCAGCCGAGGAGCACATCTATCTCGACTTGGTAGCACTCAAGATTTGAAGGAGTGGGAAGCACCTCTGAAGGATTTTGATCCGATCCTCACTATTTTAGGTTATGCCTATCAACCAAGGCAAGAGAGCCTATATTTCAGCCTTTGTTTGATGAAGGAGGTGGAGATATCCTTTTTCTTTACACATTGTATGGAGATGGCCTTGGGAAAACATGATCAATTATCCATTATTCAAACTCAAAGGAGTTGTCACTACTAAATGATGGAAATGCTTTCAAGACAAGGCTAAGGCTGCTAGAGACATGATAAAATCCTGATATGCTTTGTGCATTTTTTTGAATGGATTGTATTCCTTTGTTGACACACAATGCAATGCAGGGGGTAGTATGGGTAGGATGAGTCACTTTGAATGAAATTTTGTTGGTAGATATCTAGACAAGACTAGTTAGGAATTACCAACTCCTTTGAGAACCTTTCGTAAGAGATTTGCAACACCTAAATTGTAGAGATGTTTCAATGGGTTTAAAATACTCCTTCAACTAGGATATGTGCACCAAATGGAGGCCCAGATCTACACTCTTCCACATAACCTTTGATAACCTGCCACAAAAGCTTGAAGCAAAATACCAACAAAGTATCCAGGAATCCCTATTTGATCATGACCTAAGGTACACCCAAAGGTTTACAAATAATCTCAATATTCAAGGACAAGTAAAATGATTTTAAATGCTGTTTATCTTCATCGATGAGGGCTCTTCGAATATAAGATATTAAATGCCATTAAACCATCAACAAGACATGATACCATGTATGATCAAAGAGATCCTAAACACAAGATCGCAACATGAGCAATAAACACAAATTGATATCATTCTAAAACATGAGCATATACAAATTTTACCAAGAGATAACACCAAGTAATCCAAAAATTGATCAAATACATCAACATGGGGAATGTTATTAGAACAATCTCAGAGATTTTTGATGGATTTAAAACTAAAACCAACTCAACATGATGAAATCTAATGCAATATGGAATTAAAAATGGCTCTCGTGCGGTTTCTCGAGAGAAATGGATTTCTTCCAATTTTTGCTTGAAAATTCTATATCCCTTTTTCTCCTCCCCCTCACAAATTCTTCCAAAATGCATGATATATCTAATGCCAACTTGGAGTCTTACCTCCCAAGAAAAGAATATGCTGAAGGGATCAAATTTGTTACAAGAACCCCCATTATTCCATGAAAACAACAATCAAACTAGAAAATAGCTCGCATATTGCAGGATGCACAAAAAGTTTAAAATATTACACAAATTCAGATCCTTATCCATCCCAGAGGTCACATTTTTGTCATTCAAGCATGCCAACATGTTTTACTTATCATTTTTTACCTTTTCCCCTCATCATTTCACCTCTGCAACTTTTGATTTTCATTTTTCACTTTTTTACATTGGGCCCAAGAAAATGTATTACAAACACCACAGATCACCGAATTAGGTCATAAAAATGTTACCAATGTTCTCAGAAGGCCGAGGCGACCCAAAATCATATAAGGTTTGATGAAATTTGATGAAGAAATGTGATTTCCAAGCTCCTTGGAGCTCCCATGGTGGTCAAAAAATGAAATTGCACTGTAACCGTCGATTTTGATCAACTTTTAACATCAACCCTCCAAGTGGACAATGTCATTTAAAAAAGCTCAGAGACACCTTTTTGACCTTTGAATGAGGTGGGACACATGTCAAAATGTGATTGGATCGAACTCCCATCCTTTAGAAATGCATTTGCGACCTTTTTTTACTTTTGGAAAATTTTGCAAAAATTCTCCACTTCTCTCTAGACCCACCACATGTCCACATGTGGGCCCCATCAAAAACCATGGGCTCATTTTATGAATTTTGACACTTTTTGAAAAAGGGAAATTTTGCTTAAAATTTTCCGCGGGCCCAAACACCCGTTCTCTTCCTCACCACGTGGCGCTCTCCCATTCGCCACATTACAGTGCACAAGCCTCCCACTTTTCCATCGACCTCCCCGCCAATTTTGCAAAATTTCAAACTTTTCCCGGCCCGTGCTTCCCACTTGCCTAGGATTTGCCATGTGTTAGCTCCTCATTGGTGTGGGACCATCTTTCATTTTTCACCTTGCAAACACAAAGGCAAAAATTCATAAAACTTTCCCTTGGCCCCTTCTTCCACCTTTGTATTTCTGGACACGTGTCCACCTACCATCGGGGCGAGCCCTCGGGTCAAAAATTTGCTTTGACATTTTGAGCTAAAAACATCAAACTTTTCCAAATTCATCCATCATCTACATGCCTCCCGAGCCACATGTTCTCTTCTCATTTGCTGCGGGCTTTCGCTCAAATTTTGACTTTAAAATTTTGAAGTTAAAAACTTCAAATTCATCGAAACCCCACCCTTCCATGCTGACTCCTCCAGGACATGTGTCCACCTGTCATTCACTACGGGATTTCAAGCAAAAATTAACTTAGAAAATTTTGCAAAATGGAAGCAAAATTTCTAAGGCAAGCCCACCACCCGCCATTCCTCTAGCCAATCAAAATGTGCCACGTAGGCACTTTACTGTCCCAAGCGGAGCCAGGGAAGAAAATTTTCTTTTGCAAAATTTTTAAAAACGACGAGTTAGAAACATTTTCCCACATATCCCCGGCCAATAGGAACTCGCAATGTTGTAATAATGTTATGGTGATGAATTTGACGGGTATAATACGCCCATATGATCGTCAAACGCCAAAAATGCAAAGGATGCCCTAGAAATTGAATTTTTTGACAAGGAAGGCAGATTTCTTGATCTTGAACCAATTGAAACATGTTTTGACGTCATTTTCGACCCTGGGATTGGGAAAATACTTGCACAAATTTGGGATTTGATCAATTTCAAATTTTTGCGATTTATTTGACAAAGGAAGAAAGACACAACCCAACCATTTGAAAAAGCTAGGGCACAAGAAAGGGGAAAACTTGGAATATTACTTCGAATAGGAAAAATAATAACATTATGGGAATTTGAAAGTATTCAACTGGAGAAATCGAGTTTGCAGACCACCAAATCGACCAATGAAACGTTTCAGAGCAGAATTTGACATGAAAATTTAAGGCACATTATGAAAACTCAATAATGGGACCAACATTGGCTCTTGCTTGGGGATGGGCACTCCCGGTGAGTGCCAAAAGGACAAAACGTAGACCAAGTGCCAAAAATCCATTGGGCAAAGGATTCAAAACACAGAGGTAGCCCACAAACCGAATTACCATAAAAAGGACCGAGAAATCTACCCACAAAAGGTTTCCAAGGACAAAAGGGAAAACCACACACCAACCAACAAGAGGTAAAAAACAAAGCAAGAACAAATACTATACAAATATACAACTTGTGTATACTTCACTTGGGGATTTAATCCAAGAAATGTTTTAAAAGTCTACCATTAACAGCAGCTCCAACAAATCCCCTTCTAGATCCTTAAGAAAAAGGTGTGCTCACCAATTATGATGTCAATCGCATAAGGGCCCATCCATAATGCATCAAACTTACCATGCTTTCCCTTGTCTTCATACCTACTATCCCATAGCAAAACCAGATCTCCACATTGAATGCTCTAGGAGTGACCTTCTTATCAAACAACCTCTTCAATTTCTCTCTAAATATGATATTCCTTTGATGAGAGACCCTTCTTTCTTCATCTAATTCAATGATCTGATTGATTCTTGATTCATATGGGCCATGTTCTTGATCTTTTAACTATTGAGCAAACTGAAATGAGGATAACTACAGATGTAAGGGCAAAGAATGCTTGAGTTCCATACACCACTCAAATGGGAGTTGCAGGTTGATCTTTTAGGAGTTATTCTATCAGCCCAAACTACAAATTTCAATTGTTCTCCCCACATCTTCTTGTTCACTTCCAAGGTCCTTCTAATGATCTTGAGCAATTTCTTATTACTTTTGGACTCAATTTTTCTATTGCCTTGTGGATTGTAGTTTGAAGAATAAGTCAGATTTATCCCATATTCATTGCACATTGCCATTAAAGGTTTGGCTCTAAAGCACATGGCATTATCAAATACAATCTTAACTGGAACTCCAAATCTGCATATGATATGATTCAATAAGAAATCCATTACCATTTGGTGTGTTGCCTTTCTAGATGGAATTGCTTTAACCCACTTTGTAAAATAATCAGTTGCTACAAGGATCCATTCATGACCAGCACTAGAAGGATCTGAAATCTCACCAATGAAGTCCATTCCCCATTGTTTGAAAGGGGCTTCAATTGATACAAGCTATAAAGGAAGGGAGCCTAAAGCTTTCAGTCTTCCAGAGAAACATTGGCAACTATCACACTTTCTAACCAACTGGGTTGCATCTTTAAAAAGAGTAGGCCACCAATAACCAGCTCTTAAAATCTTATGTGTTGTCACTCTCCCAACAAAATGTCCTCCACAAACTCCCCCATGGAAATCAGCAATCAACTTGGGAGTTTCATCTTCAGTTATGCATTTCAAGAGGACTCCTTTGGGGTTCTTCCAAGCCAGCCCAAGGTCTGTTATGATATATTTTTGAGAAGCCAGCTTGAGGGCTCTCTTCTGATTTTTATTCAAGTGACTAGGACAGCATAGGTGCCTGAGGTAGAAGATCACATCTTTGTACCACTCAGAATTTACCAACTTTGCAAGCACATCTATCCTTTCTTCCTCTAGTTGATTCACTTCCACATTTTGCAAGTTGCTCTCAGCCATGAGCTTGGCAAGACCCAAACCTCTTACTAGCTTTGTTGTTTGGATATCCATATCATATTCTTGTAATTTTTTGACCCATCTACATCTCTTGCTTGATATCTCCATGTCTGATAAGATGTCTTTAACCATGGTGTGGGGAACATAGGCAACAACTTTTGAACTCAATATATAAGGCCTGAAAATATTTGTTGCTTTCACCAATGCAAACGCTTGTTTTTCCATGATTGTATACTTCAACTCAGCTGCTTGTAAAGCCTTTCTAAAGAAGTAAATAGGCCTCTCAGCTCCATTCTCATCCTTTTGTAACAAAACTGAAGAAATAGTAAATTCAGAGGCAAAAGAAAAGATTTGGAAAGGCCTCTTATAGTTTGGAGCTGCCAAAACAGGTGCATGCTTAAGTGCATCCTTTATTCCTTCAAAATCTTGAATGGAAGCCTCCTCCCACCTGATAACTTGATCCTTTCTTAACATGCTTGTGATTGGAAGAGTTAGCTCAGCAAAATTGGAAACAAACCTTCTAATAAAATTGATTTGGCCAAAGAAAGATTGGATACCTTTCTTGGTTCTTGGGATAGGTACTTTGTTGATTGCCTCCACTCTCTCAGGGTCTATCATGACACCATCCTTAGACACAATATGTCCAAAGCAACTTGGCCTTTTGCACACCAAAATGACACTTCTTTGGATTAAGAGAAATGCCATACTCCCTACATCTGATCAGCATTTTCTCTAGGTGTTGCAAATGGTCTCCTCGCTGCCTTGAAAATATAGTCACATCATCTTGGTAAACTGCAATAAATTCATTGATGTAACCAGCAAAGGCAACATCCATTGCTCTTTGAAAAGTGGCACCAACATTCATCAATCCAAAGGGCATCCTTACAAAAACATAAGTTCCCCAAGGCATAGTGAAGGTTGTCTTAAGTCTTTCTGATTCTTTAACAACCACCTGATTGTATCCGGAGAAACCATCCAAAGTAGAAAGCATTTCTGACCCTGTCACAAGCTGCAACATATTTTCCATATTTGGCAAGGGATAGTTTTCCTTCATGGATGCTTTATTTATATTTCTAAAATCCACACAAAGTCTGATATCTCCATTCTTCTTTCTGACTGGCACAAGGTTTGCAACCCAAGATGAATATCTAGTGGGCTGAATAATACCTCCATCTCTCAACTTCTTTAATTCCTCTTGCATTTTCATGGAGAGAAGTGGATTAATTGGCCTTTACCTTTGTCTGAATGGTTTGGAATTTGCTTCAAGAGGGATCTCATGTTGAAATAAATCTTCTCTATATGCCTTGACTCGAATAAGACCAAGCAAGCGGTCTTGATATTTATTTAAAAGTTGGGCATAGGACTATTTTTCCTCTCTTTGCTGAGATTGCTACCCAACCAAATCTTCCTTATTTTATCCTTAGTTCCCAAGTTGTTCTCTTCCACATCCCTTGAAGAAAAAATGTTCCTATTAATGATGCAATCAACATTGCTAAAATTTGATTCAAGTGCAACAAGACTTTTAGGAATGGTATTTGTTTTTAATTATATAATATCCTTGTCAAACAAGGTCTCTCTCCATTGATTCATGCATACCATCAGCTCCTAATCAATGTTTTGACCAGCAAACTCACCTTGGCATTGTAAGAACCTCAAAGCACTTGTGCATCATCATAAAAATCTACCAATGTTTCACATTATCGGGACGGTGGCCTTGTTAGCACTTCAATGTTATATTCACAAAAAGGTGAAATGGTACAATTGTCAAATCTAGAGCCAAGTACAACCAACTTATCAGCAGCAGCATTAAGACTTCTATCATGGTAAACAATGTTAAAGGAATCAAACATTTCAATTAGATCCCAAACTGCATGCTTATATTGTTTCATATGCTGATTTTTTGTGGCATATAACTTCCTTACTTGCTTGACAACCAGCTCTAAATCCCCCTTGGCAACAATATCCTTCACTCCATACTTCCATGCAATCCTTAACCCAAAAAAAATGCCTCATACTCAACAATATTGTTAGTGCATTCAAAATTAAGTTTGAAGGAAAAAGGAAACTCTTCCAAACTAGGAGAAAGCAAAACTATACCAGCACCATTTCCAAATTTGGAGCAAGCTCCAAGGAGAACCTATCATATCAAGGCATTCTAATTTATCCATCTTGTTCTCTTTTCCATCAGCAAAACCAATGAAATTGTCAACATCTACATCAACAAACAACACTTCATAAGAAGCATTGTTGGGATCTTCAATCAAGTGCAACATCTTCTTTTCACCATAGAGTTTGACAAGGCTACCCTCAATGGGAATGGTGGCAAAGGACATGTCCATTTGAACACTACCACCAACACTTGCAGCCCACTTTCTTGACAAAAGCATACCCCATTTGGCGGGCGATCCAACAATAACAACATCGAGTTTCAAGTTTTTACCGGATAGGTGTTAAGTTGCACTACTAAACCCTTCACACAACCAACAACTTAGAATGGCACTTCCTTGAATCCATGGCTATACATTTCCCATATGCTATTGTCACTTTGATATCCAACTCATTCATGACTTCTAGAGGCATGACATTACATGATGCACCAGAATCAAACATACAATTGTGAAGCAGTTTATCTTTTATGAGCAATGTTGTAAAGAATGGATCAACATTCAATTGGGAATCAACCAAGGATGTCCCCAAATATACTTCAGGTGCCTCTCCAAGATCTTCCACTGCTGGTGGTGTTTCAAGGCCAGCAATGATTTGAAGAGGAGTCTCAACAACATTTACATTTCTGCTTGGGGTAATCTTCTCTTCTTTCAATCCCAAGTACTCAAATGCTTCTTATGCTCAGGAATTCTAAGCAACTCAATAATTGGAACACTCACTTTAATTTGGCTCAATACTTGGGCAATATCATATGGAACATTCTTCGGTAAGACAACATTGGAAGGGAAACAAGAAGGTTCATCAGATGGAGAAGTATTCTTGGCACTGGGCATGAAAAGGACTTTGCTATTTTTATGCATGGGACAACAGTGGTTCTTAGAAAGTGTTTATTTTCTAGGATTATCTTTTGGAATGCTCATGAGCAAGGGTGTCTTTGGCCTAGCTTGAGGACCAGCTCCTCTAACAACTTTACTTCTAGTATTATACTCTTTCTCTTGACCAACCACAACATTCATTAACAATTGTCTATCTTCCTCCGAGGGAATACCACCATCATACTTCTTGATCATTAAAGCCCTTAGATATTCAAAGTCATTATTAGGAATTTCAAAAGCTTGAACAACATCTACCTCATGAGTTTGAGAGGAGGAAAGAATTGGTACCCTCTTTATGCAATCCCAAAAGGTTGTAGCAGTCCTTGCACTTATTACATCTGTTGATGTTGCTGCTTGTTGTGAGCTTGAAGAGCTGCCCATCATACAAATGTCATCATCCATTTCATCTTCATTATCATCTTCAATAACTTGCTAGTCCATTTCACATGGAGGATGAGGAAGAAAACATCTATCACACCAATCCATATCAGCAATTTCCTAAATAGCAGCAACTCTTGCAGTTAGAGGGTCAAGCACCACTCTATTTTCACGTGCTTGGGGTTGTTTATTTCCCCACCAACAAGCCCTTTACCTCTATCATCTTGTCTTTGATCACCCTAGGATGATTTCTAAATCTATCATGGTTTTGAGTTCTTTCTGTCCTTGTGAACTTTTCCCAACCCCTTTCGGCTGGGCTAATTTGTAAGAAATTTCTCTGATGTACCCCGCCAAAGTCTTAACAACATCTTCTAAATCAGCACCCTTGCTAGCTTGAGGCTTCTTAGGGTTTACCAACTTCACACCATCCCTCTTAAGTGGTTTACCAATAGCTTTAATATTATTTTCAATTTGAAGTGCCATGGTGAAAGCTTGCCTCAAGTTTGTAGGATTTTTGTCTCTCAAGTAATAGGCTTCCTTTTTATCAAATGCATCTGCATATTTGATCAAACAAGATTCATCACAAGGCCTCAAGATGACAGGCAACCTTCTCAATGTTTTGTTAAATCTTGTATTGAAGTCATGGATTGTTTCATTCGGGTTCTTCTTGATATTCTCAAACTCAAACAAAAGAAATCTAGGATCAGTCATGTCACCATATTGCAATCTAAATGCATTTTTCATTTCAGTCCATGAATCAATAGAGTTATCAGGTAGAGCCTTGTACCAATCCCTAGCATCTTCTTCAAGTGTATGAATAAACAACTTAATATACACATCCTCAAACTCTATCTCAAAATCTTCCATCATATTATCAAAAATTTTGAGATGCTAATCACTAGTAATAGCATTATTACCTTGGTATTTTGGCAACCTATTTCGACATCTTGTGGAACAAACATTTGGGTAACCATCCATTCCTCTAAAATTTATAGGACCAAAAGTGTTAACAACAAATGGAGGTCTAGGCTGAGCCATATTGTTTGGTGGGGGTGATCTTGGAGGTGAAACAAGCTGGTGAGGAGTACAATATCCTTGGGGCTCAAAAATGTGGTTCACAAGACTGGTATCTTCTAAGTGCTGATTTTCTTGGGAAATTTTACTTGAATTAAAACATAGAGGTGTAGATTGGAGAAGGAAATTACCGAGCATATGTGAAGGACCATCACCGGTGAGGAAAATAGGTTTATGAGAGGATTGGTTGAATCGAATCACTTAAGAAGAGTGATAGTCCTCTACTAAGGGCTGATCTCTCTCACCAATGATATGTATCTTTACCTAATGTCGACCTTTAACCACTTTCCAAACTCTTCTCCCTTCCAACTCTAATTTTCTCAAGTTTGAGAACAATTTTTAGTAGAGTCTTTGAGGAAGAGAGATCTTCTTCCCTCTATTTTTGCAGAGATCAATAGCAAAAAAAGATAAATGACATAAAGCTTAAGACACCTGGTATTTCCAAAATCACATCAACATGGAGTCGCCACTAAGGAATTTCACCTCAGTTGTGTAAGAATGCACTAAAATAATTCTGTCAAATGCTTGCTAATACTGATAACTTTGCAAGGCTCTACAAATCAGATCTTCTTCTTCTTAAATCAACCAAAGACAAAGCAACCAGGCTATATAAACTGCTAGTAAATGCAAAAGAGCGCTGAGCTTGAAATTTTTGCCTAAAACATGTAGATCTGAAGTACAAAACAATATTCCAAGAATGCAACAACTCAGATACTTGAATATGCAAATGCTCAAACCCTTCAAACACCCCAAAAACACCAATAAATTCCAAGAATTCCCCAGCGCGACGCCAATCCGGTGTTGGTACCCAAACTTAATCTCCTTCACAACTCAAGCAGCATCATGGATCTCACAAGACACTCAAGGCGAGATGATGATTTTGTGTGTCATTTGTAGCCAGGAGCACATCTAGCTAACTTGTTAGCACTCAAGATTTGAAGGAGTGGGTAGCACCTCAGAAGGATTTTGATCTGATCCTCACTATTTTAGGTTGTGCCTATCAACCAAGGCAAGAGAGCCTATATTGCAGCCTTTGCTTGATGAAGGACGTGGAGATATCCTTTTGCCTTGCACATTGTATGGAGATGGCCTTGGGAAAACATGATCAATTATCCATTATTCAAACTCAAAGGAGTTGTCACTACTAAATGATGGAAATGATTTCAAGACAAAGCTAAGGTTCTTTAGAGACATGATAAAATCTTGATATGCTTTGTGCATTTTTTTGAATGGATTGTATTCCTTTGTTGACACAATGCAATGCGAGGGGGTAGTATGGGTTGGATGAGTCACTTTGAATGAAATTTTTTGGGAGATATCTAGACAAGACTAGTTAGGAATTACCAACTCCTTTGAGAACCTTTGCAAGAGATTTGCAACACCTAAAGCTACAGAGAGATGTTTCAATGGGTTTAAAATACTCCTTCAACCAGGATATGTGCACCAAATGGAGGCCCAAATCTGCACTCTTCCACACAACCTTTGATAACCTGTCACAAAATCTTGAAGCAAAATACCAACAAAGTATCCAAGAATCCCTATTTGATCATGACCTAAGGTGCACCCAAAGGTTTACAAATAATCTCAATATTCAAGGACAGTAAAATGATTTTAAATCTATTTATCTTCTATCAGATGAAGGCTCTTCTGAATATAAGATTGCAAATTCCATTAAACCATCAACAATACATGAGACCATGTATGATTAAAGAGATCCTAAACACAATATTGCAACATGAGCAATAAACACGAATTGAAATCATTTTGAAGCATGAGCATTTACAAATTTTACCAAGAGATAACACCAAGTAATCCAAAATTGATCAAATACATCAGTAGGAGAATGTTATTGGAACAATCTCGGAGCTTTTGATGGCTTTACAATTGAAACCAACTCAACATGATGAAATCGATGCAATATGGAATTGAAAATGGCTCTCGGGTAGTTTTCTCCGTGAGAAATGGATTTCTTCATGTTTTTGCTTGAAAATTATATATCCCTTTTTCTCCCCCAAAAAATCCTCCCAAAAATGCATGATATACCTAATGCAAACTTGAGTATTGTCTCCCAAGCAAATAATATGCTAAAGGGATCAAATTTGTTAGAAGAACCCCTCATGATTCCATGAAAATGACAATCAAATCGGAAAATAGCTCGCATATTGCGAGGGATGCACAAAAGTTTAAAATATTACACAAATTTGGGTCCTTATCCATCCTAGGGTCACGTTTTTTCATTCAAGTATGCCAACATGTTTTACTTATCATTTTTTACCTTTTCCCCCATCATTTCACCTCTGCAACTTTTGATTTTCATTTTTCACATTTTTTACATCATGCCCAAGAAAATGTATTAAAAACACCACAAATCACCGAATTAGGTCATAAAAATTTTACCAATGCTCTCAGAAGGCCGAGGCGACCCAAAATCATATAAGGTTCGATGAAATTTGATGAAGAAATGTGATTTCCAAGCTCCTTGGAGCTCCCATGGCGGTCAACAAATGAAATTGCATGCAGAATCGATTTTGATCAACTTTTAACATCAACCCTCCACGTGGACAATGTTATTTAAAAAAATAAGCTCAAAGACACCTTTTTGACCTTTGAATGAGGTGGGACACATGTCAAAACATGATTAGATCAGACTCCCATCCTTTAGAAATGCATTTGCGACCTTTTTTTACTTTTGGAAAATTTTGCAAAAATTCTCCGCTTCTCCCCTGGACCCACCACGTGTCCACATGTGGGCCCCACCGAAAACCACGGGCTCATTTTATGAATTTTTACATTTTTGAAAAAGGGAAATTTTTCTTAAAATTTTCCACGGGCCCGAACACCCATTCTCTTCCTCACCATGTGGTGCTCTCCCATTCGCCGCGGGTCCAAGCCTCCCACTTTGCCATCAGACCTCCCTGCCAATTTTGCAAAATTTCAAACTTTTCCCGGGCCCGCACTTCCCGTTTGTCTAGGATGTGCCAGATGTGGCTCCTCATTGGTCGTGGGACCATCTTTCATTTTTCACCTTGCAAACACAAAGGCAAGAATTCATAAAACTTTCCTCGATCCCTTCTTCCACCTTTGTATTTCGGGACACGTGTCCACCTACCATTGGAAGCGGGTCCTCGGGTCAAAAATTTTCTTTGACATTTTGAGCCAAAAATATCAAAGTTTTCAACTTCGTCCATCATCTCGCATTCCTCCCAAGCCACATGTCCTCTTCTCATTTGTAGGATTTCGGCTCAAATTTTAACTTTAAAATTTTGAAGTTAAAAACTTCAAATTCATCAAAACCCGCGCCCTTCCATCTTTGACTCCTCCAGGGACACGTGTCCCTGTCATTCACTCAAGGGGCTTTGAGAAAAATTAACTTAGAAAATTTTGCAAAATGGAAGCAAAATTTCTAAGGCAAGCCCGCCACCCGCCATTCCTCTAGCCAATCACAATGTGCCACGTAGGCACTTTACTGTACCAAGCGGAGCCAAGGAACAAAATTTTCCTTTTGCAAAAATTTAAAAACGACGAGTTAGAAACATTTTCCCACATATCCCCGGCCAATAGGAACCTGCCACATTGCAATAATGTTATGATGATGAATTTGACGGGTATAATACGCCCATATGACCGTCAAAACGCCAAAAATGCAAAGGATGCCCTAGAAATTGAATTTTTTGACAAGGAAGGTAGATTTCTTGATCTTGAACCAATTGAAACATGTTTTGATGTCATTTTCGACCCTGGGATTGGGAAAATACTTGCACAAATTTGGGATTTGATCAATTTCAAGTTTTGCACGATTTGACAAAGGAAAAAATGACACAACCGACCATTTGAAAAAGCTAGGGCACAAAAAGGGGGAAACTTGGAATATTGCTTTAGAATAGGGCAAAACAATAACATTATGAGCATTTGAAAGTATTCAACTAGAGAAATCGAGTTTGCAGACCACCAAATCAACCAATGAAACATTTGAGCAAAATTTGACATGAAAATTTGAGGCACATTACGAAAACTCAATAATGGGACCAACAACACCATCACATTCACACAATGTCTACCTATCTTGGATGTATTTACTCTTGTTATATTATAATACTTACATGTTGCACTTTTATTCCTATGTTAATTAGTGCTAGTATATGTACTTACCTTGTCATATTTTTGTATTGTCTACATCATTTGGTGAGTCATATCACTTATGTGAGGTCATAGGTATTAGGTATCTTAGAGGTATGAAATATTTTGTCATATGCGGCAGTGTGTATTAGTGTGTCATACATGATTTACTTTCCATTTCAAGAATATAAATCATCTTCTCCACCTATGGAGGTATTATTTTATTACATTGGTAGTTACACAACACTCCTATTTATACCCCTTTTCAGATCTATGAGAAGATGAGAGAGACATTTTCTTTGCATGCACATTTCATGGTTGAATACTTTCTTCCTCATGGATCTTTTTCACTCTCCCATTTGATTGTAACTCGGTTGATGTGCATGTTATCCCACATGATCCTTATTATTGTTTTCTCTGTCATGGTATCAAAACATGTTGTTGGGATCCATGTTATTCTCCATTTTCTATTTCCTTCTACTCTTGGTTTCATGTCCTTACTAGTTTCATGTGAAAGCTTCCTAATCATTATTCCATTTGTGCTCTACTTACATTGATTCATTTTATCTTGGTTTATGATTTGATGGGATTGATTACGGGTTTATCTTATTTGGAGTTCATTGGTTTTGGTGTTTTTGCATGGTTGTATTTGGAGGTATAGAATGAATTTTTGTTTTCATACATGTTTGAGTGTCTTACTTTGTGTGGTGAGGTTCCTTTTTTGGCCTAACTCAACTGACTCAACTTTGAGATGGGAACCAAACTAGCTACCTCCATCTCACCTACCGATCCACATTGTTTTGCCTACTCTTTGCTACTTTCTCCTCCCAGAGATCCATTTTAATCATTGTTTGTATGCGCACCTAGATCACTATGCTCCTACATTGGCTCAACCCAAATCACCACCTATTTTGGTCTCCTTGGTCTCGTCTCACAATATCTTGTTACTCTTCATGATGTCTCGGCTTGGCATTCGGTTCCTCGGACCATCCATTGCCTATGTGCATTCACTTACCTCACCATTGGATGGATCTTCCATGAGCTCATGTGCTTTCATCTTTCACCCCTTCTCGGCCCTTATTCAAGTTCAACTTGGCCCTTGTTTTTGACTTCACATGCTTGACCCTTATCATGTATTATATTCCCCAATTTCATTGTCATTTCTAATCATTGTGCATTACGTCACGAGCTTCCCATGTTGACCACCAAGCCTTCCCCTGTTTACCTTGTCAACCCAAAGTTTTCATTATCCACACCATTTTACTTCCTCGGGCCTCACGCTTCTAGATTCCTCACATACCTATCACCGCACTAGCTCACTTCAAGCCTATGCAACAACCCCTAGCTTTCTGTGTTCCACGCATCCAAAAACCCTCCTTAATCCTTTAGATTAATGGTCAAATCGATTTGATTCATGGTGTAGCTATTGTAACTCGTGCATTGACTTGTGCTCACCTCGAATCAGCTTGACATCTCGGCTCAAATCCTCCAACTAAGAAATCAGCTCACCCCTCTTCATCTCGATGTAGAACTTGGCAGTGCATCAAATCTTTGATCAACTTTTCCCATCTAATCAGCTCGCCAATCAGCTCAACTTGTCAAGTGAGCTTCCTGTCACTTGAGCCAAAGCACCTCTCTTACCCTCTTTTGAAATTTTTAATCATTTTTTCCTTATTTCTAATTAGATTAAGAATAACTAAGGAAAATTAATAAAATTCACCAATAAGGGGAATACCATTGTTGGCTTCATTATAGGGTTATTAGGATTTTTGGGCCATTTTTTTGGCTCATCATCATTGTAGTGCTCTTCTTTTCTTACAAGACGGTAAGTGTGCCCACTTTAGCCTTACGGTAAGAGGGCCCCTATTTTGCGATGTGAGATGCTTTCTCTCACACTAAACACTATTTTTCCCCTTATTCCTTTCTTATGCTCTTTTGTGCCTTTTCATGTGTTATTCCTTTGTTTCGACTAAGACTTATTATGGCCTCCAATCTTGCATGATTTGTCTCCTACTGCAAGGTGAGTGGTCAACTGTCCCACATCACATGAACACACCCTATTGTAGTCAATGCATTACTTAGAATGTGCCACAAAATGGGGGTTATCATTATTCTAGGTGTTCTATTATATGCGAGATGCATTCTTGACTGAGTTTGATGTCTTATAATATTATGTCTATTTTCACACCCTTCTCTTCTCACAGATGCACCATAGAGGATGATTTTACCGGACATGAGCGTTATAGGATCTCTTTTAGCCTCTGCCACTTATTCTTAGTAGAGAATTAGAAATCATGGTGTTCTTCCATGGAACATTACTTTATTCACAAGGGAATTCATCCCTTTCTATATAGGCAAGTTCTTATACAGTGATCCTTCTCATCTTGAATACTACCTTGAAATGTGTGACCATGTAGTTAGCCACTTGGTGTTATATGTCTCCATAACTCTCTACCTTTATGTGGCGTATTCAGATTTTCCTCACACCATTTGTAACATTCTTAAGTTCTTATTTAGAACCCTTCATAGAATTTTGTTGCTCATACTAGTATAGTTGTCTCTACTTCTTCATGTGATGATAGTTATACTAATACAAATTTTCTTGTTTCTATCCTCGATGATGAGGATTGTTTTTCAAATTTGGATGATGAGAGTACTCGAGGACTCCTATCCTCCTCTTGTCCACATTCAAAGAATTTTGACACTCCTCTCTTCCCATCAAACATCGGGAAGTATTGTTTTGAGCCTCATATTGTCATTACATCAGCCTCGTTTCCACTTACGAGTATGTAAGGCCCTTTCCATTCCTCCTTCTTCATGTATTGAAGATGCATACTTATTCGACATCACTTTTATGTTTGTTTAGCCACCTTTTTGGACAATTATATCATGGACCTTCGTTGTCACTTTGGATTTCCTACTTGTGATTCAGATCTAAGGATTCCTTCATCTCCTTTGTTAGTAGCACCCCTCCTATGAATCTTATCACTTACACTGGTGTGATCCATGTGATCAAGCCGTGATTTCCTCGCTCTTTTTGATCCACCTTCATGATGCTCATCGAACCGCCTTTTAAAGACCCTGTTTTCCACTCCACAACTTGCCTGTCTCATTGAAATTATTGTTGCGTTTGAATGTTGTTGTGTTGTTTCTGAATATTTGTGAAAAAACCTTATCTTATACTCATCAGTTTCAAAGCGACGAAAATACATGGATTGTTTCATTTAAATCGTATTTCATCTCCTCACTGTGAAGTACAATTCAGCCACGTGCAGAGATTACATGCCTCTGTTTGCACTGCTGATAAATTAATAATGAATATTTCTCATTGAAGTTCTGCGATTGGTGCCATGCCTCATATTTGCTCAGTGACGACTTTGTGTGACATTATCCATGTGGTGTTTGTGTTCTATGACTGTTGTTGTGTTTCTGTTTGGAAAAGTTGACATGACAGCTCATGAGTCCCATATTCTTCCTCTTACCACTCACGATTCTGGTGTTTGGCGAAAAGACGAAGCATTTCTTTGCGTTTGCCTCCTTATCTTCTAACATGTGTGGTGCTCAGCATTTAACGCAGTTCTCTGCCACCAGTATAAGCGCGATTTTCTTGAACAGTTTGTTTGAATGTTTGTGCCTTCTCAGTGGACCGGCCTGGCCGGGCCATGACATGGCGTCATGTGCGAAACCTAAATAACCTGAAGTGCAGAGTCATCATTTCCGGTGACGGCCCGATTCGGCGGCGGATGGTTGTTCGCGCAGCTTCAGTGCGGCAATACTCCCCGGATGGTGTTCAAATGGTGGTGGTTGCGTTGGAAGGGTTCCAAACCACGACCTGTGTTCGCTAAGATAGTTTATTGTATAAAGTTTTTCAAGTGTTCATTAATGCAATTTTCAGTGTCTTTTATGATAAATGAAGACCTGTCTTCCTGGCATTCTTTCATAATGTTAAATGGCGAATGTTTTGAATGATTTGGAACGGTTAAAGCGCGTTGGATCTAACGCCATCGTAACGTGCATTTCTCAAGCGGCGTCGCGCATTGTTGCCCTGGATAGTGTACAGACGGCGTGTGCGATTATGCACCAAAATCTTTGCTGTCTGCAGCATTTGTGGATGTTTGATTGACGTCGTGATGGCTTTGTGTGTTTGGACGACCATGGTGTTTGATTTTCAGACAAAAAAATTGTAAATTGAGCGCAACCGTGTGTCTTGGGTGATTTCTTGTTTCTGGTGTTTTGCCATATATTGAAACAGTTCTGGTGGTTCCAAGTTCATTATCTGTAGGTTTGAAGGAGGACGGAGAGTGAAAAGGGACGTGAAATGAGGAAGCTATATGGGAGCAGACTGTGGTGCCTACAGCTAAACACTAGTGTTGACCATCAAATAACCAGTAAAGATTTTGGTGACTGTGGTTATATAAAAATAAAGAAAAAAAACTGAAAAGGCAAGATGTTACCAGCCACTATTTTCTTGCATAGAATCATATAATGATAACATAAATCAAGATGTACAAATCTACAAAGTGACACTTATCATTTGAGAAGCATCATGGCAAGAAGAGATAAAAATAGACCTCTCTCACCAACACTCTTCTCCGGCATGGGATCATCCAAAAAAAATCATCATTGGCATGAGATCACCCAAAAAACTCATCCTTTTCTTGAGATCACCCAAAAAAATAACTCTTGGCGTGAGATCTCCCAAAAACCTCATCCTCGCAATAAGACACTCAAATCCATGGCTTGATGCTTTATTGTTTATGAATTGATCACTCTAACCCCGTTCAACAACATATTTAAGACAAACATGACAATATTCTATCATATACTCTCCCATACATATGTTGTACTCTTTTCCATGAATCTTATCTACTTTTTTACATACTTATAAATATGTTACTATGATCTTTCACATACAGGACTTTGACTACTCTTTTTCTAGTATTTTTGTAGGTCCATCCTTTCAAGTAATAAGAAGCAACTCACATCAACAAACAAAAGCTCTAACATCATGCTACTATACATATGATTTACCCCTAGGGTCTACCTCCCTTTCATCATTATCACGATTCACATTGTGATCACTTCATGATTCACATGGCTACTTGCCGCTTGACATGCTATCAACTACACTCCTCTTCAATTTACAAGGTACACATCTTCTATTTACTTTATGTTATTGAGTATTCACTCAACAACATACACTGGGGGAAAATTTAGTCACAAAATCTATGCACTTGGTTACATTTCTAGGTCCTAAAGAATATTAATGTATACATGATTCCTACATGTTAAATAAAACTAGTGGTTGAAAACTCCTTTTGGCCTTTTGGTTGCTTTATCTCTTGCAATTTACTAGGTTTACACATCTTACAATTCTACTTGCACTTGACCGATTTACCTTTAAATATCCTTGTACACTAGTGCCTGGTGCTCATGTCCCTCATAGGAACTCCTTTCGCTCACTTTATCCTTCTTTCTCTTTTGGGTCCTTTTCACTTCTTGGTCACCTTTTAACACTTTGGGTCATCCTTTTAGTTATCAATTATGAAATTCAAATAAAGGAATCATATATATACTTAGTTACTTATTCTAAATAAGGTGTCAAACACCATAAACATTATCTATCACCACCTAATCTTCCATAAAGGCATAAGAGAACTACAAAGTAAATATCAAGAACATCCATACAAGGGTAAATGTATATATTGGTCCGCATACACTGCATATAGAGGAGTTTATTCTATTCCATCACACACATATTTATATTGAGACAATCTAGATCTAGCCCACTATCATCATGTAACTTGCACAAGGGAAACCTAGGGCACAAGACATGAATACACACACACATATAAAGAGAACTACATAGAGTCTGAGATGTAGTGTAGTACTTGGTTGTAAGTTCACTCTTCATATGACCATCGAGGTTAGTACGAATCCCCATTATGCATCATTTTTATTATATTTGATGTGATGTGTGGGCATGTGCAAGTAGTCATTGGTTTTACATGTTATAGGTGTGACTGGAGACCTAACGAGAAAAATTAGAGAAAAAAGAGTGAGTAACAACAAAGACCTTTTGACTCAAAAAAGGCCAATTTCTTAGCATTTTAGTAAACACAAGCACCCAAGTCGGTCATTAGGACTGGAGAACTCTTGTCCTCCTACGGGTGCTTCTTTCCTATACAATACAGGGGTTCTAAACCCTCATCGAGTCTTTTGATGTTATTTATATCATATTCCAACAAATAGATGATCTTAATCATTCCTAAGTTGCACAAAATCATCCAAGTCATCATCCCTCTCTCATTTTCTTAGGGTTTTACATTGTTGAATGCTTAGTGTTTACACATTATTGTACTTAATTATCTAAATATCATTTGTTACTTTGAAATAATATTTAATTCAAATTAGATTAAATCAGTTTGTAGGTTAAGTGATTGAACCAACTTGCCACTTTAGGTAGACTAAATAATACGATTTTGACTTGTTGTTGAGATTCCACAAAAATAGGAGCTCACATAATCATATAATGTAAACTTGTGTGATGAATAAAAGATATAGAATGTTATCATATTAAATATTTTTAGAACTCTAGCAATTTTTTCATTTGGTATCATAGCGTTTGATCTTTAAAATAAAAGGGTTTACTTTTTATAGGGGTGGTTTTATTATTTTCTTTGCTTGCCCCAATACATGAAAATTGGAGAAATTTTATGAGATATTAAAACTTTTAGGGTCTTTATTTTTGTTGTTGGACATTTTTATGGAATTCAGCAAATTATATTTATAAATAGGTAATTTATTAAATACTATGAGTGTAATACATTTCCATTTCTAGGCGTGTCTTTTGTAAATCATGTATGATCATTCTCCCCACCACACACATTTATCTTCTCATGTTCCACAATTTATTTTATCTGGATGATCAATACACCAATCATTAAGTCCCCTGTCAACTGGTGGAATACACCGCATCAACCTGGGAGCATTAGCCAATTTGGTACATCGACACATGTTTCCATGCCCATTCCAATCTTGTTCAACTCGGTAACTCCCCTTTTAACTAGCAATGAAAATTCAAAGGCATAACATCAAGACTTGTACAATATTATTCTTGTGTTTCTCTTCTTAAAGTGATAAATAGCTCCAAATGTGTGGGCATTCCAAGTTGTGCATGATTGAATTTTTACATAAGTAGTGGAATTGTGCATTGTATTATTTTTTGTTCTTCGTCATGAGTTAAGCACATCCATTTAACCAAATTTTCTGATTGTATTCAAATAAAAATATATTTGACATATTGGAGATAAATCCAATATGTATTGTATTTGTGAAAGTAATCTTAGTTCATATATGCATTAAACCTTAATTACTCCAACCTTAAAAATTGTCTCCACCTCTGACGGCCAACATGTGTTTTCCTTGAATCGACTCAACACAACTAACATCAAATTCCATGTTTTCCTTCATGGTTGCATGTGGACTTTACAATGTTAAAAAATAATTACCATTCCAATATTTTATCCATACTCTAGTGGATTTTGGTAAGTGTGGTTTAGATTAGCTACACTTATATTATTCATTGTGATACCCTTTGAAAAATCTTGGTCAACACTTATGTTTGACAACTTACATGAGCTAAGTACGTTGGCATTATGTCGTGTAAGTTCTAATCTAGTCTTCCTATGAAGTGATAGAGGTTGAAGTAAGATCTTAGAATCATATCTAAAACTTGTGAGGAGAGGATTCAATTCCAATTTAATATAGTCTATGATGATCAAAATTAAGTCTCCCTACTGGGCACATTACCAACAAGATATAGGTTAAATTACACAAGACAACAAAAAAACTAAAATTTAACTCAAGAAGTAACATCCAAATACCAATTAAAGAAAATTAAATGAATCCCAATAACAAACTTAGAATAAAACTATATTTAAGCACATGGACCATTAAATAACACTAAAATTTTAATATAAGTTTTAATGTTGGAAAGTGTTTCATATACACTGGAAGAACACAAACAAGGAATTGATTGCACTCTTTTTGGGATCCTTTCTATAAATTTGGGTTTAGTGTATGGTTAACAATAAGTCACATACATATCATCTAAAGTTATATGTCTCGAGTGTTTTTTTATACTAAACCAAAATAATTAGCAATGGTTCCAAAATGAGCGAGGCATATTCCTCTTTCTTGTTCTTCCAAGTGTGTATGAAACACTTTGAATAAAATCTTAATAGTTGTTGTTATGTTTAACCATTTACTTTGATCCTTTTTTATGCTATGTTCTATTTCTTAATATGTTCTAATAAATCATGTACAAGATGGTTCTTCCTCATGGGGGAAATTTTTCAAATATGAAGTCTATATAAAAGACAAATGTGGTTTATGATTTATTTTACATACATGCTTCAAAATATTTGAACATGTTCTTTTTTATTTTTTATAATATTTATGTGTTTTAAGGAAAGCATGTATGCTTAAAATTGTGTAAAAACAACAATAATGTGTACAATGTATCTAAAATAAATCAAATGTGTCTAAAAGTCTAAGTTATTCTCATCCTCCCTAAACTTGATTTTGTAAACTAGTCTCCTTATATTTAGTTCCCTAAGTAAAATAATGACAATGAATGTGTTTTTAGGAATGGAGATCGTAAGATAAAAAAATGAGAGGGATTAATTTGTTGGAATAATATTCCCATTGAAGTTCTACGGGTTAACTCATCCTAAACATCACACATGTTCACAAGGTCAATTTTCAAAATTAAAAAAATGTTTACAATGTAGTTGTTGGTCCTTGGATTCATAGTCAATAGGCCACGTGTTCAAAAAAATTGACTGCACTATTAACATGTGGAAAAATGTGCATGAATTTAATATGTCTATAGTAAAAAAGTACATGATAGATAAGCTCTTCCCCATGGCTAGTATAAATGGGTAAAAATTTGACCATGGAATTCAAAGGTGCATCTCTCTTCAAAAGGACTTTTATATAATAGTAAAAAGTATGGGGCATCCTACTTACCGATTCTAATCCTTTAGGGAGTGTGGGATAGTATTGTACATTGTGGAAATGCATATGGTTATGTAAAATAATCCCATATAAATAATGTAGAGTGGACCACCTTGGGCCACATACACATATTTACTATGTACCCATAGGAATTCATTTATATGCCTACCCATTATAAGTTTGTAGAAAGTACAAGGTGAACCTCCTACTTAGAAATAAAAGTTGTCTCATACATGCTTATGCACGATTTGTGGACCTTAAATTAAAAAGTTTCTATCAATGTAAGGTAACTACATGTCACAAACCTTCAAGATAATCTATCTAAGTTGAAATCAATATTTATTTGAGGATATTGATATTAAAGGTTGTATTACTTTAAACACCTAGTTTTGGAACTTTGGGGTCTTTGTTAGTTGCAAAATTCCATTATTGAGGGTACTCATATGTTTGGTGATTATTGGTCTAAGGGTGTGTTTTTATGTATTTTGGTTGTTCCCAATTGTTCACTCTCTCTCCCTCCCCTCTCTCTCCTTTATTTAGCTTTCCTTATTTTCTTCTATGTTCAGTTATTTCCCTTGGAAACATATAATAAAGGTTCTTAGGGATATTTTTATGTAATCCATTTTTACATTTTTTTGTTGTGATTCAAGCCTTATTTTTCATTTTTCCCACTTTTGTGTTGGGTTTCATTTCAATAAGGTCCTATTTTGAAATCAATAAGTCTATAAATACATAGGCATATTAGTTCATTTAGGATACCATTAAATATCATGCAAAGTTAGGGGGCTAATAAATATCAAGGAAGTTAAAATATTGATCTTTGGTTTAGCGTGATGACACAAGCATGAAAATAAATATTTTCCAAGACACTCATTCTATATATCTAGCCATCCTATCAAAGTTTGAAGGAAGAAAACCAAATTCAAAAAAATCCACAAGGATTTTCATAAATGTGCACAAGAAATTTGATGCCCTAGATTGGATAAATGGAGTCATCAAATATGTAGACACAAAATCTATGCACTTGGGTACATTTCTAGGTCCTAGAGCATACTAATATATACATGATTCCTAAGCAAGAAAACTAGTGATTGAAAATGTATTTTGGGTCTTTTTCTTTGTTTCTTATAATGTTATTAACCTTACACACCCTAAAACCCTATTGATATTTGACTTATTTATGTTATATGACCTCGAGACAATAAGACCAGTTAGGACACAAGTATTGCAGGCGCTCCTGTCCCTCATGTCCCTTTCTCCCCTTTTCTCACTCTTTTGGGTCTCTTTTACTTCTTGGGAATCTTTTATACTTTTGGGTCGGCCTTCCAATTGTCAATTACAAAATTCAAACAAGGGAATCATATATATACATAGTTATTGCTCATGCAAACAAGGGACTAAGCACTAAAAATTACATAATATCACCTAAGCTTACATTCAAAGGCACAAGATCACTTCAAAGGCATCCATCTAGCACATCTATACAAGGGACGAGATATCCATAACTTTGTATACACATCATAGGAGTGGAATTCTATTCTATTTTATCTCACACATTATATGCACTGCTTTACATTCTAGATTTATCACATTATCACTGTGTAACTTGCATAAGGGCATCATTGCACACACAAAACTATATGGAGTATGAAATGTAGTGCAATGCTTGATAATAATTTCACTCTTTAGGTGACCTGTGGTCAGTTCAACTCCGCATAATGCAACTTTATTTTTAGGATTTGATGAGGTTTGTGGGTATGTACAATTAGCCATTTATTTTCAGTTACATGTACATTCTAACTGATCTGCATTATCTGTAAAATTGACAAGAGCAATTTTTCAGTAACCATAACAAAAAATTTGTTTTGTTTCCCCATCAAAGTTCCTTAGCGTTCGAATAGAAATAAAATCCCTTTTCGGAGAATCTATTTTTTCGAACTTAGTCATTTTGGTCTTTTTTTTGGTCAAGGCTTTTTATTCATGCAACACAAAATGTATTTGCACCTCTTCTATTCCTTTGGAGCATCCTTTGGAGTGTTGACACGAAGATTGTTGCACCTTCCCATGATGCGACCTTCTTGCCTATGCCTTGGCGCATGTGCCTCCATTTTGACACAAAGATTGTTGCGCCTCCCCATGCTGCGCCCTTGAATGGTGCGCTAAGGTGCTGGAAAAATCATGTTGATAGTCACATAACCACGCCAAAGGCACAAATAACTTCATGTTGACATATATTTTGGTGCGCCCTTTAAAAGTTGGTGGTGCATTTATTGCACCTTTTTCTATATATAGGCGCATCCGCCTGTCATTTTCATGATTGAAAAACATGTGAAAAGTTTATTCCTTTGCACTGTCGCGCGCCTCTATCATCCCCATATCGCTTTACGTCACATTCATGGACCCCGCATCGTTCCTTTCATCCTATATCTCTCTCGTAAGTGGTCCTTGCTTTTCTTATCATTTTTGTTTTGGTTTGGTTTATCTCGTGGGGTTGTTTTAAAAATAAAGAAATGAATCTAAATAAACAATATGCCCCTCCAGGCTAGTTTTGTAATCTTCTCTCCCCCCAAACCAGTTTTACCCTCCTTCCAGAGATCTGCCTGGCTGGAGGGTTTGTCTCGAAATGAACCTAAGATCCTCTTCGCTCTGTTCCCTCTTACTATCAAGATCCATGTTAATGAGGCCTAAAAACCGCAAACCATTCAAAAAGGAAGAAAACCTAAAAGTTATCGGTCAAAACCTATGATTTTCCTTTGGTGCAAATACCATCACTGTTGCATAAAACAAAGTCGTGCCAAAGGGTGCACTGTCCCTGCCTGTAGCATGCACCTTCCCTGTGCCCTTTGAAATTCTTATAATCCTAACACATGGCGAGGCGTAATCTCACCTACATCAACACTGAATGTCATGCGAGCTCTACCTATGCTGCGCTAAAAGCCCTCGCACACCTAAAGTCAGTGACACACCCTTTAATCCTACGCCCTTTGGTGAACCAAAATTTTTTGTAACATGTTCCATATTTGTGCCTATTTTAAACCTTACACAACAGTGCGGCGCAAATCCTTCACATCAACATTGAATGTTGTGTGTAATTTTCCTGCACCCTGCACCCTTTGGCACTATTTTCTTCCTTGCAACACTCTGCATCAGCGCACCTTACTTTTTTGACCTGTAGCCTACACAGTATTCCTATGCCATGCACCGAAGCTTTTAAAATTACTAACTCCTCACTCTGTAAAGCTTTGATGGATAATCTCACAGCTAACATGGCTCTTTTGCGATGGAATTCGCTCCTCCTTTCGGATCAACAATTGAACTCGGATTCACATATGTCTACATCAAGCAAGATATTGACCAAGTCAAAGGGTAAGGACAAACTCATAGAGGAAGAAATGAAATACAAGTATCAAAGGGTCGGGATGCCCAAGTCCCATGCGAATGTGATTTAGACATCGGGATTCGAACTTCGCCACATAGACATAGATGACTTTTAGGCCGAACCAAAAAGGTCACGGGCGGTCCATGGATGGACAACCGGTGGGTAGTGGTCTACACCCATTTGGGGAATCCCGTTAGTGCATGTAAACAATCAATTCATGATGATGGTGGCCCGTTGTTACAATAAGGACACAAGGTGTGTTGAGAATGAAAAGGGCAAGGTTATAATCAACCTCACTGCCTGACACTTTGAAATCATGTTGGGTATCCCCCACCACCAACACTTTGTGGCCGTAAGTTGGGAAGACTGCATAAAGGCATGGGACGAAAATGAAGACAAATGCATGCAGTTGATGAATGAAGTATACCTGAAAAATAAGAAGGTAATAACTAGGTGGCCGTAGGTTATTCACCGCAGTGATTTTTCAGAGGAGCTGAGCGACACCATAACCTTCCTGAGTAGGGTATTTGGGCTTCCTAATACCCATTACTTCCACAAATGGATGCTCAAGTATCTGGAAACAATGAACAAAAATGTTCTGATCAGCATTTTGAGTGGGCAAAAATCATCCGCAGCACCATCTCTGAGCAGCTCCAACAACTCTCAACAATGGGGAGGTTCTACATGAACTCCTATGTGGTCTATGTTGCAGCCTCGAGAGAGATTATCCTAAGATTTCGAGCCAATGCGGGTATGGCCCCGGGTAAAAATATATAAATATTATCCAGGAGTTGAAGGTGAAAACAACATCCCATAGTTTAGCAAGATCAACGATGCCTTCTTCTATGGAATCATCTTCCTATTGAGGCCCAATATGACACATGGTCGGACAACCAAAAGCATAGTAACTGCAACAGAGAAGTGGGGGGTGTTATTTACGTAATTTCCCACTTTCACCTATCTTAGAGAAGTCAACTTCTTAAGGGAGCCCACCAAGTTACCAAGGTATGCAGGCCCTAAGTTGATCCTGTTGGAGCTATCCAGACAACTCATAATATATCACGAGAAGTGCCTAAAGAGAAAGAAGGGTGGAACTCCTTTCCCCCTCACAAGAGTAGGCGGTATACCCGCACTTCTCACACCAAAGCTTGGGAAACGTTTGTAATGGAATTACTCAACCTAAAGCACAATTTCTTGGCAAGGCCGACCTTTGATCCACGAAATTACCTCCCAAAGGAAAAGCACGATCCGATGCATGTTCCACAGATCGAGGATATCTACATTGACTGTATCACAAGATTGAACTCGGGAGAAAGGATCACTCTTGCAGCCGACCCTAGCAGAAATTATTCAATATGGCATGGCCATTGTTCTGAAAGGTTTCCAAGCGACCGATCAAGAAGTTGATCAGGTTTATGTAGATACTGAGATGGGGACAATCGCCATTCGCCGAGATTGACAAAACAAGGGCACCTCAAATGATTGAGGAGAGGGTTAAGGGCACTTTGTAGCACATAAAGCATTGGTGCAGGTTTAACGGGCTCATCTACCTTGGGGTAGAATTCACCACGTCTCCTTTGGGAAATGCACGTGCAAGTTGAAGCATTTGCCAAAAGGAAAAGGAAAAGAAAAAGAGGGAGAATTGAGCTCCACTCAAGAAGAAGCTCTGAGAGCCCTCCTTCCACCGCACGGGAACGAGGTTGTAACCCGGTATCTCCGGAAGAAGAAGCGGAAGTGAGTGTTCCAACAGGCACATCCACTCAGGATGTTGCCACTGCTTATAGCTTGTTGAGGTTCCCACCGTCCCTTCTCCCACTCCTCCTTCCTCCTCATGTCACTCAACCAACCATTCCTTTGGTTTTTTCTTCTCCCCCATCTTCCACATTGTTCCCCCTTCCTCTTCCTCCATCTTCTCTTCCCTCGCAAGCTGTCCCCCAACATTTCTTCTCTCATCTCTCAATTTCCTTCCACCCCTACGGTCTCCTCTCCTACAGTGTCTCCTCCCCCCATGAGCACTTTGTTGGCTTCTCTCTCAATGCCACCACCAAGTGTCTCGACACATTTCCCCTCACCCACCGTAGTTGTTCCCTCTTTCGCTGCCATTCCCTCTTCCCCCTCGGTCCCACTCCCTAAGTCCAGCATGGATCTCCCAAGTACTAAGCCAACATAATAGGAAAGTCCCATTACACCTATGGACTTCTCCGTCATCCCAAAAAAGGGGCTAAGAAGAAAAACCAATAACACTGCTTCTCTCGAGTGCATCGGGAGAGAGTGATGGAGATCGCGTATCCCGATCCCACAAAGGATAAAAAGGATCTATCTCCTACAGATTACACGGTGATGCATGTCATGATGGGAACGTCCTCTAAGAGCCTTCAAGGAGAGGCTCTATCTCGCAATGGATGCCCTTTTTGCAAGAATCTTCGAGAAGCAAAGGAAGAGAAGAGGATACTAAAAGAGAAAAATAGACACCTTCTCCAAGCCCCCGCAAAAATGGGCGGTGCACCTCTTACAACCGCCATCGAAACTCCCGAGGCCCTTAGTCAAGAAAAAGATAAATAAATACACCAAGATAAGCATCAAGGCATGGCGCAAGATCTCACTGGAGAGACCAAATCCTTAAGGATAGTGAGGGAGTGATAACAAAGTTCATAGAACTTTATCACAAAATTGATCGTAAGCTAACAAAGTGAGCTCTGCAGCGATTGCAAGACCTATCTTTGAAGATTTGGACCATGCTAGGTTCATGACATGAGACTTTCCAAATGATTCTTGATTTGCTTTCGATCGATGACTTAATAAAATTTGGCATCTTCGATCATCCAAGAGCACCCAACAAGGTCCTCTTGCTTGCTTTGGATTATCAAAGTTGATCAAATGGAATTTGTCTTGGAGAAGATAGACAAAGTCAAGGAGGAAGCTCCGGAGGCCATGCATCAAATGGAACAAATCATCTTGAGGATGTCTCCATGGTTACTCAGTGCGATTACACATTGAGGAAGGCAGGACAATACCATCTCGGCTCTTCAAAGAGATCATCTCACAAGGGTTAGGTCCGAGAAGTTACTTTTAACGCTAAATCTATCAACAACCTTCTCTGCCTCGCCGTGATTTTGTGGGATACCTGATGGAGGTAGGTAATGAATATTTCAAGCTCCCAGAGAAGCTAAAAGATGAGCGGGAGGTTTGCGAGGTCATCGGCAATCACAACAAAGGTCCTGCTCAGGATCAACTTCAACCGATGATTAGCGAAGTTCATGGAGTATCGGGCCCAATTCCACATTGCCTCCTAAAGTAAGTAGGATACTCCTTTCCAGCCGCGAGACGACGATGAATAGCCTTCCTCCTCTTGGCTTTCTTCTCATTTTTTTAATATTTAAAATTTTGTTGGCACAAATGATGACATCATCCATGTTGCACCATGGGATGTTGTTATCCACAAGTTGCCCCAAAGTCAATGATTGACTTTTAGATATTTTTGTAGACATTTTGTAATTAGTTGTTGGTTTTCTTTTTGCCTTCTTCTTCCTCTTCCTTCTATATATACTTGGATACTTGTTGTATTCAGGTGGTGGACATTTTTTAGATGAAAAATAGAAGTGAGAAGAAAAGGCTTTGTACTTTTTGAACAAAAGAAAATATTAATACAAATATTGAGACTTTGTGTCGAATACATGTGTTATGCATCAGACCTTTCTTATGTTAGATCTTGTATGTTTATTTTGTTAGATCTATCTCTACTTTTTTGTCATTTTCCCATCAGTATTGCTTTGTTCATTTATGCAAGTAGGTTTGGCTCCATTTATTACCAATCCCAAAACATAAACCCTCCGACCTTTCTACTTTGGAATTCATTTCTTTTCTCCCTTCGAATCTATCCTATCTTCATCCTTACCTTCATTCCTTTCTTTTTGCAGTTGGAAATACTCCTACTTTGGGATGAGATCCCAATCCCCTCAAGGTAGAATATTGTGAGACTTTGCATGTTCATTCCCGGTAGAATAGCAATAAACCAGTTTAACGCTTCTTTGTCTCAAAGAGGGCTATACCGCACACTATTGGCTCGCCTATGCATAGATCCGCCCTCCCAGAAAAAATTTGGACCAACAGTTTTGGTGACTCTCTGGGAACGAACAGATCTATGTGAGCGTTGTGTCGGTTAAAGGACACTAACAGCTTGTAAAGTTGTAAAGTAACTAAGAAAATTGATTAAAAAAGCTGTAGAAATCACTACCTGTTTGCAAATCTTAACTTTTGCTTAAAATCCAATTTTTTACAAAATTGATCCAAACCAAACATTTTCTTCAGAGATCCATAGATCTGGGCTAGTTAGAGATCTTTAGTTCACTGATTTTTACAAAAACCCGTATTTTTCCATAGATCTGAGTTTCTGACTGTTTTACAAAATTTTCAAACCCTTGCAAAAAGTCAACTCTAGGATTCAAAATCAGCTTACTAAGTTAGCCATAATTTTATCCTCGTTAATCTTTGTCATTAAACTGCAATCAGTTTTCAAAAGAGGGATAATTTTAAATATTTAGAAAATGTACATGCTACTGATTTTTGTCAAAAAAATAAGAAAATCAGCAAGTATAGCCAAAAAGAGTTTGTAAATCTGCTCCAAAAATATTACAGATATGAAAGATACACTGGCGGGTGAACCATTTACTCGTAGCAGGAGAGCTCGTGGAGAAGTTGATCCTACTTTCGATCTACTTCAGAGGCACAACTTCAGTATTACACCAAGATGCTTTTCATCGCCGAAAGTTGATCGATCACCAACCTTGAGAAGTGCCTCACCTCCTTGAAGGAACTATTTTTCGCAAGGAGCATCCACGCCCTTTGCAGTGCTTTGTTGCTCAACAGAACTCGCGCTTCTTGCTCACATCATTTTTCTAGCTTTTCAAATGGTAGTGCTATGGGGAAACGCTATGGGCCCTCTTACTTTTCCACATCCTGTTCACGCACTCCCTCATGGAAACCAAAATAATTTCCCAAATTTGATGGGAGCGGAAACCAAAGTACAGATTCGTATATATCCACTTTCATCATGTCATGCAAAGCATCTTGGATGTGACCCATGAAGACGTGTCAATTCGCCTCTTTTTAGAGACCTTGCAAGGACCCACAACAGAGTGGTTCCAACATTTCTTTGGCTGGATGTATCACTAGTTGGGCCACATTACTGCATTGCGTTTAAAGATAGGTATAAGCCTTCTGAAGACGCATTCATGTTACTATCAAAGATCACTCACCTGAAGAAGGAAGTCAATGAAACCATGCGTGATTTTATCACTCGTTTGATTCACTAATCAAGTGTGCTACACCGCCACGCTAACGCTAGAAAATTAGAAGTGTTTCTTTGTGAACGCCATGAGCTCGAAAGTAAGTTTCTTACTCTTGCAAGAACAAGTCACTACTCTGGTTCTCACTCAAGTCTGCACCATTTGAATAGAAGACAACTTGCTTATATCTGGTGAATTAAAACAAGAGCCATTCAAGCCCAAAGCTGTAAATCCTTCTCAAGCCACTTCATCGGACACGGCATTCCAAAAGATGGTGAACGACTTGCTCACATTAAAAATCAATTAGCTCAAGCTTCTCCGGCGCCAAATGCGGGATATCCTATGGAGAAATTTCACTTCCAACAATGCCCCACTAAGGCGCGTTTACCGTAATTGCTCCATGGTTGGCACTCTGAGGCCCCTTGATTAATACCCTAGTTGAGATCGAGGAAGAGGAACAAAATTATGAAGAACCTTCACCCCAAGATGAAGATGATCAAGATGTCGGTGAACTAACTGGCGACTCTACGATCAGGTATATGGAATTTGAAGATGAGGAATCTGATGAAGAAGAGGGTACCCAAGGGTATGCAAGCGGGTAGTCATATGCTATTTTCACCCGCTCTCAAGGAAAAGAAGCGAAGTTTCGCTAAGCTATAAAAGGAGAAGGCCACATCGGACATGCCTCCAACCATTGCTAAAAGAGGTAATCCTCTTCCTATTCCACCTCCTATTAAGTCTTTTGCAAAAAGATCTTTTCCCCTATCTCTCCTCCAAATTGGCCTCCTCCTATTCCCACAAAGACCCGATGTAATCGTACCTCACCATCGTGAAATGAAGGACTCATTCCCTCATCAACGAAACCCTTGGTCACATTCGACATAATTGATCACACAAAGAAGACCAAGATTCAAATGTTTGAGGTTGAATATCTCAAATCGAACCCTGAGCGGCCTAATAAGATTGATCGAATATATTCAAAGCCAAGTTTTCGTACCCTCTCGGGTCTCCCCTACAGAATCCTTTCCACTCCTCCTACATCTCACATAAATGTTACCTCGACTTCTACGTCGGAAAAATTGAACCTTTTTATCTTTCCCTCCTAATCAATGGTCACAAGCTAAGCAACCTGCATAATTGATTACGGGATTTTGATAACGTCATGACATGGCGAAGGTCTCCCATACTTTGGGCCTTACTCTTACCAAGCGTTTTGGCAGATGTTACTCTTGGAAACCAAACATGTTCCATTGATCATTCAAATCAAGGATGTCAGTTCACCTTTGCAGGCGTTCCCGGAGAAAAGAGTGAAAATGACCATCCTCGTCTTTGATATACTAGAGATATGGAATTCTACTAGGAAGGACCTTTTGCAGGTGAAGTTGGCGGGAGAGAGATTCATATGGGCTGGTCTAAGGCCGAGAATCCTTGTCAAAGGTGTAATTCGGGCACATTGGAGCGAATCACAAAAGTACTTGGTCACCAATTTCGAGTGACCCTAAATCCCAAATTCTCTTGAATCATTAGGGATGGGGAACTACTTCTTATCTACCGATTCGATAAAATGGACATTCTCATCCAAGAGGAGGATCTTAACAAAATATGGACATTGTAGTTTAATGGCGGTTGTGCCACTAAGCGGATGCGGTCTTTGAGTGTGTTAATATCCCCGAGGAGGATATTTTTCCTCTCTCTTTCAAGTTATAGTTTTTCAACACAAATAATACTACTAAGTATGAATCTTTGCTACTTGGCATACGACTGCAAAGAGAGAGGAATCGAGAACACGAAAGTACGGGGTGATGTAGAGCTGATTGTAAATCAAGTAAAAGGATATACCAAGTAAAGAATGAAAGGCTCGGGCATTATCGCAATGTCGTATGGGACAACATTGAGGAATTTGATGCCTTCTCAATAAAACCGTCCCAAGAGCTCAAAATGACATGGTCGATTCATTGGTCGTCTCGGATCTGTTATGCTCCTCACCTTTGAGATTGAAAATGCACATACACCATTGAGGTAGTCTTACGCCCAAGCGTGCCGCATGCATAATTCTCGATCTTGGCGGGTATTCAATGATGACAATCAAATTATTGCCTTTTAGAGAAGGTGGAAAATTTTAATGAGATTCATTTTGAAGGATCTACTTACGCATGCCGTGAATCTGCCACCGATCAAGCAAATGAATCAAAAGGGGGTGATGGCATATGTCAGCTCAAAGGGAATAAAATTCCAAAAGGTTTAGTTTTTCTTGAATGTTTGTTTGAAAAACATGATCATTTTTCAAAAAGGACGACAAGATAACCCTAACTCCTCTCCGCAGTGAAACGGTCAATCCGGGTTTAAAGGAACATCCGTAGTTTGTGAACATCCGAAAATGTTGTGCACCGAGGAAAAGCGGAAGTTCGTTAAATTCAAGAAATATATGGACGTATTGGCATGGTCTTATGTCGATCTAAAGTCTTTCAAGCCAAAGGACGTTTAGCATGATATTCTATTAAAGGAAGATGTCAAACCTTTTCACCAGAAATAGAGGCACTACAATCCCAAGATCTTGGGTACCATCCAGGTGGAAATACAGAAGATGCTGGATGCAAGGATCATTTTTCCTATCCATCACACGATGCAGGTCGCAAAAATTGTGCCGATGACGTAAGAAAAATGGTGAAATACACATATGCGTAGATTTTCGCAACCTAAATCAGGCATCCTTGAAGGATAATTACCCGCTTCCCATAATGGATTATTTTCGCAGGCGATGGCGGATTTGAGAATGTTGTCCATGCTTGATGGTTGTTCTTCTTCTTTGGTGGCTTCTTTGTCAAAGGGCACACTTTCACGAGGTAAATTATCGCTTCCTTCAAAGTACAACTATTCAAAATTATCCTTGAGTTCTAAGAAAGAAAGCAAGTGTTGATCGTCATTGAAAACTTTCCAGTTACTTGTATTATCAGGTACACTGGGTCTATGGATCATCTCAATGGTGAACTTATCTTGAGAAAAGTCAGGATGAGGTATAAGCAGTGACCCTGAGACTAGCTAGTGAATCAGCCCTGGTATTCTCTTCCCTAGGCATTGCTTCGATGGAGAAAGCGTCAAGAAATTCAATGGAGTCCCAAACCTGATTCCTGTAATGTTTCAACCTTCTATTCTTTACCTGGAAGAGGTTCCTAACTTGCTTGACAATCAATTCCGCATCCCCACGAGCTAGAAGATTCTTCACACCTTGTTCTTTTGCCACCTGGAGTCCAAGAATGAGAGCTTCATACTCTGTTGTATTATTGGTATTTTCAAATTGCAACTTGAATGAGAAAGGATGAATGCTTCCTTCAGGCGACACCAATATGACACCAGCTCCAGAACCAGCTGAAGAACAACTTCCATCAAACTCTAGTATCCAAACACCATTAGGATCTTTAGGTGACACTTTGGGGAGTTGGATTTCTTCTGGAGACATAATCATGTAGTTGCCATGACCCATATCCTCATAGAGTATTTGTGCTTTGGGATCATCAGTTTTTTGTACAATATACTCAGACTGCTTCTCAGGCAGCAGCTTCTTCATTTTCCCATTAACAGGTATGAGGGCATGTGACCAATCCATTTGAATTTCTCCACCCACATCCTTACAGAAATTTCTACTTAGTAGCATCCCATATGAAGGAGGAATATGTCTGCTACTAGGATAGTAGCCAAAACTTTCTTCTCAGGAAAAGTAGCAAAAGCCACTTGTGCATCCTTAATCCTTTCGACCAGGGGCACTTCCTTACTCTCCATGGAATAACAAGATCGTAAGTGTGGGTGAGAGTAAAGCCTAAGGCATGAGCTATTTTGGCGGTGCATTAAATTTTCGTGCTGATGCTCGAGTCTATAAGAATTATTGAGCCTATGGCTAGCTATAAGGAGTGTTACATAGAATGGTTTGATTTTGTCATTGGGTGAGGTGATAGTGGCTACCAGATTAGGCTGTGGTGTAGAAGAAGGAGTGGGTAAAAGGCCTTTAGAGGTAGTTTTAGAATGGGAATTGAAAAAGTGAATCATTTTAGCAAAAGCCTTGGGATGGGTTTGATAATATTCAGCCTCTGAGATTTGAACCTTAGTCTTTTTTAGGTGATCAATAATATCGAAAGACCCAGAAGTGGATGGGTTATCATCACTTGAGATCCTAGGTTTATCAATTTTAGGGGAAAAGAAGTAACTTTAGTAATGTAATTGACAAGACTCGGCTTTGGTGTAGATGAAATGGGGATAGGGGATCCTCTTTTTGCAATTACTGAGGATAGTTTTCGGTGCTCCTTAGATTTTTTGGGCTGCATCAATTTCTCCTACGATTTGTCTGCTCTCGAGTCATGATAGCATATGATTCACTATTCATGTCTACTGTTACTACTTCATCATAATCATCTCCTTCATCAATGCCTTCGATGGTGAAGAAATTAACTTGAGATCCCTCAAGTTAACTGCATTTCATCATCAACCTCTTCAACAAATTCCTCACAATCTTCATTAACCTCCTCATCCTCTGGTTCTTCAACTTCACAGGTTGCATTGACAGGAACTTTAATAGGAGGTCCTTCAAGTGCTAGCCTTGTTTGAGAAGCAAGCAAATGATTTCTGGGCTGAAAATTCCTCCTTGGAACGTCTGCATAGGGAGTATGCTGAGCCAATTGTTTCTTAATGGCGATGAGATCATTTGCAAGTTTTTGTACCAATGGATCAGTATTAGGTCCAGGAGTGGAAGAGGAGGAAGAAGTAGACTTAGATTTAGAAGGGTCTCTCCTCAACTTCCCTGACATGATTAAATCATCTTCAACACTAACAACAAGAGTTTGATCCTTGGCCAATGTTGTGAGATTAGCCCTTCTCGGCATAACTAACCCGTGCGATTGGGTGTTTAGGAAAAAGCATTTTTGGATTTGGTCTACGGGTTGAGTATTTGGAGGAATTTTATTAATCAACTCGTTGAATCAACCCACAAATTCTCTCATGGGATCTTGTGATTCCTTCTTTATTTGAGAAATTTGGGCTAGCAAAGCATGCACGTCTTCCGCCGGTTTGAAATGGTTTTCAAACCTAGTTCTCATTGTGTTCTAGCTAGTGATAGCTCTAGCCGAAAGGTGATAGAACCAATCAACAACATTATCTTGTAAAGTCTCAACAAAAATCCTTACGGAGACGTCTTCATGTTCAACTCCCAGAACTCCGCATGCAACTATGAAGGCTGCGATGTGTTCATCAGGATGTACTTTACCATCGCCCTTGAATTTAGGAAAGTTCTTCCGGTTACCTCTGGGTAACTCATGCAAAGGCTGAGGAAGGGAAAGAGGCCCAACACGATGACCCCAAGGCAATGGTACTGCCATTCTTGGAAAAATGGCTTGAAGAGGAACTGAAACACCAACAAGAATCAGAGCTCGAAGATTAGGACTGATTTGTTCTGAAGGAATACCACCCGTAGGGATTCTATTTTTGACAGGAGGAGTGCTTGTTGAACGAGCTCTTATATTTCTTCATCTTTGAAGGGAAAGGAAACCCCTGCTGTTCCAAAAGCTAAAACTGAGAATCTTCAATACCAAGGGCCCTTCTCCCTCGAGTAAAACATGGAGTTGCCAGATCAAAAGATGATCGATAAATGATTATAGAACTGGAATATGATTCCCTAGGAGTCGCCAAAAATTGTTGGTCGTCAAAAATGACTTCAAGAAGAGCAGTCGGGGACCAAGTCCCTCCTCTTTAATGGGAGAGGTTCCCTTATTCAGTAAACGAACCTATTTACACATATACAAAGCATGGTTTTACTATGGAACTTGGATATTATGAAAGTTTTTTCTAAAAGGATCATCAATCACAAAAGGACTGAAGAATGAAAATGTGAGAACGAGCAGAAAGGCACCATTCAGAATTATAGATGACAGAGTAATTCCTTATGCATGTGAGGGTATGAATTGGAATAAGATCATTTGTATCACATTAATAAGATGAAATTTGAAAAGACACAAAGTTTTGTAAATAACATCTGTAAGAATACAAAGCTTCTCAGCATAATACAGACAAATGATCTAACAAGATTAAATGAATAGCTTGAGAATAAAGGAAACCAGATAGACAAAGAATGAAAAATCCTTCTGTATTGATTTCTTTATGATTTATTTACACTTTCAGAAATAAGCCAAGTTCTTCCTTCTTAAAAATGACGAGGAGAGGCCATTATATAGTTTACAAATTAGTTACTCTCGGTAACTACTTCTTTTAACTAATGATTAGTTAAAGGGCTGCTAATCGCAATACCCCAACTAATTACAACAAATCCGAGAGAAAAAGGGGGAAGAGAAGAGAAGAATTAGGAGAAGAAGATAGGTGCTCATGACTGGGAGGGACCCACCGAATTTAAGATCCGCTGTCTGAATCTCTTCAACGCCTCTGCTATGTCTCTGCCTCGTGGGACTGATGTGTTGGCAGTAGACTGAGTCCAAAATCCGAGGCACTTCTCCATTTCCTTGTCGAACTCGACATGAGTATGATAATCTTTATTTGCTTCTTCTATGGTAGATTGAAGAGAGCAGATCTCCTTCATTTTTTCCTTGGAAATGGAGCTTTCCTTGAATAGATCACCTTTGACAAAAGCTCTGAATTGAGCTTTGATTTCTTGTAACGTGAGAGGCACACCATAAGTCTCACCATGACGATGGCAATGTATATCTTTGAAGGCAGATATAACTAGTGTTTGAAGGCCTCACCCTTATGCTGCCTATTCTTTAACTCTCCCAAAGCCTCCTCCAACACCTTGATTTTCCATTCCACACTGTAGACCCAGGACTTTGACAAATTATCCTTGGCATCCTCGAAGACCTTGCTTGCCATCAAAATATTTTCATCTATTTGTCCCATTAGACAGAGGTCTACTATGCAACTGCCCCAAAGTTTAAGTTCTTTATCAATGCTCCCAATAGTGGAGGAGAGCTTCTGTTGCAAATTACTCACCTTCCCGTGGAGTTTGAAGGCTTCATCAATGAAGTTTAATCCTGCAACCAGCATATCATCCACCATGGCCTCCATAGCCCTTCCATATACAAAATACTTGTGCATGTCTTTGATACTCTGCACTTCATCCTGGCTCAGAATTACAGGTGGTGGAAGAGTAGTCAATGGGGTAGGATCCAAAACTTTATCCTTGGATAGCAGGGACTTGATGAAACTCGTAAGAATCTGGGCTTGTTCTTCCAACTGTTCAATGGTTTTCTGCCCTTTCTCTACCCTCCCAATGACTCTGGTGACTATTTCCTGAAGATTGTGGATCTCACCTTCAGGGGTGGACTCTCCCATGGGAATTCTTGAGAGTTCAAGGTCGGATGCCTGCAAATCCTGCTCAGGTTTGTCTACCTTAGGCTTGGCTATCTCCAGGAATTGTTGGCCCTAAGCATCAGACACTATCCTGGAGGTAGTTCTAGCTTTTTGGCGTGAGAAGGAGGAGTAGTGCCTAACAAGGCTGCCACAGCATCAAAATTGGGTCCTGAAATTCATGAGGAAGACTTTCTCTTCCTCTTTTGTCAAAAGAGGTTGCACCCATGCAAAAGAGGAGGAGGAAGAAGCAGGTGGGGCAAGAGGACCAAGAGACAGAGAACTCATGGTGCCCAAGGTTTGTACTGCTGTTGCCTCGAGTTGGGATATGAGTGGAGCGCTTGGGGCTCCTGGTGCAGAGGAATCAATGGTGCTTGGAAGTTCAGCGCTCTGGACTTCTTTGTCCCTATCCATTGGGGCTTCAGGGGCGCTTGCAGGAGCTGGCACTTCGCTCTCTTCACTTTCACTAAGAACAATAATGTTCTCTAGTCCTGAAGGCAATTCTGCATGCTTCCTCAGGGGGTCTTCTTCCACAGGCTCCTTCTTAACTTCTTTGACTTTCTTCTGGTACACCTGGGTGGATGAGGAAGGAGTAGAGACTGTAGGTCCTTGAGTTGACGAGGCAGGAGGGGTTTGCACAGGTGCTTCTGATCTAGGTGTTAAAGCTTCCCTCCTTGGTGTTGAAGCATCCTTGGAGGAGGATTCCCCTGAGTGCCTCCTAAGCTCACGGACTTTCTTATCAAACCAGATCTTGGTCCTGACTAAGACCGGAGCTAGGATTTCAGCCAAATCATCCTTCTCCTTTTTGAACCAATCCAAGTCCTCCAAGGGAGTGTGTTTGACCACATTGTCATACTCATATGAGTACAGGTCAGAATTATCATCTTGAAGCCCTTCAGGAACTTGGTACAAGTTGAGTTCTTGAATCAATTGTAGAGAAAACCTACCGTAATGCCTCCTTCTTGCTTCAAAATCATCAACACAGTCAGCCCAATAATCCTCTGTGTCTGCCCTATGATGATAAGTGATCTTGATGTTCTACTCAATAAAATTTTTCAAGTCAAAGCAAGTTCTTGGCCTGAAGAAATGGATAGTAATGGGAGCTAGGGCCCTTTCTATATTTTGTGCATCCAGGGTTGTTTTGCAGGTGTAGTTTCCCAAAGAGATGGGGAAGTGCAAGCCAGTAATTTTCTTATCTCTGCAGGTTCTATGCAATTTTTCCAATTTCCTGCACACTTCTATCAAGGCCATTTTGTCATTGCAGAACATAGGAAGCTTGAGAGGAGTGCTCTCATAGCCTGCAAGCCTTATATAAGAAAACTTTCTAAATTGGATGAAGTAAGCACCGTAGTGCGATATCAGACTCATGGCTTCATCAGAAAATCTCCTCACTATGTCACTCTCAAGAATCCTGGACAATGTACATGGTGAAAGTGTCATTCACCCTTCGAGAAATTGCGATTGCTGGTTTCTAGGGTGAACTGCGGGTAGTAGGCATACACGGGGTCATCCTTGTGAGCATCGATGTATGAGAAACCAAACCATTGCCTCGATGCTGCCAGAGTATACATCAGGTATGAAGTCATATAGAATTTCTTTGTTTGTTGTACATTAGACAGCTACTCTGCTAGGTTCATACTGATGATCTCTACCCAGTTGATACTCTGAGTCCCTTCGCACACCATGTTGATAAGTGGGCACATCCAAAAATGGAACTCATTGGTAGAGGGTAAGCCCATAACCCGAGCCAGTAGGATTATGAAATCTGATAGTTCTTCGTTGAAATCGGCATGGAACAGAACCTTGGATAGACGGGATGCCCCCTTTTTAGGGTTTTTAAGCCACGACTTTGCCACCCTCGCCTTGTACTTCTACCTTGTCTTGGTCGAAGAGGGCTCGTGTCTGCGGTTTTGAGAGATTACTATGGAATTGTCCATTTCGGAATTCTTAGGGTAGTTTCAATGGTGGCGGCGTCAAGTTTGGCGATGATCTCCCATGCACGCGTGGCCAACTCACTCGAGTCGTGGTTGAAATGAGCACGCGAGAGAGAGCATGTCGTGCATTATCAGATCGAGATAGGGAAGCCACCGGTGAAAGCCAAACCACTGCCATGGATCATCGCATTGCCATAGGTGAAGGGTTTTCATCGGGTCATCCTTGCCCAAAACCCCAAAATCAAGGTGGCGAACTTCATTGTCCCCGATATCGGGGAACGGCAGACTCGAGTGGTGAAACTTGTTCTGCCTTTGGAATTTGATCTTCATGTTGATAAGAACTCGGATTTAAAAGGAAACAACGGGTGCAGGTGAACTTGGGACATTTGGGAAAAAAGTTTCGGCGACGGCCTCGAAGAGAATGGACTTCGGGTAAACCGGCCGATCGGGGAACAGAGAGCCCGAATGAACCTGGGACATGCGGGACAAAAATGTCTGACAAGCCCGAAAAACACACAAAATGACCCAAAAACGTATATTTTCCCAATTTCTTGACTTATCACACTACCAGGATAATGAGAAAAGACACTTAACCTCAAAATCTCAAAATTTAACTTCTTAAAAGCAGGGGAATTTTGAGTGGACAACAGTAGCAAAGTGTGAGCTCGCCAATAATTTATTCGAAAACCAAAATTGGCTACTTCCCCTCAGGTCGGTCGTTATCGATGAACCATTCAAGCAATGGGGAATCAACTTTATCGGAGCACTACATCCACAACCAAGTGTCGGGCATAGTTATTTCCTAACAACAACAGATTACTTCACTAAATGGGTGGAGGCCATACACCGTTAAAAATGCCACCTCTAAAGTTGTTTACAATTTCATCAAAGAAAATATCATTGTAAGGTTTGGCATTCCAAACAAGATCATTGTTGATAACACTTCCAACTTCTCCTTATGAGAAGTTATCAGTTTTTGCTATGAATATGGGATAACCTTGGCCCATGCCTCGATTATTACCCCAGGAAATGGTCGCAAAGGCGAGAATCCGATAATAAAAACTTGGTGACCATCATACGAAGCTAGTTGACGAGAATCGGTGATCATGGCACAAGTCATTGTATGATTCTTTGTGGGTAGACCGCATTACTCCAAAGAGGTCTCTTGGTATGTCATCTTTTTAGGTATTATATGGAATCGATATTGAGTTGCCCATTTTTGTGAAACTTCCTCCTCTACGCTTGACACGAGCGATCGAAGATGAGACTTTCAGAATTCTCTGGAAAAGAGGATCATGTATCTAGCAGGCTGGAAGGAAAGAGAGTAAGTGTGGTTGAAAGGATCACTCAACACGGAATCAAGTCAAGAGACTGCATTCGATAAAAAGCCAAGCAGAGAGATTTCTAGGTAGGAGATCTCGTCCTTTTGTGGGACAAGCAAAGAGAGCCAAAGGGCATGCACGGGAAATTTGATTCTCTATGGAGAGGACCTTTCAAGATCAAGAAGCTCAACAGAGAGAATAGCTTTTATCTCTCGTATATAGACAAGAATGATCTCCTTCTTTCCTATAGTGGGTAACATCTCAAAATATTCAAGAAGTAGAGCTTGCTCTCTTCTTTGTACAGTTTTCTTTATGTTGTGTGTTTTCTTTTGTCGTGTGTTTGCTTTTGTTAGTTGTGTGTTTTCTTTTTGTCATCACCCTTTTTTTTTACTCGTAACCCAATGGATAGGCACATGTTGATTTGGGATTCTCTACCCTTAAGCTTCGATCAAAGAGAGTCCCCAAAAAAGAGCCGGTTGTTATCCCTGTAAAATTGACAAGAGCAATTTTGTAGGTAACCATACCAAAATTTTTGTTTTGTTTCCCGTCAAGGTCCCTTAGCATTTAGAATGGCATAAAATCCCTTTAGGAGAATCTAGTTTTTCAAACATATTCATTTTGGTATTTTTGGCTGGGCGCAACTTTTATTCATGCAACATAAAATGAATTTGCAACCTCTTCTATTCCTTTGGTGCATCCTTTGGAGTGTTGACACAAAGATTGTTGCGCCTTCCCATGATGTGACCTTCTTACCTACGCCTTGGCGCATACACCTCCATGTTGACACAAAGATTGTTACACCTCCCCATGTTTGTACCCTTGAACGGTGTGCCAAGGCACTAGAAAAATCATGTTGTGATCACATAACCACGCCAAAAGTGTAAATAACTTCATGTTGACATATGTTTTGGTGCGCCCTTTAAAAATTTGGTGGCGCATTTATTGCACCTTTTGCTATATATAGGTGCATCCACCCTGTCATTTTCACGATTGAAAAACATGTGAAAAGTTTATTCCTCTGCACTGTCAGCGCTCTTGTCATCCCCGTGTCGCTTTACGTCACATTCGTGGACCCCGCATCGTTCCTTTCATCCTATATATCTCTCGTAAGTGGTCCTTGCTTTTCTTATCGTTTTTGTTTTGGTTTGGTTGTCTGTGGGGTTGTTTTAAAAATAAAGAAATGAATCTAAATAAACAATATGCCCCTCCACTAGTTTTGCAATCTTCTCTCCCCCAAACCAGTTTTACCCTCCTTCCGAGATCTCTGTTGGCCTGAGGGCTTTGTCTCTCGAAATGAACCTAAGATCCTCTTTGCTCTGTTCTCTTTCTTGTCAAGATCCATGTTAATGAGGCCTAAAAACCTCAAACCATTCAAAAAGGAAGAAAACCTAAAAGTTATTAGTCCAAAACCCACGGTTTTCCTTTAGCGCAAATGCCATCATTGTTGCATAAAACATAGTCACGCCAAAGGGTACACTATCCCTGCCTGTAACATGCACCTTCCCTACACCCTTTGAAATTCTTATAATCCTAACACATGGCATAGGCGCAATCCTACCTACATCAACACTAAATATCATGTGAGTTTCACTGTGTCGCACCAAAAGCCCCTTGGCGCACCTAAAGTTAGTGATACACCCTTTAATCCTATGCCCTTTGGCGCACCAAAATGTTCTGTAACATGTTCCATATCTGCGCCATTGGCACATCCTACCTCATTACAAAACAAAAATGATTTGCACCAATTTAAACCTTACACAACAACGCAGTTGCAAATCCTTCTACATCAACACTGAATGTTGTGTGTAATTTTCCTATGCCTGCGCCCTTGACGTTGTTTTCTTCCTTGTAACATTCTCGAATCGGTGCTCCTTAATTTTCTAACCACGTAGCCTGCAATATTCCTGCATCATGCACCTAGAAGCTTTTAAAATTGCTAACTCCTCACTCTGTAAAGCTTTGATGGATAATCTCACAGCTAACATGGCTCTTTTGCGATGGACTTCACTCCTCCCCTCTTGCAGATCCACATATGTCTACATCAAGCAAGATATCGACCAAGTCAAAGGGTAAGGCCAAAATCACAGAGGAAGAAATGAAATACAAGTATCAAAGGGTCAGGATGCCCGAGTCCCATGCAGAATGTGATTTAGACATCAGGGATTCTGAACTTGGCCACATGGACATGGATGACTTTTGGGCCAAAACCAGAAGGGTCACAGGTAGTCCATGGATGGAAAAACTGGTGGGTAGTGGTCTACACTTCGTTGGGGGAATCCCCATTAGTGCAGAACAATGAATTCATCATGATGGTGGCCCACATTCTGATAAGGACACGAGGTGTGTCAAGAATGAAAAGGGCAAGGTTATAATCAACCTCACTGCCCGACACTTTGAAATCATGTTGGGTATCCCCACCACCGGCACTTTGTGGCCGTAAGTTGGAAAGAGTGCATAAAGGCATGGGACGAAAATGAAAACAAATGCATGTAGTTGATGAATGAAGTATACCTAAAAAATAAGAAGGTAATAACCAGTGGCCGCAAGTTATTAACCGCAGTGATTTTTCAGAGGAGCTGAGTGACACCATAACCTTTCTGAGTAGGGTATTTAGGCTTCCTTATTCCCATTACTTCCACAAATGGATGCTCAGGTATCTGGAGACAATGAACAAAAATGTGCACGATCGGTGTTTTGAGTGGCGAAATCATCAGAAGCACCATCTCTCGAGCAGCTCCAACTACTCTCAACAACGGGAGGTTCTACATGAACTCCTATGTGGTCTACGCTGCACCTCCGAGAGATATTATCCCGACCAGCCAATGCATGGGTATGGCCCGGGTAAAAATATATGAATATTATCCAAAGTTGAAGCTGAAAACAGCATCCCATAGTTCAAACTTATTGACGCATGGTCGGACGACCAAGAGAATAAGAGTGAGACAACTGCAAGCAGAAGTGGGGGCATTATTTACGCAATTCCCCACTTTCACCTATCTTAGAGCAGCCAACTTCTTGGGGGATCCCACCAAGTTACCAAGGTATGCAGGCCCTAAGTTGATCCTGTTGGAGCTATCCAAATAGCTCATAACATATCATGAGAAGTTCCTAAAGAGAAAGAAGGGTGGAATTCCTTTCCCCTCACAGTGGTCAAGTATACCTGCACTTCTCACACCAAAGCCTAGGAAATGTTCACAAAGCTGGAACTGCTCAACCTAAAGCACAATTTCCCAGCAAGGCCGACCTTTGATCCATGAAATTGCCTCCCAAAGGCAAAGCTCAATCCGATCCACGTTCCACAGATCGAGGATATCTACATCAACCTGTATCACGAGGTTGAACTCAGGAGAAAGGATCACTCCCACGGCCCTAGCAGAAATTATTCAATATGGCGTGGCCATTGTTCAAAGGTTTCCAAATGACTGATCAAGAAGTTGATCAGGTATATCTAGATATGGACGGGGACAACTAGCCATTCACCGAGATTGATGAGAGAACAAGGGCACCTCAGACCATTGAGGAGAGGGTTAAGGGCACTTTGCAGCACACAGAGCATTGGTGCAGGTTTAACGGCCTCATCTACCTTGGGGTAGACTTCACCACGTCTCCTTTGGGAAATGCACCTGCCAGGCCGAAGCATTTGCCAAAGGGAAAAGGAAAAGACAAAGAGGGAGAATCGAGCTCCGCTCAAGAAGAAGCTCCTAAGAGCCCTCCCTCCACCGCACAGGAACAGGTTGTAACCCTGGTATCTCAAGAAGAAGAAGCGGTAGTGAGTGTTCCAACGGGCACATCCACTCAGGATGTTGCCACTGCTACAACCGTTGAGGTTCCCACCATCCCTTCTCCCTCTCCTCCTTCCCCTCCTCATGTTGCTCAACCAACCATTCCTTTGGTTGTGTCTTCTCCCCCATCTTCTACTATTCCCCCTTCCTCTTCCTCCATCTTCTCTTCCCTCACGAACTATTCCCAAAGCATTTATTCTCTCATCTCTTAGTTTCCTTACATCCCTACAAGTATCCTCCCCGCATGAGTGTCTCCTCCCCGTGAGCACTTTGTTGTCTTCTCTCTCAATGCCGCCACCAAGTGTCTCGACACATTTCCCCTCACCCACCAGGTTATTCCCTCTTCCCCCTCGGTCCCACTCCCTTAAGTCCAACATGGATCTCCCAACACCGAGCCAACATAAGAGGAAAGTCCACACTGCACCTATAGACTTCTCTGTCATCCCAACAAAATGGGATAAGAAGAAATAACCAATAACCCACTTCTCTCGAGTGCATTGGGAGAGAGAGTGATGGAGATCGCGTATCCCGATCCCACAAAGGATAAAAAGGATCTGTCTCCTACAGATTACACAGTGACACAGGTCATGATGGGAACATCCTCCGAGAGCCTTCAAGGAGAGGCTCTATCTGCAATGGATGCCATTTGAGAGAATCTTCAGGAAGCAAAGGAAGAGAAGAGGATACTAAAAGAGCAAAATAGACACCTTCTCCAAGCCCTGTAGAAAATGGGCAGTGCACCTCCTACAACTGCCACTGAAACTCCTGAGGCCCTTAGTCAAGAAAAGATAAATAAATATGCCAAAATCAGCAAACAAGGCATGGCAATATCCGCCTAGAGAGACCAAATCCTCAAGGATAGTGAGGAAGTGATAACAAAGTTCACTGAACTTTATCACAAAATTGATCAGGCTAACAGTGAGCTCCAGGTGATTGCATGGCCTATCTCGAAGAGTTGGACCATGCCAGGTTACAACATGAGACTTTCCAAAGGATGCTCAACTTCTCGGTTGATGACTTAGTAAAATTTGGCATCTTCGATCATCCAAGAGCACCCAACAAAGTCCTTGCTACTTTGGATTATCGGGTCGATCAAATGGAGTTCATCTTGGAGAAGATTGATAAAGTCAAGGAGGAAGCTCTGGAGGCCATGCATCAAATGGAACAAATCATCTTGAGGATGTCTCTAGGGTTACTTAGTGCGGATTACACATTGAGGAAGGTAGACGATACCATCCGGCTCTTCAAAGAGATCGTCTCGCAAGGGTTAGGGCCAGAAGCTACTTTTGATGCTGAATCTATCAACAACCTTCTGGCCTGCCGTGATTTTGTGGGATACCTGATGGAGGTAGGTAATGAATACTTCAAGCTCCCAGAGAAGCTCAGAGATGAGCGAGAGGTTTGTGAGGTCATCGGCAATCACAATAAAGGTCCTCGCTTAGGATCAACTTCAACCGATGATTAGAAGTTCATGGAGTATCGGGCCCAATTCCACATTGCCTCTCTTGAGCGACGAGGATACTCCTTTCCAACCATGAGATGATGACGAATATCCTTCCTCCTCTTGGCTTTCTTCTCATTTTTGTAATATTTAAAAGTTTTTGCACAAATGATGACATCATCCATGTTGCACCATGGGATGTTGTTATCCACCAAGTTGCCCCAAAGTCAACAGTTGACTTTTAGATATTTTTGTAGACATTTTGTAATTAGTTGTTGGTTTTCTTTTTGCCTTCTTCTTCCTTCTCCTTCTATATATACTTGAATACTTGTTGTATTCAAGTGGGTGGACACTTTTTAGATGAAAATAGAAGTGAGAAGAAAAGGCTTTGTACTTTTTGTAACAGAAGAAAATATTAATACAAATATTGAGACTTTGTGTTGAATACATGTGTTATGCATCAGACCTTTCTTATGTTAGATCTGTATGTTTATTCTGTTAGATCTATCTCTACTTTTTTGTCATTTTCTCATCAGTATTGCTTTGTTCATTTATGCAAGTAGGTTTGGCTCCATTTATTACCAATCCCAAAACATAAACCCTCTGACCTTTCTGCTTTGGAATTCATTTCTTTTCTCCCTTCGGATCTATCCTATCTTCATCTTTCCCTTCATTCCTTTCTTTTTGCAGTTGGAAATACCCCTACTGGGATGAGATCCCAAACCCCTGAAGGTAGAATATTGTGAGACTTCATGATGATTCCCTATAGGTAGAATAGCAATAAATCGGTTTCACTTTTTGTCTCAAAGAGGGGCTATGCCCCGCACACTATTGGCTCGTGCCTATCAATAGATCCGCCCTCCCAGAAAAAATTTGGACCAACAGGTTTTGGTGACTCTCTTTTGGGAACGAACAGATCTATGTGAGCGTTGTGTCGGTTAAAGGACACTAATGACTTGTAAAGTTGCTAAAGTAACTAAGAAGAAAAGGCTTTGTACTTTTTTGTAACGAGAAGAAAATATTAATACAAATATTAAGACTTTGTGTTGAATACATGTGTTATGCATCAGACCTTTCTTATGTTAGATCTGTATGTTTATTTTGTTAGATCTATCTCTACTTTTTGTCATTTTCCCATCGGTATTGATTTGTTCGTTTATGCAAGTAGGTTTGGCTCCATTTATTACCAATCCCAAACATAAACCCTCTGACCTTTCTACTTTGGAATTCATTTCTTTTCTCCCTTCAGATCTATCCTATCTTCATCCTTCCCTTCATTCCTTTCTTTTCACAATTGGAAATACTTCTCTTTGGGATGAGATCCCAAACCCCGAAGGCATAATATTGTGAGACTTGCGCAAATTCCTCTTTGGTAGAATAGCAATAGATAGACCAGTTTCGCTTTGATGTCTCAAAGAGGGGTTGTGCCGCACACCTTTTGTTGGCTCATCTATCCATAGATCTACCCACCCAATGCAGATTTTCAGACCAACACGATCAAGAAGTGAAATCAAAGTGACAAATAGGTACTAGTAATGAAGCTCCTCCTACACAGAAAAGGCTAGATCCCGATCATTCACATAGACACTAGCACCCATAATGGAAATTAGTGCTCAGCGCTCTTGTCCTCTAGTGGGTGCTTTTTTCCAACACATTTCTATGTCTTGAAACCTCCAATTAGCATTGATGACATTGTTCACAATCTTTTCTTGCAGTTCACCTACCCATATTGCTTACAGTTTGACCAAAAATTAACTAAGTCCCTATATCTTTCCATTTTCTTAGGGTTTCATATTGTACATGCTTCATTTCTTATGTTGTTTCTATATAATATCATTTTTAAATCATTCATCACAAGTAGTTAATGTTATCCAAAATCCACCCCTGTGGTAATTTTGATAACATGCATTAAATTCTCAAGTCCCAGGCAAATAGATTGATTCAGGGAAAAAATCATGTTTCTAGGGTCCCCTCAGATTTTTTCTAACTCCCCTGTCCAAGAAGAAAAGAGCAAGTTCTGAGAAAAGGTGAAAAGTTCTTGAGAACTTCAATTCAAGACATGGGCAGGGGACAGAGGGACGCGAAGGACGTGAACCACCACGGATCGACCTGGCGCAAAGAACTTCGATTCGGGACATCCGGGGGCGAGAGGGACGCGGAAGATGCGGATAGCCAAGGACCCAGGAGACCAATCACATTATGCCACGTGTCATCGGCAGAAAAGGGACAAGGAAGCCCATTTCGGGCGGATCGGAGGAATTTGTCCCAGCGTTGTGGGACAAAGCCGGGCCATGAGGACGCGAGGGATGTGAAAAGCTGGTAGACCCGGAGACCAATCAAATCACGACACGTGTCACAAGGGGGAAACGTCCAAAAGTTCAAAGGGCGAGGTTTCAAGCATTGGCCCAAGCCAATAGGAATTGGACACGTGTCCAATGGAACAGGGAAGTGCGAGCTCAGGGGAGGAGTTAGAGAATTTGGCAAAAGTTTCGGCCAAAAAGCTAAAAGTAAAGGAAGACCCGCGCCCTGTCCTCCAATCAATGCATGCCACGTGTCCTCAAGTGGCGGGGGCGTGGGGGAAAAGTGAAAAATGTTCCAAAATCATCAAAAGTCAAAATTTTCAAGGAAAACCCACGGGTGAGCAGAGGAGAGAGAATTATGCATCCAATCAGCGCTTGACACGTGTCATCCAGGTGGCAGAGCACGGGAAAAATTTTCAAAACACATTTTCGCCTGTTTTGTGCCCTAAATCTTCAGATCTCCATATCTTTTGATCCAGAGCTCGGATTTGCACGTTCTTTATATCAATGGAAAGCTTATGAAATTCTCTACATGATTCCAGGGTTAATCTTGAATTTTGGTGTAGTCTAGAGAGAGAAAGTTAAGAAACAGCTCTGACGCGTGTTCATGGCCAGAAGTGACATTTCAAGTGACCAAATTTAACGCAGAATGGGTCACATTCTCCGCAAATCCTGGCCAAAAATGACAGGGTATGGGTTTGTAAGGTCCCCATGACATTTTAATGCATCTGCAATCAAGGAGGAATGGGCCCTCACGCTTTTTTGTATGCTTTCGTCCCTCTGGCTCGACCCATGTAGTAAAAAAGCCAGTTTTGGCTCATTTTCAAAGGTGGAACATTTTTGGCATAGAAATCTTCTTCTTTCACCTCCAGTAAGTGATTGTAGGCAAGAATCAGACCTCTTTAAATATCAGAATAGTTTTTACCTCTCTCCGAGGTCAGAATGCAAGTTGTGTTTGACATTGGAAATAATAATGCAAGCTTTGTGAATGAGTTTGATCCTATGTTTGTATTATTTGTTTCATTTCGAGATCCTAAATTATATCTTCTCACTGTGTATGTTTTATGCTAAAATATTTGGTTTGTGTCTATTTGCATGACAAGAATATTCACCACTCCTTTTGGTGCATCACCATCTTTAGTTAGTTTCAATTTTTACACTTCTATCCCTATCTCCTTCGCAATTTAGAGTAGGATTAGGATCCGAACTCTCGTAGTTGTGCAAGCATTAGATCTAATCGAGGAGTTTGAGGAACCAGCCTCTAATCTAGAGATTCCTCTCTCATTTCACAAGTCCCACACTTAGAGAGAGGTTTCCATGTTGTGTAATCACACCTGGATGCCTAAGTGATCAACCTAGAAGCCTGATCTGCATCCAGGGGTGTTGTGAGCCTGCAACAACAGTTTTGGCATGCCCGGTGGGAGACTAGAGGTCTCATTTTTATTACAGCAAGGTTGATGTGCATCTGCTGCAATTTTCTTGCTTGAAAAGAGCTATTATTTGCATATCTGGTGACTCCAAGGGGAAGAATCGATTGGTTTCAAGTGCAGGCCTGAAAACTCATGAGAAGAATCACCACAAGGTCAAGAGTTGGAGAAGAAGAAGTGCTGTTTGAATACCTGCAATTATCTCCAAGAAGAAGGAAAAGAGGAAGAAGGATTCAAAGGTCTCCATCTCCACCAAACAGAACTCTCTCAACTCCTCCACCTGGTAGGCCTTTCATTCAGTCAACAAGGGTTTTAAGACCAATCAGAATGGCTCAAAACAATCCCTACGTCAACTTCACAGGAAGCAGCCCACTTGCCCTCAATGCGCAACATCCAATTCCTATTGCAGCCTTGAAGAACATCCCCTACTTCACTGGAGAAAATCAGACTACTCCGAGTGATCATGTTAAAGATATTGCTAACCTTTGTGCGATCCATGAAATCAATGAAATGCAAGTGGCTGTCAAGTTGCTGGCATCTTCATTCAAGGGTAAAGCATTGCAATGGTTTAGAAGCCTTGGAGCTGGTTCTATCACAAATTGGAATCAACTTTGTATAGCACTTCATGAGCAATTTGGAGAAAAGGGAGACAACTTGTCTCTTTTGGAGTAGCCGATAACTATCAAGAGAGCTCCCAATGAGCGGTGACCGATTTCAACTTTAGATTTCAAAGGACTTGGGAGAGAATTCCAAGGTGGATCAGCCAATAGTAAAAGGTGCTTTTCTCTACTATCTCAAAGCTTTAAATTCTGATATTTCTATGTTAATTCAGTCCATGGGAGGCATAACTATCCCTATGGCTTATAAGCATTGCCATTAGGGCTGAAAATTGTTTGATCCAAGCTGGCAAACTTGCCCCTAGACCTCCCATGCCACTATTTCCAAGTTTAGAGAATCCAAACACCAGTCAAGCACCTAATTTGGCTCCTTCTCCCACTCCTAGAAATCAGAGTTCAAATGAAGCTTCCACTTCATCTCCAAGTGCCCCAAATGAGCTTCAAGAAGTCATGAAACAATTGAAAAACCTAGGCAATGAGCTGGTTACTCTCAAAAGGCAAAGCAGGCCCAAGGTTTTAGACCTTCTTATCAACCCCAAGCTCACCTAACAGTAGCCGTATCAACCACAAAGGCCTCCTAATCTAGCTACAACTATAAATCAAATAAGGCCTCCCGCCAATAGACCATTCCACCCTATAATCCAAATGCCATATCGCCTCTAAGGCATTGGTGCCAAACAAAACAACATTGCTCAGAGTATGATTGGTGTTTTCCATGTAATGAGCCTCATAACCAATCCATGTGCTTCAATGGTTCTCTAAATCAAGCATTGATGGTGACAACTACCGGTGTGGAGGGTGAGAGCAAGATCAAGGAAAACAACCAACAACAAGAAACATTCCTATATAATCAGCCCCAAATGACACCACGTTGGTGAACCGGCAAGCAGTAAGATTTATGTGGCATGAATCAAGTAGTTTCTCAAGGTGTTGCAGCCAACACAAGGTCAAAGAGGAGGAATTTGGGTGAAGAATGCCATTAGCCCCAACCAATCCACAACCTCCCATGGTTCCACAAGCGTTGGCAAACAAAATCAGTTGTCAAATGCACAAGGGCAGCCAAGAACAGCCCCTAGGCCAACTCAAATACCAGTTGTTGCTGCCCATGTGCAAGGAGTGAATGTGCAAACCAAAGGACAGCAGAGGGATACTTCATCTCCATTCAGTATCATTGATCAGATAAAGAAGATTAACGTCAATATATCAATGTGGGAATCCCTATCCATCCCAGGCCAAAGAGATCTGCTGCAAGCTGCCATAAAGGATTGGCCAACTTCGAATCAGCAAGTTTGGGATGCAAGATAGAGTGCTTGCAAATGCTGCCAAATTTTGAGGGAAATCAATGAAGGATAGCAAGGTAAAATGTTGAAGCCCCTCCTTCTATGTTTCATTGATCATTGGAAATCAGCTAGTACACATTGCATGATTGATTTCGGAGCAAGTAGTTCTCACATGCCCAAAAAATAAAGCTGATTAGCTAGGGCTCCAGTATGAAAGAATATCCAAAGGGATAGTGCAGCTAGATGGGACAGCAAAGAGTAATAGTTGGAGTGATTAGAAATTTGAGTCTTACCTGCATGCATGTCCAAATGTTGTTGTTTTACAAGATGTATCAGTCATAGACCTTCCACCACTCTTTGCCCTTTGCTTGTCAAGGGACTTCATGCCAAGATTGGGGATATTTGTCTCGCGATTGGTCACACATGCTATTCGTAACGAGGTATGGAACTAAGGCTACAATCAGGTCCGAACCTATGCAAACTTCCATATGGAGCCTTACACTCCAAGTCGATTAATGCCAATTGCTCAAAGCATTTGATCAAGAAGATCATCCAAGCACTAATGAGGCGACACCAAGGTTGGAAGCATCCTGATCTAACTCTTGATGAATGGGCAAGCAAGATCCATGCATTTGATCCTTATCAAGAAATAGAAGAATTTGAGCTAGTGGTCTATTGTTTACATGAAAAGAATCAACCTCACCCCAAAGATCACCAAGCCGATCATAAGGACAAGAATGAAGTATGGCAATTGTTCTTTGATGGGTCAAGGAGTAGACAAGGTGCAAGGCGGAGGGCTATGCTCATTTCACCACAAGGTATAAAGTATTACTCACCTTCCATTTTCAGTTTTTCTTGCTCAAACAATACAATGAGTATGAAGCCTTAATTCATGGATCGTGACCGGGCAAAGAAGAAAGGCATCGGGAATTTACAAGTATTTGGTGATAGTGAGCTGATTGTAAACCAAGTCAAAGGAAAAATGCTGCCAAAAATGATCTCACATTCAAGAACTACAAAAATCGGTAATGGGATCTTATTGAAGATTTTGAAGCTTTTAGCATCAATTCCATCCCAAGAAAAAGAATGAAGCACTGATAGGCTAGCAAAAGCAATTGGAGCTGCGTTTGATGTTGTAAAAGTATCAAAAGTGAGAAATCTTAGCCTCATATCAAATTGGTTGTGAGACCACTGTTCGGATAAAAATACAAGTTGGCAAGTCTTCGAGAATGATCAAGCAAATTGTTAATTTCCTCCAAGAAGAAGTTGAGTTCTCCGCCAGAATCAAGACAAGCTGCAGCAGCAGCAGATGGTGACGAAGTGGTGCACTGAGAACTAACAAATTACCAAAAGGCCTCATAACCTTGGAGTCAATCTTCAACCCAAATGATCAGTTTCGGAAGGAGAAAGCGAACATTCAAGTAAAGGGTGAAGATTCAAAGCCTATTTTAGTGGAAGAAGGCAAAACATTGCAAATTGGAAAAGTAAGTACCTCACAAGAGAAATCTGATTTTGTTCAGCTTTGTCAAGAGTTCCCAGATGTCTTTGCTTGGACTTACAAAGATCTAAGAGGTTTCAACCCAAAGTTGGCACAACATACTATTGAGCTGGATCCGGAATCCAAGCCTGTTAGGCAAAAGCAAAGGCCAGTCAATCCCCATATTGAACCTCTCATGAGAAAAGAGTTAAGCAAGCTTATTGAGGCCAATATCATCTTCCCCATCAAACACTCAAGTTGGGTTGCAAACTTGGTGCCAGTAAGAAAGAGAAATGGAGAAATAAGATTGTGTGTGGACTTTCACGATCTAAATAGAGCATCACTCAAAGATCATTATTTGCTTCCATCAATGGAACAAATATTCGAGTCAGAATGGTTCGAAAGGTTCTCATTGCTTGATGGCTACTCAGGCTATAATCAGATAATGGTGAAGGAAGAAGATCAATTCAAGACAGCCTTCACTACAAAATGGGGCACATATGCTTACAAGAAGATGCCATTTGGACTGTCGAATGCTGGAGCAACATTCCAGTGAGCTATGGATATGGCATTCAAAGGCTTGATCAACAAGATAGTGCTGGTATACCTAGATGATATCACTGTCTTCTCAAAGAATGCGCAAGAGACCACCTCTCTCATTTGAGGCAAGTCTTCACAAGGTGCAGGAGATTTGGAGTGTCTTTGAATCCTAAGAAGTGCATCTTTCTTGCACATGAAGGAAAGCTCCTTGGCCATATTGTCTCCAAGGAAGGATTAGTAATTGATCCAAAGAGGGTTGAAGCCATAAGAGCACTACCATTGCCAAGCCACAAGAAAGCCCTTCAGAGTTTCTTGGGAAGGATAAACTTTGTTCAGAGGTTTGTCCCAGATTTTTACAGCCCTTGTCAAGCCCATCACCAAAATTTCAAAGAAGAGCATGGCTTTCAAGTGGACATCCGAAGGCAAGGAGAGTTTTGAAGCAATCAAAGAAGCTATCTCTCAAGCACCAACTCTCATCAACCCGGACTTCTCCAAGGATTTCATCCTCTATGCATTTGGAGGTGATGACACTATTTCTGCCATTTTGGTACAGCAGAATAAGGATAATGATGAGCAGCCAATTGCCTTCTTTAGCCAGAGCCTAGATGACTATGAGGTGAGGTACTCTTTTATTGAGAAGCATGTACTTGCAAAGAATCGAAGCTTGAAGAAATTCAAGCATTTAGTCTCAAACAATAAGGTCCAGTTGCTGGTCTCACATGTTGGGGTTAAGGACTTCCTCCTCAACAAGGATTTGAATGAGAAAAGGGCAGGTTGGATCACCCGTGTCATGGAGTATGACATTGAGATCAAGATCACCAAGCTGGTAAGAGGGAAAGGATTGTGTGAGCAGCTGGTTTTGGGGAAGCAAAAAGAAGTATGCATTGAAGAAGAGGCTGTTTTAACAGTCCAGGACAGCCATGAGCCAAGTGGCAAGCAAGAAGAAGACAATGCTGCCCCCACTCCTTGCTGGACCCAAGGTATTATGCACTTCCTAGGCACAGGCCTATGCCCTCCAGGAGATGAACAAGACCCAAAGGAGACACTTCATATTGCAGGTTGTCCCGTATGCCATTGTTGATGGAGTTTTGTTCAAGAAAGATGTAAATGGAGTGCTGCTAAGATGCATTAGCACAAATCAGATTCAAAGGGTGTTGGAAGAGTTCCATGGTGGACCAACTGGTGGTCATTTTGCACCAAGAGTGACAGCTCTAAAAATCATGAAGGCTGGTTATTATTGGCCTAAGATCTTTAGTGATTGCTATGCATGGATCAAGAGGTGTAAGAATTGTGCATTCTTCACAGGAAAAGAGAGACTTGCTGCCCTTCCATTACATCCAATCTCAGTTGACCAGCCATTCATGCAATGGGGTTTGGACTTCATTGGAGTCATTAATCCCAATTCAAGCCAAGGGCACAAATGGATTTGATGACCACGAACTACTTCACCAAATGGACAGACGGCAAAGAGCACTCAAAGAGGCAAATGAGTCTAGCATCTTAGACTTTTATGAGGGATAACAACCAGATTTGGTGTACCTACTACAATAATCTCAGATAATGCTTTGGCATTCATTGGATCTAAGGTGACTGAGTGGGCTGTCAAGAACGGTATTTACCTAAGCACTTCATCAAACTATTACCCCCAAGGTAATGGCCAGGCCGAGTCCACAAACAAGAACTTGTTGAGGATCATTAGAAGGACTCTTGATGAGAATCAGAGGTCTTGGCATACCAAACTGAAATCAGCCTTATGGGCTGATAGGATAACTCCTAAAAGATCCACAGGTAACTCTCTATTCAGGCTTGTCTATGGAAGAGAAGCAATCTTGCCCATGTCACTTGAGTTGCCAACATTGGAACTCATGAAGCAGCTGGAGTTGCTAGAGTTTGAGCCCATGGAGGTGAGGTATGCAGAGTTGATGGAGCTGCAAGAGATCGGAAATCAAGCATCCCAAGCAATGGAAAAGGATCAAGCTTTGATCAAGAAGACCTTTGATAGAAAGGCAAAGGATAGATCTTTTCAGGTTGGAGATCTAGTGTTGAAATGGGATGTGGATAGAGCAAAACCAGGAAGGCATTCAAAATTTGATGCCATTTGAAGTGGCCCATACATGGTCATGAAGTGCAAGAACTAGCAATGCTTTCCAATTGGCCTCATTGGATGGTGAAGAACTACGATTCCATCAATGGAATCTATCTCAAGCATTGCTTCTAGAGGGAAGTTCACTACCTTGTAAATATTATATTAGATTTTCATTCCTCCAAGTCTTGTGCACATTGTTTTCTTGTAGGTTAGTTTTGTTTTCCTAAGTGCTTTGGCACAGCTTGCTGTCCATGGAGATGTTTTGCAATCCTTGCTTCCATCAGGTGATATTCCATCTTCCTCCTTACACATTCTGAGTCAGTTGGGGTTCTAAACTGAATATTTGATGAATCCATGCCCAATGGATCGCTTGAGCAACCGGTATCTTCTACCTAGCAAGTAGGTAACCCCACCGAGTCACCAAATTGGTATCTAAAATCCACCCCTGTGGTAATTTTGATAACATGCATTAAATTCTCAAGTCGAATGCAAATAGATTGATTCAGGGCAAAAATCATGTTTCTAGTGGTCCCCTCATATTTTTTCTAACTCCCTTCTCCAAGAAGAAAAGAGCAAGTTCGAGAAAAGGTGAAAAGTTGCTTTGAGAACTTCAGTTCAGACATCTGGGATAAGAGGACGCGAAGGACGCGAAGAGCCGCTGGATTGGCCGGGCGCAGAGAACTTCGAGCTTTAGGACATGGGACAGAGGGACACGGAAGACGCGGATAGCCGAAGGACCGGAGACCAATCACATTACGCCATGTGTCATCGGCAGAAAAGGGACAAGGAAGCCCATTTCGGGTGGATCGGAGGAATTTGTCCCAAGCAGTTTGGGACAGCCAGGCCGTGAGGACGCGAGGGACGCGAAAAGCTGGCAGAGACCCGAGACCAATCAAATCACGACACGTGTCACAAGGGGGAAACGTCCAAAAGTTCAAAGGGCGAGGTTTCAAGTGTTGGCCCGAGCCAATAGGAATTGGACACATGTCCAATGGAACAGGGAAGTGCAGAGCTCGGGGAGGAGTTAGAGAATTTGGCAAAAGTTTCGGCCAAAAAGCTAAAAGTAAAGGAAGACCCCGCGCCTGTCCTCCAATCAATGCATGCCACGTGTCCTCAGTGGCGGGGGCGCGGGGAAAAGTGAAAATGTTCCAAAATCATCAAAAGTCAAAATTTTCAAGGAAAACCCGCGGGTGAGTAGAGGAGAGAGAATTACGCATCCAATCAGCACTTGACATGTGTCATCCAGGTGGCAGAGCGCGGGAAAAATTTTCAAAACACATTTTCACCTGTTTTGTGCCCTAAATCTTCAGATCTCCATATCTTTGATCCAGAGCTCGGATTTGCACATTCTTTATATCAACGGAAAGCTTATGAAATTCTCTACATGATTTCAGGGTTAATCTTGAATTTTGGTGTAGTCTAGAGAGAGAAAGTTAAGAAATGGCTCTGACACGTGTTCATGGCCAGAAGTGACATTTCAGCGACCAAATTTAACACAGAATGGGTCACATTCTCCTGCAATCCGGTCAAAATGATACAGGGTATGGGTTTGTAAGGTCCCCCATGACATTTTAATGCATCTGCAATCAAGGAGGAATGGGCTCTCACGTTTTTATGCGTTTGTCTCCCCAGGCTCGACCTATGCGATAAAAAAAACCGGTTTTGGCTCATTTTCAAGGTGGAACATTTTTTGGCATAGAAATCTTCTTCTTTCACCTCCAGTAAGTGATTGTAGGCAAGAATCAGACCTCTTCAAAGACTGTAACAGTTTTTACCTCTCTGAGGTTGTAATGCAGTGTTTTGACATTGGAAATAATAATGCAAGCTTTGTGAATGAGTTTCAGTCCTCTGTTTGTATTATTTGCTTCATTTCAGATCCTAAATTATATCTTCTCAACCTGTGTATGTTTTATGCTACAATCTTTGGTTTGTGTCGATTTGCATGACAAGAATATTCACCACTCCTTTTGGTACATCACCATCTTTAGTTAGTTTCAATTTTTACACTTCTATCCCTGTCTCCTTGCAATTTAGAGTAGGATTAGGATCTGAACCTCTGTAGTTGTGCAAGCATTAGATCTAATCAGAGGAGTTTGAGGAACCAGCCTCTAATTTGGAGATTCCTCTCTCAATTTCACAAGTCCCACACTTGGAGAGAGGTTTCCATGTTGTGCAATCACACTGGATGCCTAAGTGATCAACCTAGAAGCCTCGATCTACATCCGTGGGTGTCCGTGAGCTCGCAACAACGGTTAATCTACAATTATATTTAATTATATTTATATTATATCATTCGGTGAACCCTGAATGATCAAACCCTACCTACCTTTAAAGTTTCCCTTTTTATGCCCATCACCCATAGTGGTCATTTTGGTCCCTTTGAGCATATTGAGCTTCCTCCATCTATCCGTAAGTTCTCTACATCAATGGTTGAATCTTTTAATCCTTTTCTTAACTCAAATAATGTTCCTCTTAAAAACATTGAAACTTATGACAATGAAAAATCATATGATGAGGACACTAATGTTGATCAAGAATAGTTAGACAAGATCACTAATTTTTGTTTTTCTTTACGTAATCATCCTACGCATATTCCACATGTCCTAAATGCTTTACTTGCTACAAAACATGCTCAAGATGCTTCCTCTCACCCTCTCATGGGTTCCTCCTCAAGCGCCAATACCTCTACACCACCATCCAATATTCATATTTCCATAGCTACAACTACCGCTCCTCTACTACCTCCGAATACTTTTGATACACAACCTAGTTCCTCTCCAAGAAATCATGACCTAGATTTTTTATGCAAGGATATACAATTCCAAATCCTCCAATTACAAAAAGCTACTTATTAATCTAATTGTATTGCTCTATTTCAAATTAGTGAAATAGAATGAAAGAAAATAAGTAACTTCAATCATGAGAGGGTTTATGGCTACCTCTAGATGAGATGATGTATATATGGGTGTAAAATATCCTCCTCACATGGAGATTGATAACATGCACAACAAAGAGAAACTAAACATGAAAAATGGATTAGCGGATAGGATGGTGCGTTTCCTTACAAATACGGTACCGAGAAGTGAAAACTTCCTAGGATGTATTTTAACCCATTTTTGATAAAATATAAATAAAATGATAATGATAATTTGCAAGAGTCTGAAATCAAACAAGAAATTTGAGATTAACTAGATAAGATAAAATTTAGATCGATTATAATAAATTATAAAATAGACCAAACTCCGAGTTGGTCGATGGTGACCCAAGACCGATGGACACGGTTTAGGTGACGGTAATAGAGTGATTAAAACATCAAGAAAGAAAATAGAAGATCGAAGGAATCTAAAGTTGATTTGAGATTGATGATGATGTTAAAGGTGTAGAATACCTTGATTTGATTTTAGACAAAAGGGATGCAAGAAAATTGTTGGATCTAATGATAAATGTGATAACAATTAATCCAGTGGATGGTGATTGAGTTAGATTGATAGCATAATGAAGCCGATAAGGAATATTTTGGGCCTTTGTATATATAGATAAGAGAAATATAGAGGTTTGAATGCTTAGGAAGTGATTGGATAGAATGTATATAAATTAGGTAACATAAAGTGAGAAGATTGAGGCATGGTCGATGATGACTTGAGTGGATCGAAGATGGTTAGATATGATGAAGATGTAATCTGAAGCTGAAGGTGTATAGAATGGTAATATTAAAGGGTTTGGGATACGGAGGGATCAAAAATATAAATCGAAGGGGTGGGTGACATGATACTAAAATAGGCATAGATTGGGTTAACGGTGACTATGAAGAGTCGGTGGTGACCAAGAAGAGATCTGAGTTTGATAAGGAGAAATATATGGAAAATGAAGGATGAAGGGGGTGGAAAAATATGGGAAAAAGGAAGATCTCTAAGATGACTAATAAAAGTACAAGGATGATGTATAATGATGAGATGATAAAAGGTCTTCAAACAAGCTTCAATTCTCCAATATCTCCAAGAGTAGCATGTAAGGGCTTCAAAGAAGCTTCAAGATGATAGTAGTGGCTCTAAGGAAGAGAGATAATCACAACCAAAATCAAAATAAATATTAAGATTTCAAAATTACATCCTCAAGAGACAATACACTTTGTTCATAGAGAGGATCATACATAGAAAATGTGTTTTGGAAGGCTGGATTATAGGGAAAATGTGAAAGTGAACAACACAAAGTATTGCACTTATGACCATTATGGTGTTAAAACATAACTAATGATATTCGGTCACATTTAAGATATTTAAGGTTTAGATGTGAAGTGAGATTATAGACCCACTATAGACACAAAAAATGGGGTAAGATGGAGATTATACATGAAATAGTTTCTCCTGGGTGATATTCCTAGGTATATGACCCTAATTAAGAGCAATATGGTGTGAACTAATTAATGTGGGAAGTTTCTTATAGATGAGAAAGTTGATCAATGTAGGAAACTTTATTAGGATGCTTAACTTTTGAATTTTTCTTTTAATTTATGGGATTAGAAGGTTGATCAATGCAGGAAGCCTTCACTGCCATGATATAGGAAAGTAGCAATCCTTTGAGGGAGTGGTCTACATTTGGATTTTTTATTTTAATTTTGAATTTTAAATTTGTAGATGGAAGGATAAGATATGCATGATAGCTTTTCTTCAAGGATCAATCTATTCTTTACGATAATTTAATATTTATATGAACCAATTTCCTTCAAGGTAACAATTTGTATTTAGATAAGATAGCTATTTGAGATGAGCATCTAGAAGTTTAAATTTTGATAGAGTTGGGGATAGTTATGTAAACCACTTGTGGAGGGGGTAATAAAGATGTACAAGTGACACCTATGGACCCTTAGCATGGTTCTAGTAAGTAGATAAGAAGGTGATGGATGTAATTATTATGGGGTCTCACCAAGAAGGGAGAACTTATCTATAAGGAATATGATATGGATAGATCCGTGGTGCTCATATTCAAGGTCATAGATAGGAAAGTGATAGTAGACCACATAATTCCAAATCATTACAATGAGAGATGGAAAGGTTGATGATGGAGATAAGATCATTGATATGAATAACATCACATCATTAAGTATGTTTCTTAGAAGCACAAAGGACTGAAAGGAGGGGTGAATCAGTCCTTTCAAACTAAATTTAATTTCAAATTACTTATTTAAATCACAACCACTTATCCAACCTTTAATGTGTGCACATCATCAAATAACATACATGAAATTAACCACGGATAAGAGAATCCACACAATAACACAAACTATGAGTGGGAAACCTCATGAGGAAGAAAATAAATTTAAACACAATATTTATATTGATATGTTTCAAATTTAGTGAGGCACCAACCCCACAAGGAGCATCAACCCCTAGTTTAGTATAACACCAACCCTACAAGGAGAAACAACCCTAGTTTTGTGAAGCACCAACTCTAAAATGAGGCTAAATACCCCCAAGATAATCAAGCACCCACTCAACCACATTATGATGAATATCTATGAGATTTTTTTCTTCCATACGCGATGAAGATTACAATTTTAGCTCACAAACACCTTTAAACCCTTGTTCAAACCCTAGGTCTTTAAACTTGCACACACTTGCACTATCTTCACTTCTCAATGCATCAAACCCTTACACACACTCTTTTTTCATCATTCAACCTATCATACATTTTCCTATATATCAACACATGCCTTCAAACATGCAAATCAATCACACCTAGGTCACACTTTTCATGCTCACTCAACTAGATAAAAATTACACCTAAAACATCACTTTTATAAGCTCTCCTTGATTCAAATTAAAAATATGTCAATTTCCCTCCTTTGGTTCAACCATACCAACTTAAAAACATCCCATATGAATCATTAAAACATTCACAATTGACCCATGTAGGTCAGCCATGCCAAAAACCTCTCACCTTGCACAAAAATACACTTATCACAAAACCATGCTTATTCAAGCTTCCATATTCACCAAACATGAGTAATATATCATAAAAACATCATAAATGGTTACACATTTACTTTAACCAATCAAATTATTTCATTTAATGGGCCCACTATCTCATTTCCTTCACAAAACAACTACTTATGGCATCTTAATTTCACCTTTGGGCCTTAGAACCATCCAAGATGATCTTAACTATGTAATTTTACCACTCTATGGAAACCTTATAACCTTTATAACACATATAATAAAGTTATACCTCTTGAAACATCCATATACTCAAACCACAACAACTTTACACTTCACCAAAACAAGCTGCCCAAAACCAATTTTACAAACTCAACTAGTTTTCACCTTGCTGATACTTTTAAGGCCTAGAAATCCTTTGATATGAACAAAATTAATCCCTCTTCACTCTAAAGGTGATAGAAAGCATCAAATCAATCATCTCATGTTCCAATCAACTCAATATTTCAGCAAAAGTAGCTTTGTCCTTAAAATAAAAAAACCTTCATCTCCACAAATTGACCTAGAAACCACATCAAATCAACTCATCATGAGACAAAACTTATACCACTAAAAATATATTTTAATCCTCTTTCCATAAAATATTGGAACTCCTTCCAAATCCAAGTGGAAGGCCTTCAACTAAGCTCATCTCTACAAACTACCTAAAACTACCCCAAAATTACCCTTTGACTAGTCAACACAAATAGAGCACACTTGACCATTTAACTACATCATCATTACATAATACCACCATGGTAATAAAAAAAAATCACATAATTTCCATTTAGTTTGCAACTCCTTTGGACAACCTTGTCCCAAACTAAACTTCTTTAGAAACAAGCCTATTTGAGTGGGGTCCACTCATCACCACAAGCACTACCATACCTTTCTGGAAACCTGGAGAGGAGTAATATACATCATAAAATCATCATACATGAACTATAAATCAATTCTAGGAACTTATGATCAATTTATCTCCTACCACTTTTGAGCTAGGGTTTCAAACACATAAAAAGTTGTTTACCTTCTTAACATTTGTTCATAAAAATATGATGATAAAATTACATCATTATTTTTGTTAAAAATTATGGACTCAATTTATAAACATTACTAAAATCCATAAGGTTTCATGTAAAGGACACAATTCAGGGTGAGCATCGAAGATCCAATTCGAGCTACAAATGACCTTCTTCTTGACCCTATTTTACCAAAACTGACATAAAATTGAAAAATATTCATCATGGAAACATGAAATTTTTCCCACAACATCATGAAAAATACTAATAACATCTCGAATCACTACCATATCACAAATAACTCTCAATCTTTCAATCACTAAGACTTGCATAACTAGCCCTTATGGTTTTACACCGTAAAGGCTATGGTGAGCTGAAACAACATCATAACTCATTATAGAAACTCTCAAAAGGCCTTAACATACTTGATACATCATAAAACAACTTCCTATATGCATCCATGAGCCTATATGGATCCATAACTCAACCTCGTGCCTCTTAGCTCCCATACGGTCCAAATAAGTACCGAAACTTGGTCACCAACCTACATCTACACCCCGAAACTCATGTGAGTCCTAAATAGTCTCAAATCATGCCCATAATGTTTTTAACATGCTCTAAAGTCACCAAGAATATTCAACCACCATTTACCAACACCTAGGCTAGCTAGGTCACTTGATTAGGCTTGTAAGAACAAGTAATTATCACTTAATCAAATTAAGCAACCAAGAACATACCTAAATATCCATTTCATCATCACTCGAGATCATTAATAGGGTTTTAAATATATGAAAACACCTAAACCACAACATGCCAACAATGTTAATAGTATAAGGGTTACAAGTGTAAGGCATTGGGAGGTTCCATTTTCAACTTACCATCAAGATATGTTGAACAATAGGCTCAAACCCATACTTATGCATGATAATATATGGTCTAATGTAGTTAGGAGAAAATTTTCCATGTTGAATCCTCTCTACAATAGTGATGTTTTGATTTTTTAAAGAAAAAGGTCACTAATGTTAAGTCGCGTTCCTTTAGATGTTTTTATAAGCATGTTTGATGTACTATTGATAGACATGATGGTGTTGAAGAGAGATTAAATGATGCTTGTCTAGTAGTTCTAGTTTTTCTATATGTTCCTAATGATAGTCCTCATCAAAGACGAAGTTGTGAATAGATACACACAAATATGGGATCTAGACTTCGAGAGGAAGAACGTCATGAGCCATTGACAAGAGAGAAAGGAGTAGTTCCGTAGAGGTGTGAATGCTAGTCTTATAGGCCTAACAAACAAAGGGGATGTGAAGATGCCAATTCCGACCTTCCTTAACAACAGCTTTGGAAAGGATATTTCCAATAATCTTATTAGTAGCTTTGGCTTGACCACGAGTTTGAGGATACTAAGGGGAGAAAAAGCTAAGCTTGATTTTGAAAGAGATGCAAAGCTTCTTACGGTATTTATTTTTGAAGTAATTTCCATTTTTCTATGATGATTTTATGAGAGACACCAAAACGGTAGATGATATGTTGATAGACAAAATCGATGATTGTTTTAGCTTTAATTTATATAAGTGGAATTGTTTCTACGTATTTGATGAAGTACTTAGTAGTAGTGATGATAGAGTGATGGCATTGGGAAGAACATGGATTGATGAGACCAAATGAGGTTGAGGCCCCACTACGAGAAGAACCAAAGATATTGAGTTGTAAGGCCGACTAGGAATGAGGATGAGATTAGAATGTTGTTGGCACTTGATGCACTTTTTAAGTATTCATAAAAGTCGTGATTGAGGGTGGGCTAATAAAAGTACAAGTCAAGAATGTGTTTGGAAATGGCCAAACCACTAACGTGGCCACCACAAATTTTGTCATGGACTTCTTAGATGACATAGATATATTCATATGATTTAAGGCAATGATAAGTAGGATGCATTCAAAACCACGTTTGTAGAGGACATCGCCAAGGATGACATAGAAATTAACACATTGAAGAAATGACCTCCTACCATTTTTGGATAGCTCAAAGGGAATTTTAGATATGGACGGGTGGTCAAATATGTGAGAGTAGTAGGTATCAGATTGGTTAGTATGAACATAATTAACACAAGGAAGCTTATGGACATGGGATGACTGATTGAGGCAATGAACAATTATTAAGATGTTAGTTTATTTGGTTTCCCATGGGACAAGAGATGTGATGGATGCCTTAGTGTCTATGAAATGATTAGATGAATGAGGGAAGGTTTGGAAGGATTAGAATTCGAAGGTCTCAATAAGAAATTAGACGATGTCCTTATATTTTTGAAGAAATTTGTTTTTACATTGATAGGTTCCTTTCACTTGGTTAATGATAAGTTGATAATCAATGTAAATGTTAAGGATTTATACACCAAGAATGACAATGGCCTTAATACCCAAGATAAGGACTTCATACTTAGTTGTATAGTTATTACATTCAAAATAGAAATTATACGTGATGGGGATAGGGTAACCCAAAGAGGAATGATAATGACGCTAACTCCTCCCACTTTCGACACTTAGAACCATGAAATAAAAGTTTCATTTTCAGGGATAGAATTTTTATCGATAGTATGGATAGATTCTTCGGGAATTTTTCACAAGGAAGATGATTGTCAAGAAGAGGGGCTTCAATAACTTGATCAACAACATTCTAGCCCTTGATAGATTTATGTGAGATGAACTATAGATAAAACTCAATCATGAACATGATGCAATGTGTGATGTGGTTGTTATGATAAGGTGTAGAATGTATGATTTTGATTGGATGGAATATGGTCACAACATAGGTTTTGTGATTAATAAAATCATGACGAAGTTGAGAGGTGGTGAAGAAAAGAGCAGAACACAACTTTTGAGATTGAGTGTGTCGAGTCTCATAATCGTAAAGAGTGTGAGTGATGTAATAGAATTCATGTTCCCTTCCTTACTCATCATGATGTGTCAACATGGCACCTAGAACATGATCAATGATAGATCTCAGTAAAGATATAAAGGCTCCCCCTTCGTGTGGAGGTATGAGCACATGCAAGGAAAGAAGATACCGCTTGAGATCATTGAAGGAATTTTGGAAATTATCATCCCAATTAAAGTGAATTTATTTGCAGAGATGATGGTGTAAAGGTTGGCAATGATTAGAAAGTTGTGAGATGAAGCAAAAAACTGATTAAAGTCATCCTTCAAGACCGCAAAACTACTTAAGATTCAAAGGAGGAGGCATCTTGAGGATGTATTTGATTTTTATGGGGTCAACCTCAATACCCCTAATAGAAATGATGATACCAAGGAGCTTTCAGTTAAAAATTTGAAAACACACTTGACGGGATTAAGACAAGAATAATTGAATAAGACATGTGAATAAAGTTATAAGGAAGGAAATATAATCTCATCGGTGTTTGGATTTACCTAAGAGGTCATTGATGTAATTATCTATGGTTTTATGGATAAGGTCATGGAAGATATAGGTCATATCCACCTTTGATATGTGGCTAATGTTTTTTTAAAATAAAGGGCATGAAACGATAACAAAATTTCCCCCATTGAGTGATTAAATAAGTCTTATGTTGGTCTTCTAATGTGATGAGGATTTTTCAGTAGCTAAAAAACCATCCATAAGCAAAATCATTTCATGGTTGGTTGTCATGTCGACTAACTGATCGATGTTAGGAAGGGGAAGCCATCCTTAGGGAAAGCAATATTTAAGTCTCAAAAGTCTATATAGATGCAAATATTTCTAGAGGATTTGGATGTTGGGGTTAGCACACTAGTTGTACAGACAATATATCAGATATAAACATACATGTAAATAAAATCAGATATTTTACCATAAGAAATATACAAAAAAAGAGACAAATCAACACTAGATTTAACGTGGTTCATCTAGTGTGGGCTACATCCACCAAGAAACAATCCAATCTATTATCCAAAGCTTTGATAAGATATACAATGAAGATTTACAATCTTCCACACCTCTCAAATGTACAATACTTTCTTTCTCTCAAGCTTTTGTTTCATCACTAAGAATTCTCACTCTCACCAACTTTTGCAAGTTCTTATTAATTCTTGTTAATCCTTACTTCTAAACCCTAGCTTTCATGCTTATATAGTCATTTATAGACTTATGGCACTTAGCCATGCAATTACAATCAATAGATATACTTTAATGCTAAAAATAGATCTAATTTCTGAGAGTTAATTAAAACATCCTGCATTACGTAAGTAAGCGATGTCGATTCCTCCTTGCCCTGACAGATGCAGCCGGTTCCCCCAAGCGATGATGGTTATTTTGTTTTCCAAAAAAATTCACATTACAAGCTAAATTGAAGTAATTAAGCTCCACAACTCAACAATCTCCCACTTAGAGATTAATTACCGCACCATACCATGTACAATGTCATTCTTGGATCCTTCCTTTTTTTTTCTTCCTCTTAAAGTCTCAAACTTAAAGACCAACAAAAGTGGAGTGTATCTCCAAATGGCTAACTCCTTTACATCTTTCCTTCTCTTGTGCCTCAGTCAAAATATTTTGTTTTTAGGCACTCAAAACCTTCTAGAAATGGCACCATTGGATAGAGATCTTTCTCAGCTTTCAGAAAGGTAAATTTTTCCTCCTAACTCCATGTATTTTTCAAGTTATGGCTCGGCGGAGTTTTGGTGGGAAATTTTCCCTAGAAGGCCCGCAGCCAATCAGGAGCTGCCACATGTCCAGGGGAAAAAACACCAAGCAACCCGAAGGAAAAAATGGTCAGGAAGGGCCCACACCCAATCAGAATGTGCCATGTGGCACCTAGAGTGGCGGAGTGTGGGGAAAATTTTAAAAATTTTCCAAAGACCAAACGGGTAAAAATTCAAACTTTTTGCCCGCCGATCCGATTTTGGCCTGTTTTTGCCCTAAAACTTCAAATCACCATATCTTTCGATCCAGAGCTTGGTTTTTCACATTCTTTATATCAATGGAAATATGGTGAAATTCTCTACATGATTCTAGGGTCAATTTTTCATTTTGGTTGAGTTTGGAGAGAGAAAATAAAGAAACTCCCCTCGTACACGTGGCCATGAACAAACTGACGTTTCAACCACCGTTTTAATGAAGAATGGCTCGCATTCTCTCCCAGCATGGTTAAAAATGCTAGGGAATGGGTTTTTAGGTCACCCATGCTATTTTGAATGTAATTTGGTCAATGGTTGAATGGCTTGCATGTTTTCCGTGTTTCTCTCTCCTGGGGGTCGTGGCTTGCACTGTAAAAGCCAGAATGAGTTCATTTTGCAAGGGGAGACACCTTTTCAGCTCTGCAACTTCCTTTTCTTCCTTCTTTGGTAGAATTTGTGAAGAAATTTTTACCTTTCCATGTAATACAACACTTTTTCTTGCCTCTGGATCACTGTAATGCACTGTATTGGATCTGAATGTTGATATATGTTCTGTGATTAAATTCCTCAATCCTTTCATATATCTATCATTGATTTCTTGATCTTTCATTACATTTTGAGCATTTTGTGCATGTTTTGTGTTGTGTTTCCTTGTGGATTATGTATTTCATGTAGTCAGGTGTCTACAACTCCTTTGGTGCATCACCTTAGCATTAGTTTTAGTTTCTTTTACTCTCTCTATCTTTGTCTCCTTGGAATCTAGAGTAGATTTAGGATTCAAACCTCTGCGCAATTGTGCAAGTGATAAATTGATCGGAGGAGTTGAGGAACCAACCTCTAATCTAGAGATTCCTCTTCCATTTTGCAAGTCCCACACTTGGGAAGAGGATTCAATGTTGTGTAATCACACTGGATGCATATGATGATCAAACTAGAAATCTGATCAACATCTAGGGGTGATGTTGATTTGCAAAAATAGTTTTGGCACGCCCAGTGGGAGCTTAAAGCTCTTCATATTCATTGCAACAAAATTGATGTGCATTTGTTGCAAGTTTCTTGCTTTAAAATAGCTATAAATTACACATCTAGCGACTCCAAGGAAGAAGAATCAGCTGGTTTTAGCAGTGCAGACCTGAAAACTCATGAGAAGAATCACTACAAGGTCAAGAGCTGGAGAAGAAGAGGCGTTGTTTGAATATCTATAGTTATCTCCAAGAATAAGGCAAAGTGGGAGGAGAATCCAAAGGTCTCCATCTCCACCAAACATAACTCTCTCAACTCCTCCACCTGGTAGGCCTTTCATTCAATCAACAAGGGTTCTAAGGCCAATCAGAATGGCACAAAACAACCCCTATGTCAATTTCACTGGCAGCAGCCCACTTGCTCTCAATGCACAAAATCCAATCCCAGTTGTAGCATTGAAGAACATTCCATACTTCACTGGAGAAAATCAGACCTCACCTGGTGATCATGTTAAGGATATTGCTAACATTTGTGCAATCCATGAGATCAATGAGATGCAAGTTGTTGTCAAACTATTGGCATCTTCATTCAAAGGGAAAGCTTTGCAATGGTTCAGGAGTCTTGCCTCAGGTTCTATTCAAAATTGGAATCAGCTATGTATAGCCCTCCATGAGTAGTTTGGGGAAAAGGGAGACAACTTGTCCCTTTTGGAGCAGCTGACAACTATCAAAAGAGCTCCCAATGAGTAGCTGACTGATTTTAATTTCAGATTTCAAAGGACTTGGGAGAGAATTCAGTGGGCATCCAAGCCCAATAGTAGAAGGTGCTTTTCTTTATTACCTTAAAGCTTTAAATTCTGATATTTCTATGTTAATTCAGTCCATGGGAGGCACAACTATCCCCATTGCTTATAGCATTGCCATTAGAGCTGAAAATTGTTTGATTCAAGCTGGAAAGCTTGCTCCTAGACCCCCAATGCCATTATTTCCAAGTTTAGAGAGCCCAAACACTAATCAAATGCCTAACTTAGCTCCTATTCCCACTCCTAGAAATCAGAATTTAAATGAAGCTTCCACTTCATCTTCTAGTGCCTCAAACGAGCTTCAGGAAGTCATGAAGCAATTGCAAAATCTAGGCAATGAGCTGGTTACTCTCAAAAGGCAGCAAGCTCAAGGTTTTAGACCTTCTTTCCAGCCCCAAGCTCAGCCTAACAGGCAGCCATATCAACCCCAAAGACCACCCAATCCAGCTGCAAATCCAAATCAAGCAAGGCCTCCTGCCAATAGACCATTTCAGCCCTATAATCCCAATGCTACATCTGCCTCTAAAGCATTAGTGCCAGTACAAAATAACATGGCCCAAGAGTATGATTGGTGTTTCCCATGTAATGAACCTCACAACCAGTCCATGTGTTTCAATGGTGCCTTGAATCAAGCATTAATGGTGACAGAAACTGGTGTGGAGGGTGAAGGTAGTCAAGGAAATGACCAACAACAAGGAACATACCAGCAGCAATCAGCTCCAAATGATACCACACTTGTAAACTGGCAGGCAGAAGATTTTTGTGGCATGAACCAGATAGTTTCCCAAAGTGTTGCAGCCAACACAAGATCAAAGAGAAGAAATTTGGGTGAAGAGCAACCATTGGCTCCAAGTAATTCACAACCTCTTGTCATTCCACAAACTATTGGAAAGCAAAATGCAATCCCAAGCACACAAGGATTGCCTAAAATAGTTCCTAGGCCAGCCCAAGTGCCAGTTGTTGCTACCCATGCACAAGGAATGAATGTGCAGGCCAAGGGACAGCAAAGAGATGCTTCATCTCCATTTAGTATCATTGATCAGATGAAGAAGACAAATGTAAACATATCAATGTGGGAATCACTCTATCTATCCGTGCCAAAGAGATTTGCTACAAGGCTGCCATGAAGGATCGGTCAACTTCAAATCAGCAAGTCCAAACACATGAGAAGGTGCTCACAAATGCTGCCTGACTGAGGGGAATCATGGAGGACAAAGCAAGGTAAAATGTTAAAGCCCCTCCATTCTATGTTTCATTGATCATTGGAAATCAACTAGTGCACAATTGCATGATTGATTCCGAGCAAGTAGTTCAGTAATGCCCAAGCAAATAGCTGATCAGTTGGGAATCTAGTATGAAACCATATCCAAAGGGGTAGTGCAACTAGATGGGACAGCAGTGACAACAGTTGGGGTGATTAAAAACTTGAGTCTTACCTTGCATGCATGTCCCAATGTGGTTGTTTTGCAAGATGTATCAGTAATAGACCTTCCACCACTTTTTGCCCTATGTTTGTCAAGGGACTTCACAGCCAAGATCGGAGGTTACTTGTCTGCTGATTGGTCACACATGCTATTTAGAACAAGATATGGAACCAAAACCACAATCAGGTCTGAGCCTATTGCAAACTTTCACATTGAGCCCTACACCCCAAGTCAGATCAATGCCAATTGTTCAGCGTTTGATCAAGAAGATCACCCAAGCACTGATGAAGCTGACACCAAGGTGGGAAGCATCCCAGATCTAACTCTTGATGAATGGGCAAACAAGGTGCATGCTTTTGATCCTTATCAAGAAGTAGAAGAATCTGAGCTAGGAGTCTATTGCATACATGAAGAAGAGCAGCCTATTCCTAGCATCACCAAGCCAAACCACAAAGATGACAATGAGGTATGGTAGTTGTTTTTTGATGGATCAAGGAGTAGACAAGGTGCTGGAGGGGGAGCCATGCTGGTTTCACCTCAAGGAGTAAGGTATTATTCAGCTTTTAGGTTTCAGTTTGCATGCTCAAATAACACTGCTGAATATGAAGCTTTAATACAAGGATTGCATTGGGCAATCAAGAGAGGAATAAAGAACTTGCAAGTCTTCGGTGATAGTGAGTTGATTGTCAACCAGGTCAAGGGGCAGCATGTTGTCAAGAATGATCTACTCAAGTGCTACAAGAACAGGGTGTGGGACCTCATTGAAGATTTTGAGGGTTTTGGCATCAAATCAATTCCTAGGAAAGAGAACCAAGCTCTTTGACTTGCTTGCAGCAGTTAGGGCAGCCTTTGACGTTGTGGAGAGCATTCAAAAGGACAAGGTACAGCCAAACATCCATGTGATTGTGAGGCCTTCAGTGCCAGACAACAATGTAAGTTGGCAAGTGTTTGAAAATGATCAGCAAATCATCCATTTCTTGTAAGAAGAGGCTGAGTTCTTAGCTAAAAATCAAGGAAAGTTGGAGCAGCAGTATGGTGACCAAGTGGTGCAGCTGAGAACCAACAAACTACCAAAGGGGCTTATTACTTTGGAGTCCATTTTTAATCCTAATGATCGGTTTAGGAAGGAGAAAGCAAACATCCAGTGAAAGAGAGAAGATTCAGTGTCCATCTCGGTGGAAGAAGGCAAATCACTCCAAGTTGGCAAGATGACAACCGAACCAAGAAAGGTATGAGTTCATACAACTTTGTCAAGAATTCCCTGATGTTTTGCTTGGAGCTATGAAGATTTGAAAGGTTTCAATCCTAAGTTAGCTCAACACACTATTGAATTGGACCCAAATACTAAACCCATCAGGCAAAAACAAAGGCCAGTCAATCCACACATGGAGCCTCTCATGAGGAAGGAATTGAATAAGTTGATAGAATCAAGAATCATATTCCCAATCAAGCATTCTAGTTGGGTTGCCAACTTGGTCCCAGTTAGGAAGAAGAGTGGGGAAATCAGATTGTGTGTTGATTTCAGAGATTTGAATAGAGCATCTCTCAAGGACCATTACCCACTTCCTTCCATGGAGCAGATTTTACAAGTTGTTGCTGGCTCGAAAGGTTTTCATTGCTTGATGGCTACTCAGGGTACAATCAGATTATGGTGAAGGAAGAAGATCAGTTCAAGACAACCTTCACAACCAAATGGGGAACTTATGCATACAGAAAATGCCATTTGGGCTGTCCAACGCTGGAGCTACCTTCCAAAGAGCAATGGACATGGCGTTCAAAGGTTTGATTAACAACATGGTGCTGATATATCTTGATGATATCACTATTTTTTCAAAAAATGCAGCAGACCACCTCCTTCATTTGAGACAAGTATTCACAAGGTGCAGAAGATTTGGAGTCTCCTTGAATCCTAAGAAGTGTGTTTTTCTAGCCCATGAAGGAAAGCTCCTTGGCCACATTGTCTCTAAAGAAGGATTGGCAATTGATCCAGAAAGAGTTGAAGCCATAAGAGCACTACCATTGCCAAGCCACAAGAAGGCCCTTCAGAGTTTCTTGGGGAGAATAAATTTTGTTCGGAGGTTTGTCCCAGATTTTGCAGCCCTTGTCAAACCTATCACCAAGATGTTGAAGAAAAGCATGGCTTTCAAATGGACAATAGAAGGCAAGGAGAGTTTTGAAGCAATCAAAGAAGCCATCTCTCAAGCACCAACTCTCATCAACCCGGACTTCTCCAAGGATTTCATCCTCTATGCATTTGGGGGTAATGATACCATTTCTGCCATTTTGGTATAGCAGAACAAGCACAATGATGAGCAGCCAATTGCTTTCTTCAGCCAAAGCCTGGAGGACTATGAGGTGAGGTATTCTTTTATTGAGAAGCATGTTCTTGCAGTAATAAGAAGCTTGAAGAAATTCAAGCATTTAGTCTCAAACAACAAGGTCCAATTGTTGGTTTCTCATGCGGGGGTTAAAGACTTCCTCCTCAACAAAGACTTGAATGAAAAAAGGGCAGGTTGGATTACTCGTGTCATGGAGTATGACATTGAGATCAAAGTCACCAAGTTGGTAAGAGGAAAAGGATTGTGTGAGCAGCTGATCTTGAGCAAACAAGAGGAATCATGCAACGAGAAGGAGGTTGTTTTGGTGTTGCAAGACAGCCATGAGCAAGGAAGCACTCAAGAGGAGAATGATGGTGTCCCCACTCCTTGCTAGACCCAAGGTATAATGCACTTCCTAAGCACAAGTCTATGCCCTTCGGAGATGAACAAGACCCAAAGAAGACACTTCAGATTGCAGGCTGTCCCATACGCCCTTGTTGATGGTGTCTTGTTCAAGAGAGATGTGAATGGAGTGCTGCTGAGATGCGTTGGCAAAAATCAGATTCAAAGGATGTTGGAAGAGTTCCATGGTGGACCAGCTGGTGGTCATTTTGCACCAAGAGTGACAGCTCTAAAGATCATGAGGGCTGGTTATTATTGGCCCAAGATTTTTAGTGATTGCTACGCATGGATCAAGAGGTGCAAGAATTGTGCATTCTTCATAGGTAAAGAAAGACTAGCTGCCCTTCCATTGCATCCAATTTCAGTTGACCAGCCATTCATGCAATGGGGTTTGGACTTCATTGGAGTCATTAATCCCAATTCAAGTCAAGGGCACAAGTGGATTTTAACAGCCACATATTACTTCACCAAGTGGACTGAAGTAGTAGCACTCAAGGAAGCAAATGAATCTAGCATCCTAGATTTCTATGAGGGAATAGCAACCAGATTTGGCATACCAACTACAATAATATCAGATAATGCATTGGCATTCATTGGATCCAAGGTGACTGAATGGGCTGTCAAGAATGGGATCTACCTAAGTACTTCATCAAACTATTACCCTCAGGGTAATGGCCAGGCTGAATCTACAAACAAGAACTTGTTGAGGATCATTAGGAGGACTCTTGATGAGAATCAGAGGTCTTGGCATACCAAATTGAAATCAGCCTTATGGGCTGATAGGATAACTCCCAAGAGATCTACAGGTAACTCTCCATTCAAGCTTGTTTATGGGAGAGAGGCAATTTTGCCCATATCACTTGAGTTGCCAACATTGGAACTCATGAAACAGTTGGAGTTGTTGGAGTTTGAGCCCATGGAGGTTAGATATGCAGAATTGATGGAGCTCAAGAGATCGAATCGGGCATCCCAAGCAATAGAGAAGGATCAAGCTTTGATAAAGAAGACCTTTGATAGAAAGGCCAAGAATAGATCCTTCCAAGTTGGAGATCTAGTGTTAAAATGGGATGCAGAAAGAGAAAAACCGGGAAGGCATTCAAAATTTGATGCCATTTGGAGTGGCCCATACATGGTCACAAAGTGTAAGGACAACAATGCCTTCCAATTGTCTTCATTGGATGGTGAAGAATTGTAGATTCCAGTCAATGGAATCCATCTAAAGCATTGCTACTAAAGGGAAATTATCCACCTTGTAAATATTAGCTTAGGTTTTCATTCCTCCAAGTGCTTGTGCACATTGTTTTTTTGTAGGTTAGTTTTTCTTTCCCTAAGTGCTTTGGCACAGACTTGTTGTTCCTGGGAATGTGTTTGCAGGCCTTGCTCCATCAGGTGATTTTCCATGTTCCTCTTTGCAACGTTCTAGTCAGTTGGGGTATTAAACAGAGAATCAAGTGACTCCATGCCCAATGGATTGCTTCAGGCAACTGGTAACTTCATCCAGCAGGTAGATGACCCCTCTGAGTCACCAAAATTGTTATCCCAAATGTGCCCCCTGCTCATTTTGTGGCTAACTCCTTTACATCTTTCCTTCTCTTGTGCCTCAGTCAAAATATTTTGTTTTCAGGCACTCAAAACCTTCTAGAAATGGCACCATTGGATAGAGCTCTTTCTCAGCTTTCCAGAAAGGTAAATTTTTCCTCCTAACTCCACGTATTTTTCAAGTTATGGCTCAGCGGAGTTTTGGTGGGAAATTTTCCCTAGAAGGCCCGCAGCCAATCAGGAGCTGCCACGTGTCCAAGGGCGAAAAACACCAAGCGACCCGAAGGAAAAAATGGTCAGGAAGGGCCCACACCCAATCAAAACATGCCATGTGGCACCTAGAGTGGTGGAGCATGGGAAAATTTGAAAAATTTTCCAAAGACCAAACGGGTAAAAATTCAAACTTTTTGCCCGCCGATCCGATTTTGGCCTGTTTTTGCCCTAAAACTTCAAATCGCCATATCTTTCGATCCAGAGCTCGGTTTTCACGTTCTTTATATCAATGGAAATATGGTGAAATTATCTACATGATTTATGGGGTCAATTTTTCATTTTGATTGATTTTGGAGAGAGAAAATCAAGAAACGCCTCTAGTATGTGGCCATGAACAGAACTGACGTTTCAACCACCGTTTTAATGAAGAATGGCTCGCATTCTCTCCCAGCATGGTTAAAAATGCCTAGGAATGGGTTTTCAGGTCACCCATGTTGTTTTGAATGCAATTTGGTCAATGGTTGAATGGCTTGCATGTTTTCCCGCGTTTCTCTCTCCTGGGGGTCGTGGCTTGCACTGTAAAAGCCAGAATGAGTTCATTTTGCAAGGAGAGACACCTTTTCAGCTCTGCAACTTCCTTTTCTTCCTTCTTTGGCAGAATTTGTGAAGAAATTTTTACCTTTCCATGTAATACAACACTTTTTCTTGCCTCTGGATCACTGTAATGCACTGTATTGGATCTGAATGTTGATATATGTTCTGTGATTAAATTCCTCAATCCTTTCATATATCTATCATTGATTTCTTGATCTTTCATTACATTTTGAGCATTTTGTGCATGTTTTGTGTTGTGTTTCCTTGTGGATTGTGTATTTCATGCAGTCAGGTGTCTACAACTCCTTTGGTGCATCACCTTAGCATTAGTTTTAGTTTCTTTTACTCTCTCTATCTTTGTCTCCTTGGAATCTAGAGTAGATTTAGGATTACAAACCTCTGCAATTGTGCAAGTGATAAATCTGATCAGAGGAGTTGAGGAACTAGCCTCTAATCTAGAGATTCCTCTTCCATTTTACAAGTCCCACACTTGGGAAGAGGATTCAATGTTGTGCAATCACACTGGATGCATATGATGATCAAACTAGAAATCTGATCAACATCCAGGGCTTGTTGATTTGCAACAATAGCTCCTCCTACCATCTAGATCTCCACCATATCTCGAATCAACATAGCCATATAATGAAATATCTAAACCTTCATAAGCATAACTACATGCTAGATGTCCCTTTTAAATACCTAAGTATCCATTGGACTGCTTCCAATGCTCTTTACCTGGATTGGCCATATATCTACTCACAAATCCCACTGCCTATGCAATGTCTGGTCTGGTACAAACCATAGCATACATGAGACTCCCAACTGCTGAAGCATATGGCACTCATGTCATGTATTTGACCTCCTCATGTGATGATGGACACTGATATTTTCTCAATTTGAAGTGTCTAGCCATAGGTGTACTAATAGGTTTTACATTCTGCATGTTGAACCTTTCTAACACCTTGTAGATATAATCCTCCTGAGACAAATACAATTTCTTATTTTTCCTATCTCTGTGTATTTGCATACCAAGGATTCTTTTTGCAACTCCTAAATCCTTCATAGCAAATGTGTGAGCTAGCTTTCCCTTAATCTCACCAATGTCCTACATACTAGATCCTGCAATAAGCATATCATCCACATATAGTAACAAAATAATATATCTCCCATTTTAAATCTTCTTGAAATAAACACAATGGTCAGATTCACATCTCAAGTAACCATGCTCATGCATAAAACTATCAAACCTCATGTACCATTGTCTTAGAGCTTACTTGAGCCCATATAGGCTCTTTTTCAACCTGCACACTAATTTCTCCTTACCCTTGAATTCATACCCAAGCGGTTGTTGCATATAAATCTCTTCATCCAAATCACCATGAAGGAAATCCATCTTCACATCTAGTTGCTCTAAATTTAAATCTTCTACTACAACTAAACTCAATACAATACAAATAGAAGTCATTTTAATAACAGGAGAAAATATTTCACCAAAGTCAATACCTACTTTTTGTGTAAATACTTTTACTACAAGCCTTTGCCTTGTATCTTTTTGTCCACCCTCTTCTTCCTTAATCATGTAAACCCACTTGTTCTACAATTTCCTCTTACCTACTGGAAACTTAACCAAATCCCAAGTCTAGGTTCTATTCCAAGGAGTCCATCTCCTCATCCATGTCATGCTCCCACTGGATGTGGGTCTCATCCTGCATTACTTCTTCAAAACTTTCTGGTTCACCATTATCATTCAATAATAAATAAAATAGAGAAGGTGTAAATATTTTTGGAGGTTTACTTACCCTTGTGACCTTCTCATAGGAGTTTGGGGTACAGAGGCTCAATCTAGACCTCCTAGACATTTGTATCCAAATATGATAGTGACCGACGCCGGTCACCTCTAACTAACATTGGTTCTGCTAACCGATGCCGGTTTGGATCTTCTGTAACCGATACTAGTTCATCCGACCGATGTTGGTCAAGGTTTAACTAACACCGTTATTGTGTAACCCTATCAGTAATACTTTTAATCCGAGAGTTCATTTTCATTCACAAACTTCTCAACCGGTTCATCCTGTGTACCAAAATTTGATCCTTTACATTCTCTTTTCATTCCATTCAACATCACGACTCCTAATAATTTTAGAATTCTCTAAATCCTAAAAATGGAATCTGAAATCACCAAATCCATAACCAATGAAAGTGCATCTCTTGGATTTTACATCCAACTTTTTCTATTTTCCTATCAACATGCACAAAAGCTTCTAAACCAAAAACTTTAAGAAAAGAAAGATCTACCTCTTTTCCGATCCAAGCTTCCTCTAGTATTCCTCCATCTAGTGAACTTGAAGGCCCATGGTTAATCAAATAAATTGTTGTATTAACGCTTCTTCCCAAAAGCGCAAAGGCAATCCAAAATCTATCCTCATACTTCTAGACATTCCACGATTGTCTTGTTCATTATTTTAGTAACACACCATTCTCCTGTGGTGTTCTTGGAACCATTCTTTCTCTACATATCTCATTCACTGAATAATAATCATTAAAATATTTGTTATAGTATTCACCACCATTATCAGATCTAAGGCACTTTAACTTAGAATTTGATTCATTCTCAACAATGTCTTTCCATCTTTTAAAAGTCTCAAAAACATCAGATTTACGTTCAATACAATAAACTCATACCTTCTTATAGCATCATCAATGAAAGTAACATAATACTGGGATCCACCATGAGAAGCTACCTAAGGTGGTCCCCACACATCTATGTGTACAAGCTCCAATTTATGCTCCTTAGCCCTAACTTTGAGAAATCTTACTCTCCTTTTCTTGAGAAAGACACAATGCTCAAAGAATTCAAGATCTAAATATTTCAAATATGATAACTTACCCTTAGTCTTTAAGATATGCATTCCTTTTTGAATCATATGGCCCAACTGGTTATGCCACATGCATGCATCTAAATTTGAAGTAGATAATGTAGAAAAGGAATCAGTAATATAAGTAGATAAATATAACGTTCCTACCTTCTTACCTCTTGCCACAAAAAAATCACCCTTGGTGACTTTTCAAGAGTCTCCTGTAAAAGTAACCATGTAACCAAATTCACCTAAGTTTGCCCCTGTAGAAATAAGATTCCTCTCGAGGCTTGCACATGCCTCACATCTTCCAATACACATGTATTTCCATTTTGCAATTTTAGATGAACTTCCCCTTTACCACTAATACTGCAAGGTTCATCAACACCCAAATAAACATGCCCAAATTTTCCCTGGACATAATTTCTGAAATAATCCTTATTAGGGGTTGCATGAAAAGAAGCTCCTGAATCTAAAACCCATGATTCAATTCTATTATCTAAAGAAATAATAAGATCATCTTGCATTACCTCTGATGTAGCAAGATTTAATTCTTTACCTTTTCTAGTTGTTGGTCCTATTTGTCCTTTGACCAACAATATTTATTTCGCATGTCCTTTCTTTCCACATTTACAACAAGTAATTCCCTTACTTATGGATTTAGATATGTTATCCCTTGACTTTGATTTCCCATTACTCTTACTCTTGGATCTCTCCTTCTTCCTACCCCTACTTTCTACATTCAAAGCATTCCTAGATGATGATTCCTCTGTACTCTTCTTATGAATTTATTCATTCAAGATTATACTAACCACATCATCAAACTTCAAAATATTATTAGCATATGTTGTATTACTAATAGCCATTACCAAGTTATCCCAACTATCAAGTAAATAACATAAGAATAAAAGTGCTTTCACTTCATCATCAAACAATATATCAACCGATTTTAACTGATTTACAATAGATCTGAAATCATTCAAATGACTAGATGCATATCCACCTTCATGCATCTTAGAACTAAATATTTTCTTCATCAAATAAAATTTATTTGAAGCACTAGGTTTTTCATATAAATTAGCAAGAGATTTCATTAACCCTATCATGTAGAGACGCTTCTCGTAATATTTGGAAGCCACGAGATGCCTGCCAAGTTCAATCTTATAGATCCCAAAGCCTTTCTGTCAAGAATCTTCCATTCTTCATCAGTCATCTTTGTAGGTCTAGACTTCTCATCCAATGATAAATATAAATCTCTTTGATATAGAGAATCTTCAACCTGCATTTCCATAATTGATAATTTCAGCCGTCAAATTTCTCTACCTTGTATTTTTTTTTCTTACCATTGTTGTAGCTCCCACTAAATTAGAAACCCCTCTCGTGTGTAAATCTATCAACACACAAAACCCTCAAACAAACCTTTCGATACCATTTGTTGGGGTTAGCACACCAGCTATACATAAAATATATTAGATCTAAGCATATATGCAAATAAAAGTAGATATTTTACCAAAAGAAATATACAAAACAAGAGACATAAATCAACACCAAATTTAACATGGTTTACCTAGTGTGGGTTACATCCAAAAGAAACAAGCCAATCTATTATCCAAAGCTTTGACAAGATATACAATGAATATTTACAATCTTCCACACCTCTAGATGTACAAGACTTTTCTTTCTCTCAAGATTTTGCTTCATCACCAAGAATTCTCACTCTCACCAACTTTTGCAAGTTCTTCTTAATTCTTATTTCTAAACCCTAGCTTTCATGTTTATATAGTCGTTTATAGACTTAGGGTACTTATTCATGTAATTATAATCAATAGATATACTTTAATACTAAAAATATATCTAATTCCCGAGGTTTAATTAAAACATCCTTGCATAAATAAGCGATGTTGGTTCTCCCTAACCGATGTTGGTTTCTTCCGACGATCGATCGATGTCGGTCTGGGTGACCGATGCGATTCCCCAACCGATTATTATTATTGTGTTTTCCAAAGAAGTTTCACATTGCAAGCTAAACTAAAGTAATTGAGCTCCACAACTCAACATTCGAAACAAGTACGGCATTAGAAACCTATTACAAATAGTCGATGGGTTAGATGAAATCGATGGAAAGAAGATGATGTAATTCCTCTTTGACAAGGAGGGCAACATGAGAATGTATGTCGCAAATATTTTTCAATGACTTGGAATTAGGAAAGGTGACAATGTTATGGATGAACATAGAAGGATTGAGGCTTGACATGTCTGCATGGGACCTTACAAAAGATTGAATACTCTAAGAAATGAAAGCATTGAAAAATTCAATTTTTGAGGATCAAGAGGATTGACCAACCTTGAGGATGTAGGGATTTTGCAAAGTCCCTATATTGATGTCAATGGTGGATTCATTGAGAATATTGGATGTGTCGGGAGTTAAGGAATTATGAAGATAATAATCCTCGGCTCCCATATATGAAAGATGGAATCATCATTAGCACTTTGAAGAATGTCGATGTCTTATCAACTAATTTTGACTTCACAAAATTATAACATGAAATTTTTTTAAAAAAATGGAAGTGTCATTTCTCATGGTGTATCACCTTCATCACAATCATTTTATTTTTCTGATCATTTTGGCCTTTGTTTCGTTCATTTCGGTTAATAGGTCCTCCTTCTATGTCATAAATGGTGTTTTAATTAATTTATTAATATTTTACCTTTTTATTTAATAAAATTGTATTTATTAAATTTTAGGGTTTTTAATTAATAAATATTAATTTAATCCTCATAAAAGTTTGTTGAAAAATTTGGAAGAATTTTCTCATTTTCTCCATGTGGGCATTTAATAATTTTCTTCCAATTGTCTTGGGAAATTATAATTTTGTTTCCATCATCCAAGAAGTGGGAAGAAGATGGTTAGAAGAAGTTACATAAGTGGGAGAAATTGGGAAGAAAAGAAGTAAGGAAAGTTTTGAGACATCCAGAGCGAGAAAAAGAAAATCTCATTCCAGAAGCACTCCTTAGCTTTCATACGAAACCTTGAAAGCTCCAGCTAGTTGTCTCCATAAGATCATTATGTTCTATTGAATTCATTCACATAGCCTGATTCAAGGCAACTCATTTCGGTTGGGCATGGGTCCTCGATGGGTGCTTGGCCAGTCCTCCTGCTCATGAATGACCCATCTCTTGTCCATTTTGGACCAATCCCTAAATAGCTCGTGCTTGGCCGGTCCATATAACATGCATGAAAGGACTTCGAGTTTAAGAGTTTTATTTTCTTTTGCATGTCATTTTTATTAAAACTATTCTTTGTTTTTAGATTACTCACACGAGTACACATGATACGCATAGATTTTTAAAATGGTTCTACAACACAAATCAAGGGATGTATATATGATAGGGAGGTAACACGATCCAAGCATGAACTATTTATTTCCTCTTGAACATGCACTCTTTCCTCTCATCTCACGCAAAGAATATGCACGCTTGAAGATCAGCATGTCACACAAGTCAAGAATATGCACAGCTTGAGAGCACTTTGTGATCACGAACCACACATCGGGGGAGCCCAAGCAAGAGAGACCAACACAAGTCGAGCCTCGATACATACACCGAGGAAGAGGCGGATGAACTCACACATGCATATCTTTGGTAGGTAAAACATCTAGTTTAATGTTTCTACTTCACACGTTGGGAAGAAGCTTGAGATCAGCATCACGGGGATCACGAATTATTCGTTTCCTTCCTCCCTTCAAAACATAAAGCTATCACGAGCCCAAGAAAGCGAGACCAACACAAGTCGAGCCTAAGCAATGATACATAAACCGAGGAAGAGGCGGATGAACTACACAAATATGAGGTATGCATATCTTTGGTGGAAGGAGAAACTAATCATATCGAAGGTGCAAAAAACATATCTTTGGAAAGCCAGATAATTCTATGTCTAACACAAAAGGAGGTTGCACTAGTTTGGAAGGCCTTAGGATTTGATAAGAATACATAAATATATATATATCATGTGTGTGAAATTCATGGTGGTGACAAAAATGATTGGTGGCATTATAAGTGACATGGATGTATCCTGAAAAATTATTCATATGGAGATGCTTTTGAGTTCAAACGATTTGTAATTTCATGAGATAATCCTTTAGAATCATTCATCACAAATGGTTGCATTGTTTCCTTGAGACTACTTGGTCTCGCCAAAGCATTGTTTTCATTCCTAGCAATGATGGAAACATGGAAAAACTTGTTGAAGGGCACGAAAGATATCTAGGATTCCGTGAAACTATTTTACTAGATCGAGAGAAATTTAGTTCTAGTTGTTTGATATGAACCAAAATCAAACATTAGTGTGGCATGATTTTGCACTTGATGTGAGGCAGGTGCACAAGAATCGTAAGGGTGCACCTACAAAGAAAAAATTTGTCTTTGAAAAGCTTAAAGAAGAAGATTAATTCTATGTCAACCATCAAGAGTTTGCCTCGCCTCTCACATGTCCGAAATAATACATCATCACATCCTTTATTGTGGTAGGTATCTAAATAGTTAAGTGTTTTGAATAATTTGCTAATTATACATCTAAAAGATTGATTAGGCTAGTTGCTATATTACTATCAACATGAAGATGTGTTGTGTAAGTCTCTTTTTGAAGATGGAAAGACACCATCTTCGGGATGAAAAGGGTTTGATATGCTTTTGTGCATTGAGAAACTCTCGACTACTAGGAGGACATGGAAAGCAATATCTTTGAGTTGAAAAGGGGAGTCGAGGTGATATGGAGAAAGAAGCCCCTACTATGATGAAGTGCTTAATACACATAAAATGTGGTGGTAATTCCATAAGGGCTTTTCATTCTTTGTCTATCCGATAATCCTCTTTCAGAGGGTACCTAAAAATAATTAAGTAACTTTGTGATTTAAAAATTCATTCATTGGGTTTGTAATTTCGGATACATGTGTTTCTATAATTTTGAGCATCCTTTCTGCTCATTCAAGAGTTTCCTAAATTAGTAATTGATGATCTTTATAACTCATACTATAAGCCACGTGGGATCATGGTGGTATATTTTGTAAATAGGCTCATTTATTATTTTGAGGCATTCTATTTGATGACCAACACTGCAATGCTATGGTGGTATATTTAGGATTTATTTTGAATTGTTATAATTAAATATGGTATTTCTTCCTTCTCATTATGCTTCTCAAGACAAGGAAAATAAACTTATTCACATGGTGGGATAAATTCCCATGTTATCTAATGGGTGTGCACATTCATTTCTCATACAAATGAGAATAGGTGAACCCTGCGCAATGGATAAGGCACTAGTTGTTTTACTTAATTTTCATGTGGTTTTTGGTCCACATGTACCCATTTCCCTTTATTTATGTACTTCTCCTAAAGTGACTTTCAAATTGTTATAAAGTGATGTTGACTTATTTTAGTTAGGTCATTTAAAAGCAAGGTCACTTAAGGTGCCCTAATTTAATGTTCATGTAAACCCTAACTACCTTGTAACCAACTTTTGGGTTATAAAAGGAAGTTAGGGGCTCATTTGTAAGGGTGACTTTGAGAGAGGAGAAGAAATACTTTTGTGTAAGATTTGTTTCAAGAAAGAAACTTTGTGTTCTTTTGTGAAGACATTTTGGAGAGTTAATGAAATATGAACTTTGTGTCCCATTCATTATCTCTTGTAGCATTTGATGTTATTATGTTCATTAGATGTTAGTGTTTAAATCTTGCATGTAAATATTATCTTTGATATTATTGTCAATGATATTAATCTATTGTTCTTGATCTTGATCTAATATCTACTTGCTCAGTGATCACTTGTTAGCTTTATTGATAACTATTGTATGCTCCTTCCATCCATTCCTTTCCATTTTTTCCCTTCATCCTATTCCATATTCCTCATTCACATTATTTTCCATTTGATGTCCTAAAATATCCCCCACATATAAGTTTGAATGTATAGATGTAAATACTGAGTTTTGGTTTTCAATAAAGGCAACCTCACCTTCATTGAGGGACTTTGTACCACTAATTGTTGCATGTCATTTGCATGCATGCAAATCCATTTACTAAAATTTTTAATGACTCTACTAGGGATTAAAGAATCATTAACCATTGCTTGGTTAAATATATATGACTATCCCCTCTACACAAGCTTCATTTCTTCAATGAATCTTGTGCCCAATGAATATTTTCAAGAAGATATTGTTTCCAACCTTTAAATAGTAGAAATCTTGAACAGAAATTTGTGGTTGTTGATAGAGCCATTGACAAAGAAAACTACATTGAAGACCTTAGAAGAATTCAAATTAAATTAAATCATTTGGTGAACCCTTCTCGTGATCATACACTTGCATCCTCATTTTGTTTAATCTATCCAATCTTCTTTCATGGTTTTCAAATTCCTCACATATATTTCAAATGCATCCACCTTATAAGGTTGTTCTCTAAAAATCCCTAGACATTATTTATCTCCCTCACAATATGCCACCCACTCAAGTAAGTGTCATTTTTGGTTGTCTATCTAATGACTCTATTGGTCTTAATCTTCCATCCCATCAACCCATCTTAGAGTCAATTCAAGATTTGCATTTTTTATTTCAAGACAAAATTCAAGCTATGGAAACAATGATTACATCTCTTAAAGCTAAAATCCAACATCTTAAGGATGATTCTCAAGTCCATGCTAGTTCTCATTCTACTTCTATGACTTCTATATTTCTCATATCAGTGAAACCCACGTCTTGCCACTACCCACACCTCTAAAGTTTGATTTTAATATCAAGCAACATGATATTCTTCCTCAGCTCCACATTAATTAATCAACTTGATCAACTAATCAATTGATCAACTTGCCAATACACATTATTATCCTCCTTATTAGCTTTTCAAGTACACGGGTCTTCCATTTTGTAATCATCATAGAATTAATGGACATAATGAAAATGATTCATATGCTTTAAAATGAAGAATTACGCACCTTGAGCATTACGGTTTTATCTCATTTCCTAAACAACATTATCATTCATACTCTTCTTCAATTACTAAATCCCAATGGGATATTAAATATGATTCATCTATATCTAATGAATATCATTCCATAGTCACTCATGTTCCTTAAGTAATCCTCCTCTAAAAATCATTCCATCACCTCCTTCTCTGAAGTATTCTACAACGCTACCAACTCCACTTAAGCAACCTCCTCTAAAAATCAGTCCATCACCTCCTCCTCTCAAATCCTCTACAACATTACCCACTCCAAATTAGAAACTTCATCTAAAAATAAGCTCATACCCTCCTCTTACTAAGTCATATATAGTTTTATCAATCCCACATAAGCTACCACCATTAAAGATCCCTCCTAACCCTACTCCACTTCTACATCCAATTCTTTTTGTCAAACAAGCTAATCCTTACATTGATGGCCAAGACACATTTCAAACTCTGTCACCATACCATGATCTTTCTCACATCATCACATAGCTCTCCATCATTGACACACTTGGGGGCATCACACTTTCTTCCCCCTGCTAGCATAATAAGTTGTCTATAAAATCTACTATCACACTTTGTGTTTTGTACTTCATCTTTTTCAATACTCTTAACACATCTTGATACATGCATTATATCATCATTACCCTATGACGCACTCTAGTTCCATGGTCCATACTCTACTACTAAGGGTCTAAATTTAAATGAACCTTGCCACATTCCCTTTTCATACTCTATACTTTATGATCTATATTTCTAGAGCACATTTTCAAACCATTTCTCGATGACACAATCTTGTTCTATGGTTAATTCTTGATTGTTGAGGACTCTTTTATAGATGAACCTCATCTCATACACATCTACTAGGGGACATGATGTTCCTACCATCTTCACACATTGCATACCATCCCATTCACACTCATTGCATATTACATATCTTGGTTGCACTTATTATTGTTTTCTTAAACTACTTACATGATACACTTTGTTTACTATGCTAATCGATAGTAAGTATGTCATTATCTTTCTATATACACACGTGTGCATTCACTTGGTGTTTTGGATTGAATGTAGATTTCACATATCCTTACACATTGCAATGATGCTTGGAATTATACCTTTTACCAGTCCCACTAAGACTCTGAGGGAATCTATCATTACTACACTCACATATTAGAGGTGTTATTATTTAATTATTTACTACTTCTACTTTATAGCACATTTACTTTCCATCGATACATACATGACTTGACATACTTATTTATCTTTCTAAAATGCTAATGGGTGCTTCATAAGCAACATTTTCATTACATAGGACTATATGTAACCGTGGTTATCCTACATACTTTGTTTTCCATTGTTTCTTATTATATACCATTATTTTTGGGATATTTTATGTCTTGTATAATCATTGTTTGCTTGCTTATGGCCACTTCATCCTTGATTATCTTGTGACATTGTGATCGATATCCCATGTTTAAAACCCACTTTTCACGGTCTATCTTGTATGCACATTTTTTTATTACATTATTTTTTTTATGACTTTGTTTTTGTATGTGCCTTATTTTCTACAAGGCACATCCCCTACCCCCTATAGGTATCGGTTTCAAATCAACATCAGGTCCACTATTTTGGGTTGGATTCTCTTATCGACATTACATGCACCCAAAAAGGGGTTATACGTTGGGTGAACAAATCACCCCTTCAACATCTCGAGCTACAACACATATCTACACAATACAAAAATTGAATAAGAACATAGTCACAAAACAACCTAGAATCGACTTGGGTCTTCAAAGACAACGCAAAAAACCAACACCCAACATCAAATAGTGGGGTCGGGCACCAATGTCCTCCCCTAGGCACTAATGTCTTGGGGGTACATATACTCAGCTTATTAGATCAACACAGTTCACGAAGTTGTAGACACAAAATCACACAAATATTACTCTATTTCTATGTTGCCAAGTATGTTGTTATATGTATGGATATTAAGTAAGAAAAGTATGGATTGGTGACACACTTCCTAGTCCATATTCTTACTTTTATTGTTTCTATTGTCATCTATCACTTTTACACCCAATTTTGGTCAGGCATGGCGATCCTTGTTTGGAAGTGTTCTCACATTTTTCATCTATTATCTTAAGACACCAACACCCAATCTATACACTAGAGCTCAAGCACTCGTATCCACCCGAGGCACTCTTGCCATCTTTGTTCTTATTCACATTTTTGACATTTGTGGTCAAACTTTTAGTTTTTCTTACTCCTATCCGAGGTCTTAGTCAAGCATGTCATGTCATTATTATTGAAATTCAAGTAAGAGATCCTTATATATACATCATACATACCATTATAAGGGAGGGAAATTATAAAGGGAAAGGATATCTACTTATTATCACAGGACTACATTTTTGGGTTGATTACTCTACATACACTGCATATGAAGGGGAATTTCTAAATTCCATACCACACATTTGCATTTCATCTAGCTATAGCTTGCTATTTTGGTGTTATTGGCGCGAGGGAAACCTAAGGACACTATTTCACACACAAGAACACAACATTAGATGGAGATTGGAATGTAGTAACCACATGGATGTAATTTCACCCTTAGGTGACCACCGAGGTTAGTTTGACTTCACATATTGTATTTTTCATTCCAATTTGATGTGTTTGTGAGATTTTATAGGTAGCTAGGGTTTGTTTTACATGTTATAGGTACTTTGGTGATCCAAGTGCAAATATTAGGTGATTAACAACGAACAAGTGTGAAACCCTAGAAACACATATAAAAATCATGTTCCGAGCATATTCATCGTCAGTGGTGCCAAGGAGTGGTCTCTAGCGCTATGGTACTCACCTTATCCCATGTGCCCATTTCAACTCTATCCGCAACCTCCATAATTATTGATATGGAGCATTTCCAACACTTTTCCTAGCTTGTTCATCAGTTGCTCCAATTCATATCTACTTTGGGATAAGTAAAAATTAGATAAGTGCCATATCTCTCTCATTTGCTTACACAGTTACATCTTTAGAGTGCTTAGCATTTGTATTATGTTGTATATCATCATAGTGACTCTGAAATTAGATTTAATATTTAGATTTTATTAAATCATTTAGTGAACCCCATCCTTAGTTGAACTCCTTGCCCTAGGATCCACAAAATCCTCATGGCTAAAAATAGATCCTCCTCTCCTAAGCAAGTTATGCATCATGTTAGTGTGAATCCTATCCTTGATGATTCTATCAAGACCAAACTTAATGTACTTTATTGTGATTCTTGATTTGATGACGATGTTCAAAGATTAATTCTTACTCACGAACCCCATATTCTCACTAGTTTTATCCATATTAGCATGAGAATTGTTTTCCGACCAAAATTTTACTTCATGTTTTCCTTCTTCTTCCATGGCCACACATACTACTCCACCTTCTTCTATTCCTATTATAGCACATGATAATGCTCTTATAGATTATATGTTTGATCTTGATTGTGCTATTGTAGATATAAATGATGTTACTTCCAATGTTACAAATGTACATGTGCATAATGATGTTTATAATACTATTTAAGATGAATTTAAAGCTATATCTCATGTATCTTTTATTTCTGAAAATGACTTTAATGAATGAAATACTTTGAATCTCATGATATTTTCCTCCTACTTCTCTCTATGTTGATGAATTACTTGCATGTGAAAATATGGTGATGGCGATATTTCTGATCTTGAACGTGTTAGTGAGGATGTTACTTCTCTTAAGACTACTGAATTTGAATTATCCACTCTGCTTTCTACCACCTCGAGGTTATTTCCAATAACATTCATGATGATTCTCCTACTTCTACTAGTTCACCTCTTATCATTTCTTCTAATTCTACTCCTAACACTTTTGTTGATATTCCATGTTCCTCTCCTCCTCTTCCTCCTATTTCTTCTTCCTCTCAAGATGTTATTCATGATTCTCCCATTCCTACTAGTACACCTCCTCTTATTTCTTCTACGTCTACTTCTAGCATTCCCATAGATCCTTCATCTTCTATTTCTTCTTCTCCCATTTCCATTATTACTCATAATGGATAACTTTGACTCTTAACATTTGCCTCTCACTTCTTCTACGATTACTTCAAATGATATTTTATTGCTCATGCATGTTCTTGGTCATTTTCAATATCAAGTTCAATCTCTTACTCTCGAAAATCAAATCCTACTATGCTTCCATTGATAATAAATATCTTCATGGAAATCCTATTACAAAGAAAATTTTCAACTCATCTTTTTCTAAGGATTTTATCATTCCTACCATTTTCATGTTTCAATGGCACTAGCTATCCATATTTACATCTTAAGCATTATCATTTAGCTATGGATCCTTATTTGAATGATCGGCTATAATTAAAAGATTTTTTTCATAGTATTGTTGATGATGCTCTTCAATGGTACACTCATTTTTCCTTATGGATCTACTAGTACATATTGTGAAATGGAAAAAAAAATCTTAGATGCTCCATGCTTAACAATGGTCCTAGAGGTACACATGATCACTTACTATCTAGCTTACATCAAGGAAAGAAATAACCCATTTTAGATTACATTTTATACTTCAATTATTACATGCATTAGTTAATTTTTCATCCTTTTGATCTAGAAAATAAATTTATCTTTTATAATGGCTTAATTCCAGCATTGAAAGAAATATTACAATATGATACATGTGAATTGTTTATGCTTTTATGTTATAAATTCATTGATTTAGAACAAGATTTAATTGGTGTACATGTTATAGAACCCTCTTCTATCCTATTGCTACATCATCTTCTATTTTTTCTCCTCTTATGTTATTAAGTGACATCAAGGTCTCCATCTCCTCCACCTAGCAAGCATGTTCCATCTCCTCCACCGCATAAGTATCCTCCAATCCCCTAAGTCTTCTCCATCCCCTACTTGGAAGCCATTGCATTTCTCCCATGTTGTTAAGCTTCATGATGTTTTGTGCATTTTTCTTGATAAGCACTTAATTAGATTACCTTATGAACAACATCATCCTCCCTTATCACTTGCATCGCCAACATGATCACCTTTATTGTGATTTCCACTACATCAATGGCCATCGTGACAATGATTTGTATGCCCTTTAATGGCTCGTGAGTGGTATATTTCTCTAATTTCGTATAATTTTTCTTCCACTTTTGTTCATTTGTTTCCTCCACCCACTTCCAAGGTTTTCATTTATCCACCACCTAAGATCATTATCCATGCATAGCCTCATCATCTCTCATTGATCATTACATCATCTCATCCTCTCTATAGTGCTACTACAACTCATTGGCTTCCTATTCGTTGAGATATTTTATTCCTACCACTATATCTCCCATCATTGGAACCATTTCATCTGACATTTAGTTTGGCTCTTACACTCATTCTATAAATGTTTCACATGCTTCCATCATTCCTCCCATGCCTCTCCATCTTTGGTAGGTTTTTTCTATACGATCACCTCATTTCTCGATGATGCACTCGTGTTCTTACAATTATTACATTAATTTTGAGGGATCTATCATAATAAGAACCTTGTTCCATCTTTACGCTCTATGCTTCATAGATCTATCTACCTAACACACACTATCAAACCATTTCCCAATGGCGTACTCTTGTTTTATGGTTTATTCTTGACTATTGATGGGTCTTATAGAAATGAACCTTATTTTACTAAAAATATGCTAGGGTACATATCTCTTCTTCCCCATTCATCATACTTACACATGATTACATACATTATTCTAATTGTTAGAAATTCTACCGAGAGGGGGTGAATCAATGTTTATTAAAATTTGATGCAATTTTCAATAATTCAATCAACCACACTTAAGTATGTTAACTATGAGAGACATGAGCATCTAACCATGAAAGAGAAAGAGAATAAAACACACATGAACACATGAGGAGACAATATTTAATGTGGGAAACCCATCAAGGGACAAAAACCCACTGGAACCAGAGAACTAACTTGGACAAATGTCCTATAAAGTTACAATGGTTTCACCATATGGTGAGCACCCACTCACTTTAAAGCACCCACTCCAAATATGAAGCACCCACTCCAATATAAAATCAAGCACCCACTTGAGAAATTTGCAAGCACCCACTTGCTAGGAAGCACCCACTCCCAAAATGTTGAGAAATAACTCAGACTTCATTCATACAATACATGGTTGATCACCTTCTTCACCTAGTTGCTTATATCAACCTGATGTGATCTCTATTTTAGTTCACCTATCTTCTCCTATTTCTCAACAATAACAGCATTATCTTCTTTTCAGAAACATACTACATAAAAATGAGCTTACATGAATAAATATAACTCTTAGACATGACCTTTGACCTTTCACTTACCATGACTCTTCAAATCACTCATTCTTTTGTCTTATAGCTCTCAAACTTGTCCACAAGTATTCCAAATTTTTATTCACATGGTACATGGTCCCACCAAGTCAAATAATGCTCTTGTATGCTTAGAAACTCGCCACATTAGCCAAGACATTCATTTAGGCTCATAGGTGTGCCTAAATCAACTTCTATAAAAATAGTCATGAAAATCATCCAACTAGACCACTTCCACTCATCTTCATGACCCAAGTAATATATAAAAATTAATCTTAGGATGTATACTTTCATTAAAATTTACCAGAAGAGCCAACTCAAGACTTAACACATCAAGAAACACCATTTTGCAAGACTTGCCTAGCTGGTTTCAACATCTCTAAATTTGGTCTTCAAAAATTGAGTTGATACATACCTCAAATCTCTTCATCATGAGGAAAGTAACATATAAATGGAAATATCATGAAGTCTAATATCTCATAAACTTATCATATTGTTACAATTGATGGCATAAGGCTTCCAAAAACTTGGATCTATGCAACTGGTCTGGTTGTTCTTGAAGACACAAAAACTAATCTTCCATATAATGTGGTCAAACACCTCCAAAGAACTTTTCATATCTCCCTATCACCTAAAAAATTTCAATTTGGATGTATAAAACATGTTCAAGCATTCAAACCTGTTATCTCAAAAATCCACACACAAAAATAGTCCTGCATTTTTTAATCTATTCGGAGTCGGGACTTTGCCAAAGCACAAAGGACACATAGTAGGATCATGGAATATGCCAAGTGTCCAACCATCACAACTTCAAGATTTAAAGAAGGGAGTGAAGTCTCGAAAGCCCACGCAGGGTTTCCACATGGAACTAACTAAAAGGGTCCACCCCAAAAGGGTTGTGACGTTATATACGGTGGGGTCTTTTACTCCCCAAAGGAATAAACGGTGTGCCCACGGTTGGTGCCAAGTGTCGGCACTGCGCATTCCCAAAACCCAGAAGGGTAGAAGAAATCTTAAAGATGTGAGGGCTTCCCACGTGGATCTCACAATAAGTGGACTCTAGTTTCAAGTAGGACCCAAAAGGGGTGACAAGCCATGTATCACGTATGAGTGATTACAAGACTCATCTAAAAGATTTAATGCTCAAGACTTTTCAAAATATTGGAGGTGAAGGGTCATATAGCTATCATTTTAGTAGCAAGTTAATGCATAGTCCCATGTGAAGAATGCCAACCTATGAAGACTCAAGTTATTCATCTGCATTCAAAGGGTCATTTCAGTGTAGCGACAAAATACATGTTGTTTGAGTCATGAGGCCGGAAACCAATGCACAAAAGATCAAAATATTTGGTTATGTAATAAAGAGCCGAAGGGATGTTCCTCAAAAGGTGAGTCCATTTTAAAGGATTCGGTTACAGGATAGTAAAGATGCATTAAATAGGCATGGCTCTCACTTTTTAGAAGGGGTAGATAATGGAAAGTGTGAGAGAGATCTTTAGAAATATTTTCCTGTCACTTCGCTCCATTTTTCATAATTAAAAGTAGTTGAAAGGAGTGTAGGAGGGATTCTTATCTTCTCTTCCCTTCCTATATATATATATATATATATATATATATATATAGTTGAAGATATAGAGAAAGAGATAGAAGTAGTTAGAGATAATTTTGGGAATCAATCGATGTTCTTCTCTATCTCAAGTCCCTCTTTTGTAAAAGACAAAGATCTTGAAGCTCTAGCTTTCTTCTTGGGTTTTGTAACACATGCTTGCCTCTTTTCTAAATGTAATACTATGCATAATTGTTGGAGTAATATATATGTCCTATGGTGTTTTCTATTCATCATTTGTGTATCTTTATTGTCTCTGATCACCTTTATCCTCACGTAGAAATTGTGCATCTTCCAATGTTGTTACTATCTTTGAAGTTATGCTTAAGTAGTTTGAAGTAGTGTTCCGTGTGAGTCTTTTCTGACCTATGGTGCATTTTGACCACCCTTTTCAGTTGTTCACCATTTCCTTTTTTAGATAGTTGTGGTCTCGATTGATCTCTTAGAAGGCTCATTTGGTGCATTTCCCCCTTTAAATTAATATTTTGTTTTGTCTTTCTAAACCTCACCTCACAACTAAGAGAAGAGCCATATTTTTACATCTGGAGGTCTCCTTAGGTGCACGTCCCACTAACCTAAGGATTCCCATGACTTGATGGTTTGATATTTCAAGGATGATCATCAACAATTTTTCTGGAATGCCCAGTGGGATGACTCAGAGTGATATTTTATCAAGTTATTGGCTCATTTTATTCTTGGTAAAGTTAGAACTTCAATGAAGATAGTTGCAGAACATATCCAATGACTCCACATGGTCCAGAAAAATCATTACAAAGGATCATAGACCTCCCTCTCATCCATTTCCACTCATCTTTCTTTCCACATCTTCCATTTCTCTTCATCCTATGGAGTCATGCAATCATGACTTCATTACCACAAAGGGATCATTCCTTTTCCATCTCCAAGCCACCCATTCCACCCTCCCCCTTTCTTGAGTAGTTATACCCCCCGCACCAACAAGAAATGGCTCCAAATCCAAAAGAAGAGGAGCATATGGTGAGAAGTGATACGGGCTCAAGAGGTTTGTATCACCAGCTGAGTAGAAGAAAGGCTACAGAAGTTGCCTCTTTTTCCTCCCCACAAATCAGCTCCACTGGAAAAGTTTTCATCAATGGGATTCATACTGCAAGATGAAGCCACATATGATGGAGAATTTTAACTCAAAAACCATCATACAAAATCATAAATATTTGACAGAGGAGGAAGAAGATAAGCTCGAGTGCTTATCATATTTGGGGGATGGCTCGATGAAGAAGGGCCTATAGAAATAAAAACTTCACCACTTCATCAACCCCACAACAAAGGTAGCCTTCCACTCACAACGCCCCCCTGGGATTAATCCTAGGACTCTAGAAGAAATAATTATTGAGAGCTTCTTGCTTTCAATAAAAGAGCCTAGATTCACTAAAAAAACTGCTAGGGATGACACCCACCAGAGAATCTTGTAAGGAAGCCTCATTCCAAAAGATACAATCCAAAACCATGAGCAGAAGTAAAGAGTCGACCAACTCCCACCAAAGAAAGGTCCTCCTCAAGACCAAGGGAAGACTCAGTACCAATCATGCTCACTTCAGAGCATGAGGATGATTTGCAAGACCCCGAGGGTCAACTACAACTCCTCCTAACCAAGTAAGGAACATCTAAAGGAGGGTTCATTATGTTCATTGATACCATGGGTGAAAGAGTGAAAGGTAATTTTTCACTCTCATTATAGGCCATATCAATAGCTAAATTAATCGTATGGCCTCACTTCATAAGAAAAGGAAGCTATTTTTCCTTTCTTGTTTCGGGTTTTATTTAGCTTATGTCAAACCAATTAGATTAGGAGTAGGATTAGATTGCTTTTAGAAAAATAAGTTCTTGTGCACACTCTGCATGACTCATTTGAGGCATGTATGTTTTTTCTTTTATATAGGCCCATGCTTATATTACTCCATTAAGAGGCATCAGATCCTAGGAAGACTCCAGCTGGATGAAGAACTCACAGTTGGCTGAGGCGGTTGTAAGATTCACTTCAAGAAAATGTAGAGCAACTAAAATTCATAGTTGGCTATCTTTTCAATTTTCTACTCTCACAAAAAAATAAATTACAGAAGTCTTGTTATTGGGGTAGGAAGGAGTAAAAATTAGTTAGCAACCATGAAGGCTCTGCAAAAGATCAAAAGTGCTACTAGCTCAGATTCATAGTGACTTCGAAGCACATTTCAGACCAAATTGATAGTAGGAGATTGTGGGTTCTTTCCATTTAGTAGGCTAATGGTCCTAGTGAGTCACCAAACTGTTATCTAAAAATCCACAAACAAAAATATTCCTACATTTTTGAAGCCTATTCGGACTTGGGACTTTACCAAAGCATAAATAATGCGAGCGAGGCTTGCGGAAGATGTCAAGTGTATGATCATCACAACTTCAAGAGTCAAAGAAGGGAGCGAAGTCTCGGAAGCCCACAGGGTTTCCATGTGGAACTAACAAAGGGGTCCCACCTCAAAAGGATTGTGACGTTATATATGGTGGGGTCTTTTACTCCCCAAAGGAACAAATGGTGTGCCCACGGTTGGTGCCAAGTGTCAAAATTACACATTCCCATAACCTAGAAGGGTGGTGTAAATCTTTAAGATGCGAGGGTTTCCCATGTGGATCTCACAATAAGTGGACTCCAGTTTCAAGCAAGACCCAAAAGGGGTGATAAGCCATGTATCACGTATGAGTGATTACAAGACTCATCTAAAATATTTAATGCTCAAGACTTTTAAAATATTAGAGGTGAATGGTCATATAGCCATCATTTCAGTAGCAAGTTAATGCATAGTCCCGTGTGAAGAATGCCAACCTACGAAGACTCAAGTTATTCATCTACATTTAAAGGGTCATTTTTAGTGTAGCAAAAAATATGCACAATTTGAGTCATGAGGCTAGAAACCAATGCATAAAAGATCAAAATATCTGGTTATGTAATAAAGAGTCAAGGGATGTTCCTCAAAAGGTGAGTCCATTTTAAAGGAGTTGGTTGCAGGATAGTAAAGATGCATTAAATAGGTATGGCTCTCACTTTTAAAAGGGGCAGATAATGGAAAGTGTGAGAGAGATCTTTAGAAATATTTTCCTATCACTTTGCTCCATTTTTCATAATTAAAAGCAAGTTGAAAGGAGTGTAGGAGGGATTTTTATCTTCTTCCCCTTATATATATATATATATATATATATATATACATATAGTTGAATATATAGAGAAAGAGATAGAAGTAGTTAGAGATAATTTTGGGAATCGGTCGACATTCTTCTTGTCTCAAGTCCCTCTTTTTGTAAAAGGACAGAGATTTTAAAGCTCTATCTTTCTTCTTGGGTTTTGTAACAGCAAGCTTGCCTCTTTTCTAAATGTAATACTATGCACAATTGTTGGAGTAATATATATGTCCTGTGGTGTTTTTGTTCATCATTTACGTATCTTTATTGTCTCTAATCACCTTTATCCTCACGTAGAAACTGTGCATCTTCCAATGTTGTTATTATCTTTGAAGTTATGCTTAAGTAGTTTGAAGTAGTGTTTATGTGAGTATTTTCTGACATGTGGTGCATTTCAACCACCCTTTTCAGTTCTTCACCATTTTCTTTTTCAGACAGTTGTGGTCTTGATTGATCTCTTAGAAGGCTCGTTTGGCGCATTACCCCCCTTTAAATTAATATTTTGTTTTGTCTTTCTAAACCTCACCTCATAACCAAGAGAAGAGCCAGCTTCTTTACATATGGAGGTCTCCTTAGGGCGCATGTCCCACTAACCTAAGGATTCCCATGACTCTAATGGTCTGATCCGCCAAGGATGATCGTCAACAGGACCCATAGGTTAAATGGAGAAATTCTCACCTTCATCCTCATTCAAACATGTTTCTCAAATAAGCCTAAAAGAGCAATTTTGGCTCAATCACCTTTAAGCAATAAATGAATTTATAGTTAAACCAATATTCAAAACTTGTCACAACAAACCTTTAGAGAGTGATCACATAGTTCTTACACTCAAGAACAATAATTTTCATCATTAAGCCTTCAAATCATCAAAACTAGTCACACAAGCTTGCTATTTTGAACACTAAGGCCAAGATTGAGTTGTGTCTCAAAATTTTCTCAAATAAGTGATCCAAATGGATTTATGGACCTCAATAACACCACCTAGGAATCATCCACAATCATTTGAGAAATTTTTTCCTTTGCAAGATTTTTCGTGTCTTGAGATGTTCACAAAAACACTTATTTTCTAGTAGGGCCCCCAAGAAAAATGAAATAAAAATATCATGAAAATGTACCTTGAGGATTCCTTTACATATTCAAATAGTTTTCCAAGCAAAATAGTTGAGTTAGGTTACATATCCAACTTAATTTTCCAAAACTAGTCTAAATTGAGGTATGGATGGTTACAAACATGCTCATAAAAATGGATAGAACTTATAAAATACTTAACCAATCACCAAAATATTTTTTCACCATAAATTTTTCCTAATTTAATCCATTTTTTTATTTTACTACTTATGTGAAGGAGGCTCAACAATTTTTCTTGACTGCTAAGAAGTTTGGTGCTTAATTTGCATACTTTGAAAAAACAGTTTTGGAAAAACTTGCACAAATTACAAAATATTCATCCTCAATTTATGAAATTCTTCTCACACCTAAAGGAAACATACCTCTAACACATCTAAGTGATATTTTTCTTTGGTTCATCCTGCATCTTTCCATCCCATCTCATCTAGGTGCCCTTTGGTCTCTGATTCCCAGCTTGAGTTATATTATGTTGACCTGTCGAAGTGCCTAAACACCTCAAAAGCTATCGAGAGAAGAATTTTACACACCATATATCATCATTCCATGCTCACACCATGTTTTTTTGCATCATCACACCTTGGGTCAACATTTCACACCTTGCTTGCTTGTGGATTGGCTTAAGAAAGCTCCATACTAACTTGTTTCAGTCTCATGAACCTGGTTTGTCTCTTATATCTCTTTTTGCACCTCATGTTCTACCTCATAGTTATCCAAAATTTCTTTACCTAATTTTGTTTGAGATAATTCTCATGTTTTCTTTATTTACACCATGTATTTACACTAGACCAAGGCCTAGAAAGACTTGACTTGACTCATACACTTCATGATTAGACCATGTGGACATGTTACAGACTCATTAACACATCTCACTCACCTCATAAACTTTTTTTTGACCTTCATACCACCTTTGAGAGACTCAAGCCACATATATGCACCTTTGGAGACCCCTAGATCACCTAACCAACATACCTAGATCACCTAGACCACTGTGACATCAATGGACTTGACATCAATGACAACACAAGTGACACACACTTCCAACAAACTCCCCTTTTTCATTGATGGCAACCATCCTAGAAACATTGATGACAATCATGAATACACACACATAGATGACCTCATTTTCATGTTTCTTGACATACTTCTCCCCTTTACATCTATGATAAAGGCTATTTGATTACTTGACATGGAAATTAATGACAACTAAGAATGATAAGACATGAGAAAGACTTACTTTTGACCTTGCTCCCCTAGGACTATGTTTACTCCTTTCTTGGCTCTTTTCAGCAATAAATGAGGTCTACATACCTAGTGTGAACAATGAAGTGCTCCCTTTATGGATGTAATCATCTTGTTTATCCTCATTTTGGTCATTCATCTTATTTCAATATGGTACATTTCAAGAATTTATGCCAAACTTTGAAAAATTTTGCCTACTTTATCCATTTTCTTATTGTCTTGGACTCCATTTCGATGAAATAAGGTGTATTTTAGCCTATATCAAGATACCCTAGGCTTGACAACCTCTGCATAATTTTCAAAGTCACTACTCACATGTACTTTCATTTAATATCTCATGATTACATCATTCTTCAAATCATATGTAGAAGAACATTTGTAGTCCACCTTCATGAAGCATTACATGATTATATCTCCAAATTTTGAGTATGTTGATAGATATATTCTCTTTGATTTTCATTCATAACAACCTTGAGATATCAGTTATATACACATGTTTTTCTACATAACACCTAATTTTCCTCAACTTAATTGTGTCATATGGGTCTAATTTTCATTGGCATTTGCATTTCATGATTTCATTCATGAATTCCATCAAATGTTCATATGCTCTTTCTTTATCAAATTTTATACCGGATACTCACCTAAGCATCAATCAGCTAATTTAACACATGTATGCATCCTTAAGAAAAATCATTTATAATAATTTTTCAAAACTTCTTCAACTAACACCCATTCACAGGTTGACTATTTCATAGAGTTTTCATTTATGTTCACACTCTCAACAAAAGTGTCTCGCCTTTTCACTAATTGTTCACTACCCACACAAATAAATTGTGTTTAAGTTTTAGTTGAACTATTATGTATCATTCATGTTTAGAATCTCCCAATATTCCATTTTTTCTTGAGCTAAGGGGATTCGAAAGACTTTATGTAATTATTTCAGCCTATTCGATAGATATCATAACGTTCAAGCATTTGGTTCATATTCTCATCTTAACATCTTACATTTGATACCACAAGAGAAATTCCTCCACATTTGGTTAAATCATTGAACCAATGTGCAATCCACTAAATAGGCTCTCACAAAGTTTTAAGCCACTTTATTCTTTTCCCAACAACTTTTTAGCACCATTTGATCTTAGTTATGACTCTTAAACAATTTCTAGTATCAAATTTAAAGGAAAGAGAATTTGTAGTTAATTATGACTGTCATGACAAGTGTATCAACTTGAGGGAATTTGGGAGATGCAAATATGAAGGAGATTTGATCAAAGCAAAATCCAATCAAACGAGTGTCGTGCAAAAACCATTTTTATAGTTTGTATCTTGTCACAAGCCTCGAGAAAACAAAAAAAATGTGGCTCGAGAGGATTCACAAGGACATGTTTGATGTTATATTATGTTATTATTTTATCTTTCAAGATCATTTAATGTCCTAACTTATGCTATAGTATATAGCCTTCCATTGTTTATTCATTTGTCTAAGATTGAAGGTTTTGAACTCAAACCTTAACTCTAAGACTTATGACATCTCAAGATTCAACTTTATGATAATTTACCTACATACTCATATCCTTTCCACACTTCACTCAATGATTTCAAGATCCATTTCCTCGTGTGTGTAGTGCCAATAAAATATTCTTTTGATGTAACTACCCGGATCACAATTTCAACTCAAGGTATTTCATTGAAACCCCAACATGTAAAATATCAAGTCATGGAGTTTCTACACTATGCATATTCTTACCAACTACTTCAAACACTTGTCTAGATATTTAGGAGCCCATGCATATTCACACAATTCAAATCAAACACAAGATTTTCAGTCACTGACCTACTCTAAGTATCAACATTCAAAACACCAAAATGTACCTCCTTTGTTCTTAGTCATCATAACCTCTTACTTTCCCAAATATCAAAATAATTATTCATAGTTTCCTCCTAACATGCAATGCACAAATGGTTTCCTTATAAGGATTCTATCCAAGGTCTCATATTCCTCTACATTTAAAGTCTTATACATCTAGTCTTTCCTTAGTCTCTTGCTTGTTAAGACATGAACATATTTCTTTGTTACAACCTCCATGGTTTTGTAGGTGCACACACATGTCAACCATTTATACCACCTTCAATCTACCTATCACTTATTTTACCTTTATGAACATATTATGAGCCCTATCCACATGTTTTACATGTACCTTGATCTTATTAGATCCTTGTAGACCTACTTCAAACTTCATTGACATGTAGGATATATTATAACATTACATATTGTGTTTTCACTATTTCACATACTTGTAGACTATGAATTGTACTTTCTTGAAAACCCTGCATATATTATCCACCATAGACTAACACAATGAGCATACCACCAATGACCAAGAATTTATTTAACACATGACAACATGATACCACTAATCATGTAGAGACATAGAACATTAACTCCTCCTAGACAACTTGACATCACAAAGATAACTCATGGCACACAAGCTTTGATACATGACCATATTATTGAATTTTACTTACTTTATCATACTTTTCTTCTAACAATACAACCTTTGGGTACTTCTTAAACCTAGCATATTTGATTCAAGCTCATCAACATAAGACAAAAAAACTCTTTAATTTCTCCATAGTCACATGACCTTTCATCTTTATTTGACCTTAGGAGTAGTATAGTCTAATTAACTAACAAGAAGAAGATAGACAAGTACAAACATTTGAAATCCTAAAAACACCCTTTCAAGAATTTTCTAATAGATTTTAACATGTTAATCCATCTTAGGTCCAAGTTACAAGTCATAGCACTATGCATTGATTCTAATTTAGCTTTAAGAGTTCCTACGAAAATGCTACATAAAATTGGTTGTATTATGCCTTTCAAATGAGCTTGAAGATTTTCCAGATTCCATTTTCCCTTCTTGAAGATCAATCAAAGGTGAATCTAGCTTTTCAATAATTGATTACATTTTTAGAATGATAAAACCCCATATACATGTCTTGCCATGGTTTGTAGGGAAACTATCATGAATTTATTTCTTGATTCATGATAAACAAGTTTTAGTCCTTTAGTAGTGCATTCATGGCCTCATAATAGATTTTTCCTCAAATTTTTAACATTTTTTTGCTGGTGCATTCACACATTTGAAGAGTTTTCTTCTTGAGAACCTAATTTTATTTTGTGTAGGCCCGAAATAATCTTTCTTGCTAAAAACATGAGTGGAAATTGATTGAAATATTTGAGCTTGACATGAAGATATGAAAAAGGGTTGTTTTGATGGAGTTCTTACCGAAACTCATGGCATTCAAGTTAAATGTCTCCTCTTGCTTGTTGAAATAGGGTATGTAACCATTAAATTCAATAACAGGTTTTTCACTTACAAACCCTTCTTAAAGAAAACACCTTGGTAACTACCCCTATGATTCTAAGCCTTTCAAACTTGTTTACAGTCGAGGACACCATCACACTATTTTTTGCACAAAAATACATAGATTGCATGATAATAAATAACAATCACTCCAGGCATCACAATGCGGGTCTAGTTATGAGCATAGAGGAAGTTTAACACAATGATGTAACATAACACTCATCCTTTCATTTTGAGATGATGAATACAATTCTCACTCCACAACATTACTCATGAAGGATTCTAATAGTTCATATCATATTCAAGTCACTTAAGGTATTAATGAACTCAAATTTTTGGCTTCCTCGGTCATAACCCACTCATTTGTTTCATGTTATGCACCTTTAAACATGTGGTAACATGATCATAAATTTGATCAAGAATATTATTCAACATAAATCATGGAACATGCTCTCTGAATCATGATATTCATTAATTCATATGCTCCTAATGAGCTTTAAGATCATTATTCCTTTACATGTTCTAACTATAGCCCTTTGCACTTATACACATTGTGAAGATTTGTTCTAAACTTGGCCACCTTGAAGATAATTGAAAATCCAAGTCACATGAAAAAATCATTAATGGACCATTACAAGCTTTAAAAATTCTCATCCAAGTGATTTGGAGTTAAATAGAAAAATTTGTTATTGTTGATTTAGGAAAATGTTTGGGAATGATAAGAACATAGCTAGAAAAATGTTCATGGCTTCTCTAATACTTATCCTTTTTGCTTGAATTTTTTTCATATCTCAGTCTTATAATGATCTCAAAATTCCTTTTATTATTTATCTGAAGAAGGCACTACATTTCTTCTTGAGTGTTAATAAGCTAGAAAACTTTTTATTCAATTTCCAAAAATCTTGTTTTAGAAAAGCTAACATAAATTCCACATACCTTCTCAGAATCTAATGAAATTTTTCCTATAGCACCAAAACTCATCCTAATACATGGTCCATAAGCCCATTTTCCATAAATATTCTTGTACTATTCTATTCCATCTCATTTTCCTTAGCATGCACTGTCAGTTCTCAAAGCCACTTTATGTGAACTTCTGATTTCTCCCTCAAAAGATAAACTAGGATTGGCTCTTACTCACACATGCCCTAGAAAAATTTGTAGGCTTCTCCCATGATTCTTCCAAGAATATATTCCTCCTAAAATCTTAGAGAAGGCACATTATGTCTCTTTGGATCTTATCAAAATAATAAGAAGTCATCAAAACAACAAGATGACTTACTTCTTGGTGTGGAAACTTCATCTTCTAAGCCTTCATTTTTTGAGTGGAATCCTGATAAACATGTGTGATGTATCTCATATGTTTGTTCTATCATAGTTGGAGGTAATATTCCCTTTTGGACTTCATCACTTTTTGTTGCTTGGCTTGAACTTACTTTTCCTAAAGCTGTTCTTTCTTGTCATTTCTCTTCATTATTTGCCCATACTAGTTCTTTTCATTCTTGACCTTTTCAAGATTCGAGTTAGTGTTTTTGAATTTGTATATATATATATATATATATTGCATTCTTCTTTCCAATACCTCTTTCAATCATTATTGACTTGGCTTCATCCTTGGAACTTACCTTCACCTTGAATATCTTTTTTTCCTTACTTATTAGGTGTATATGGCTTGTTGTTATATCCAGGAGACTTGTGAAAATGTTTAGAAAAATGTTATTGCTCATGAAAATTAAAGAAAACAACATGGTTCTTGCTTCTAGGCTCTTCATGCCCCCAATTTTGATTGAATGGCTCATGAAAACAGTATTGAGAAACATGGCCTCTTTCCGATAATTAAAGCACGCTATGTTCTTCTCATATTCAAACTTACAATCTCTAGCTCTATGCCCAAAACCATAGCAAGAAAAGTAATAGCCAAATAAATTACTTAGAATCTTCCTTGCATTAGGCTACCTAATTATCTTCTTGGGTTGTTTGACTCCTGCATTGTCCTTGAAAGGTTTTGATGTAGATTCATTGGATGTTTGCATGTTAGGACCATCCTCTTCATCCACTTTGGTCTTTAAACATCTTTGACAACAAACATGACTTGGTTTAGCTTTCAAGTTCCTTTGCTTTGCTTGATCTAGCTCCTCTCTTAAGGTCTTCATTTCTGTAAATAGTTTTTCACATTATTTACTCTTGGCTTGGATGGTTGATTTACATAACTCATGACTAGGCTCATGCTTAGGTTCATCTGACAAACTTCATTTTTGAGTTCTATACTTAGCTTATCACTAGGATGTGTTTGTTTAATCATCAGCTCATTAAGTTTTCTTGAAACTTGCTCTAATTTATCCTTCAAAGTCTCTATTTATTTTTCAAGTTTGAGATAATCATCTTCTTTGTCCTTCAAGGCCTTTGATACATTCTCAACATATGAGGACATCTCATTCAGTTCATGGACATGATTAGCATCCTGGAGTTTGATTTCCTTTTTCAATTCAAAATCAATGATTAATAAATTTCAAACCTCTTCTTAGCCACTGTATCATCTTGATAACCCATACTTGTTCCTTAAGGACCTTATTTTAAATTGTTAAATTTGTACAAATAGAACCTTCTCTGATACCAATTGTTAGAAATTCTAGGCACTAAGAAGGGGGTGAATCAGTGCTTATTAAAATTTGATGTAATTTTCAATAATTCAATCAACCACACTTAACTATGTTAACCATGAGAGACATGAGCATCCAACCATGAAAGAGAAAGAGAAGCAAACACACATGAACACATGAGGAGACAATATTTAATGTGGGAAACCCATCAAGTGACAAAACCCACTGGAACCAAAGAACTAACTTCGACAAATGTTTTATACTATTATAATGGTTTCACCATATGGCAATTACCCACTCACTTTGAATCACCCACTTTAGTAGAAAATCAAGCACCCACTTTCTAGGAATCACCCACTCCCAAAATGTTGAGCAATAACTAAGACTACATTCATACAATACATGGTTGATCACCTTCTTCACATGGTTGCTTATTCAACCTGATGTGATCTTTATTTCAGTTCACCTATCTTCTCCTCTTTCTCACAAACATTAGAATAATCATTTTTTCAGCACCATACTATATAAAAAAATATTTTTCATGAATCAATATAACTCTTAGACATGACATTTGACCTTTCACTTATCATGACTCTTCAAATCACTAATTATTTTGTCTTATAACTCTCAAAATTTTCCACAAGTATTATATATTTTTATTCATGGTACATGGTCCCACCAAGTAAAATAATTCTCTTGTATGCTTAGAAACTTGCCACATTAGCCAAGACATTCATTTAGGCTCATAGGTGTGCCTAAATCAACTTCTACAAAAATAGTCCTGAAAAATCATCTAACTAGACCACTTCCACTCATCTTCATGACCCAAGTAATATATAAAAATGAATCTTAGGATGTCTAATTTCATTAAAATTTACCAGAAAGATCCAAATCAAGACTTAACACATCAAGAAACACCACTTTGCAAGACTTGTCTGGCTGGTTTCAGCATCTCTGAATTTGGTCTTCAAAATTGAGTTGATACATACCTCAAATATCTTCATCATGAGGCAAGTAACCTATAAATGTAAATATCATGAAGTATACTATCTCATCCACTTCTCATACTTCTCCAATTCATGGCATAAGGCTTCCAAAAACTTGGATCTCTGCAACTGGTCTGGCTGGTCTTGAAGACACAAAAACTAGTCTTCCATACAATGTGGTCAAACACCTCTAAAGAAATTTTCAGAGATCCCTATCACCTCTAACACTTAAATTTTTATGTATAAAACATGTTAAATCATTAATACCCATAGGTAAAATGGATAAATTCTCACCTTCATCCTCATTCAAACATGCTTCTCAAATAGGCCTAAAAAGCAATTTTGGCTCAATCACCTTTAAGCAAGAAATGACTTTTTCTAGTTGAGTCAATGTTCAAAACATATCACAAAAGACCTGTAGAGAGTGTTCACATACTTATTACACTCCAATAATGAGAATTTGTATCATTAATCCTTCAAATCATCAAAACTGGTCACACAAGCTTGCTAGTTTGAATGGTAGGGCCAAAACTGAGTTGTATCTCAAAATTTTCTCAAATGAGTGATCCAAATGGATTCATGGACCTCAATAACACCTCCTAGGAATCATACACAATCAATTTGAGAATTTTTTCCTTTGCAATATTTGTTTGTGCACTGAAATCTTCACAAAAACACTTGTTTTCCAATGGGGCCCACCAAGCACCATGAACTCAAAATATCATGAAAATGTACCTTGAGGAGTCCTCTACATTTTCAAATAGGTTTCCAAGAAAAATAGTTGAGTTAGGACACCTATCCAACTCAATTTTCCAAAATTGGTCCAAATTAGGGTTTGGAGGGTTACAAACATGCTCACAAAAATGGATAGAACTTCTAAAATACTCAACCAATCACCAAAATAATTTTTGCACCATAATTTTATTCCAATTTGTCTCTTATGACTTATCGAAGGAGGCTCCACAATTTCTCTTGACTACTAAGAAGTTTGGTGCTCAATTTGCATACTTTGAAAAACTCGGTTTTGGAAAAACTTGCACAACTTGAAAAATATTCATCCTCAGCTTCTGAAATTTTTCTCACACCTTAAGGACACATCCCTATAACACTTCTAAGTTATATTTTTCTCTGGTTCATCCTGCATCTTTCCATCCCATCTCATCTAGGTGTCCTTTTGGTCTCGATTCCCAGTTGTTATATTATGTTGACCTGAAAAAGTGCCTAAAACACCTCAAAATATACTTGAGAAGAATTTTACACACCATATATCATCATTCCATGCTCACACCATGTTTGGTTTACATTATCACACCTTGGGTCAACATTTCACACCTTGTTTGCTTATGGATTGGCTTAAGAAAACATCATACTAACTTGTTTTAGTCTCATGAACCTAGTTTATCTCTTATAGCTCTTTTTGCACCTCATGTTCTACCTCATGGTGATCTAAACTTACTTTACCTTCTTTGGTTTGAGTGAATTCTCATGTTTTCTTGATTTACACCATGCATTTGCACTAGACCAAGGCCTAGAAAGACTTGACTTGACTCATACACTTCATGAATGGACCATTTGGACATGTTACAAACTCATTGACACATCTCACTCACCTCATGGACCTTGTTTTACCTTCATACCACCTTTGAGAGACTCAAGCCACATATATGCACCTTTGGAGACCCCTAGATCACCTAGCCAACATACCTAAATCACCTAGCCAACATACCTAGATCACCTAGACCACTATGACATCAATGAACTTGACATCAATGACAACACAAGTGACACACATTTCTAACACCTATCATCTCAATCACATTTTTATCTCCTATTATTCATTTCATACACACATCTATTACTATTTATCACATATTATACATCTTTATTCATTCATATAATCAATTTTCAAACATTAGTCATTTATTGCTATATCGTATCATCATCCATTTATAAACATAATCATTTACGCAATGAAAATCCAACATCACAAACACACATATGAACAACAATCATCATCACATCACATATCAATAAGCATCAACACAACACAATAATACCAATCATCCATGTATACATATATCGCAAAAATCATTATTTCAACAATTCAACCATTGGGGGAAATCCCCTATCCATCACTACATACATATACATCATATTTCATCATCACTATCATTATATACAACCGCGAGATCCGAAGTAGATGTTTCACTATTTAATCTATGTCATTGGGTGTGGCCTTTATATCTCTCTACTTTCCTCCGTAGTAAGGCTACCTTGGTGATCGCTCCCTTGAATTGGGCCTACAATCCACATACTTCATAAATACATCATGAGCTAGGGCTCCTCCTCCTACTGACCTCTCAAGCTTACCGATTCTTCTCTTGTTCCTCATCATGCACACTCAATAGTATTTTACATATGGCTACCGTTATAGCCATTGGATCAAATAAATGGGCATGCTTCACCCACAATGGCATCCACTCACTCCAACATCCCACCTCCCACGAGCACATCCGGAGGTACATTCCACATCACCATGTAGATCAATGAATCAACAATCAACACCCAATACGCATCACTGCAACCATACAATACCACATTAGTTATCGCACAAGTATACCAATATACACCAACCAAGTAATAATAACCAACTACCAACAACCAATACTTACGCTCCGCTAGTGCACCACTATTATGCCATCACCATTAAAAATAGGTGTTTACCCCTCGATTCTCCAACTAGTGGTGCATCCACCATATCTACAACAACTAGAAACAATAGCACCCATCGATGCACTACCCACCACTAGTACATGCCTAGGTACACCATGTATCATCCACTTATATTAGATCTATGTCCACATTTGTCTCATTTAGGCTAGGTGTACTAATTGAACCTGTCAAAAGTGACCTCACTCCTATCCACCTTAGTGTTCTAGTAGTTCATACCCATACATACGGCTCTAGGGGCACATCCTAGGCCATACCAAATTATCATGACACATGCTCTACTTGAAACAACTCGGTCACTCCATGAAACTAGTCCTCTAACCACATGGTGCATTAAATGCATCACAACTTGACTCCATCCTCTACCTATCCACCATAATCTTGATATGGTCTCCATATCTTGGCCCATATGCCCATGCGATCTAGCATTATAATAAGTGGTATCCAACCTCCTTCCTTGGGTACCTACCCATTTCATAGTAAACATATTAGGTATGCCCAACCCGCATGTGGCCCACTAAGTGGCATCAATATAACAATGTGCTCATAGGCCCAAACATGTAACAATGTGGTGGATCTAATTCCACCACCATGGTCCTTCTGTTTATAGATGTATAGATCTTTGTATAGATGTGTCAATACACATTGCACCTAGGCAAATCTAATCCCATCCTCCTCTATGCACTTACGGATCTCATGCATCTTATAAAATATTCCCGCTCCACCACCCTCTACTCGTCATTAATGAATTTATAATCACCGTAGTGAACTTCTATAACTATGAAACACCTCGATCTCAATATGGTATCCAGACTAATATCGGTCTCTATATGTACTTGTGTGCATGTAAAGTATTGTCTAGACACCCTCATCTACATCTCGAGCATCTACTACGGCCATCATATGTACTCTCTTTCCCATAGTGGTAATCGCAATATATGATATTTATCCTCTAGTCACATTCATCTCCCTAGTAGGTAAAAAAATTACAATTATCTACACACCACATCTCGCACAACAAAGTAATCATAGGCATATTGTGGGATACCTCCCCAATCTTGCTATGTGTTGCGGGATGACATAGTCTACTATGTCCCACTCCAAGTCGATAAACCCAAATTCAAAAATGCACTCAAATGTTGAACTCGTGGAAATCCCTAGAGTGTATATCTCTCTGCACCTCAAAACACCAAAAAAACCTCGACGATAGTAACTCATACATATTCAAAATCAGCAAGTTATGACACAATGATTCATCGCAATAGCAAAATTTCACATTACACTATCAAAACTCCAAATGCCGGAGCGGGACATGGGCACCTAAAATAGGTCACCGGTCTCAGGACTAGGTGTTGGCATCCCAAAATACATCAACACCTTATTCACTCCCACCAAGTAAAAAATGCCTAGAAATTCAAAACTTTGAATTTTGTAAAAAAATGACAAAATCGGAAAAAATCACCAAATGTTTCAACAATCGTACTTACTAACTCATATGTCATCTACGACATCATGACCACCACCACCATCTCGAACCTAGTCAACCTCACTGCCCTAATTTGCAGCATCCTCACAAGCTTAGAGCTCAAATTCTAAATCAATCAAGGTTCAAATGAAGTTATTATTCACTTTTTACCATCACTATATATAGCAATTTTCAATTTTTCATTTACTATAGTTACTATTCACACTCATTCTTCCAACTAATACACAACACATAGTTTCACTCATATATTGCACTTCATTGCTCCATTTTCTTCCCTATTTATACCATTAGGTTTATAATTTTTCATGTCACCGTAATGTCCATATTACACAATGATATATTCCAATCTTGTGTATATATTATTTAACATATACACAATCTTACAACATCTTCTATACTACATCTTGGTCATCATTACATATTTCTACTTCTACTTTCATCTAGCACTCATTAGATCAACCCCTCACCCTTTCATTGAAAGGGGGTATACAATCGATATCACCCTATGATCCCTCTCAAGATACTATACAATCATTGATACTCCTAGTACATCATTATCAAAAAAATTCTTTCACGTCATTCAAACAAAGGAACGATTCAATCTATTCAAATACTCTCTATCTATTTCCCCTAATGACCTAATCTGGGGATAAATGTAAAAATATCTCCATGAGTAAACTATTACACACATCCAATATCAAATAAATATTTTAACATTTGAATCAAATCAATCGATTGATATGACATGGCATACTTTACACATCTCTCCCAAATGACCTAACTTGGGTGTTACATCACTTCATTATCTTTTGTAAATGACCTAATATGGGAATTATTTTTATATTGCTTCTAGATTACCTATCATGGAAGCCTATCTCACACTATACAAATCATGACACTTGTGGGAGGGGAAATGAGACATCATTTCCTTTCCTATATTGCTCTTATATGGGTTATTCAACTTATAACTAAACATGGATCAAAATAGATTGAAAAGGAACAAATTTTGGACTTTACCATTCTACAGCGGTTAGACCTCTTGAGGATGTAGTCATGGATGGAGATTAAAACTAGACCTCTCTCCCCAACACTCTTCCTCTTGGCAGCAGGATTCCCAAATTCTCCTTGATTGAAATTTTACAAAATCGGGTTGGGAATTAATCACTCCCTACCCCTTCAAATCTCCATTGGAAATAATTCAAAATATCCAAATTCTCCAAATCAAGTCATAAATTTCTCCAAGTTCTCCTTACAATGGTTTGTTGTCTCTATTTATGTCACATGGATTAACACATTGATCCATGGTTTTCCATGCTAGGTGTTCTTATATTTTGCACATACTTCTGCAATAGGAAGCTTCTATGGACTTCTCTAAGGTGTTTTCCTTACTTCCTTTACACTACTTGAATTTAATTCAAATAACATAAAGGGGGGCGAATGTAAACACAAAATTAAGTGCATATTACTATTTTAATATGACACCAAGTATGTTGTTATATGTATGGATCTTGAGTAAGAAAAGTATTCACTAGTGACACATTTCTTACTCCATCTGCTTACTTTCATTATTTCAATTGTCTTTATATCTCACATTTGTCACTCGCACCTAGTTCTATTCAAGTCACAAGGATCCCTCTCCAGTAGTTTCTCACATTTGTCATCAGTTATCCTAGGACACCAACAACCCATTCTAGAGACCGGTCTCGGGAGTTCTTATCCATCATGGGTGCTCTTGTCCTTTTATTTCTTATTCACATTTTTACATGTGTGGTCGGTCTTTTCGGTTTTCTTACTCCTATCACGAGGTTCTAGTTAGCATGTCATATCACTAGTGTCTAAATTCAAGCAAGAGATCCCTATATATATAAGATATATACCATTATAAGGGAAGAATTCTAAAAGGCAAGCATATCTTTTGGAATTTGAGGATTCAAATGACAATGGGTTTAATCAACTTTAATATTAAAAATTATTATATTATGCAACATTAAAATTCATAAATAAATAAACATCACATTAATAAACTCTATTGTATGATAAATAAATAAATAAATACTTACTGAGAATGTAAATAACACAAAACATAGGATTTATAGTGGAAAACCCGAAGGTAAAAAACCACTATGAAAAGTAACTTTATTATAGAGAACCCAATTACATCCAAGTAGAAACCTCCTCCTTACTAACCCTAATCACAAGGGTAAAAACCAAATCAATTAATATTGATTTACACACCTTTGATATATTCCTCCAATATATCAAATGAGGACCAAGTCCTTTTTTATATGAGGTGATCGGGTATGTCTCTCAAATCACCCTTTCAACCAAGTTGGTTGACACATATTCTAAGGTTTGAATATTTAATAATAGAAATATAAATATTTCATATTATTAAATATTTAAAGTATAGTATAATGTTGGACCCATATTAATTAAGGGGTGGCCAGCCCACTTAACCATTATGTTCCAACACTCCCCCTTAATGATAAGTAGGATAACATATGCCAATAGATTATCTACCCGTAGTACACTACATGATTTACAATCATTAAACCATAAAGGTTTTAGGATAGCATATAGGTTGAAGTAATTATAACACCTTCATCATACTTAAGTTACCTTTTGGTACAAAAAGATTTGGAATCCCAAAGATCATCCCATGATCAATGGCTAAGTATGATTTGTGAGTTTTACATGTTCTCACAAGTTCTCGTAAAAGGTTACTTGAAACCAAGCATATAGGAGCCTTTTATAACTAAGGACCTCCTTTACAATATGCTTACATTGGATGTTTACTAGTAAACTCAATAGCACTAAAGAGTTTACTGAAGACCACATTTAAGGTCTTTCTACACTTATTTCTAAAAAAAATCGAGGAGGTATACACATGCTCGAAGGTCTTTTTACACTTTCTGAAGGTCTTTTACATTTTCCTGAAGGTCTTTATTACAATGCATTTTTCATTTTACAAATACCAAGTTCCATTAGGAGGTGACATTGTCATGCACACTCCCCCTCAATGGAAACTCCAACAATCCAAGTTTTTCACAAAAGTGACAAAACTTTGCAGCACTCAGGGGATTTGTGAAGATATCAGCAACCTGCTCTTTAGTCGGCACAAACTTGAGATCTATCTCACCACTTAGCACCTTCTCATGGATGAAGTGTATATGTATCTCAATGTGCTTCATCCTCTAATTTTATATTGGATTATGTGTAAGATATATGGTGCTCTTGTTGTTGAAAAAAAGGAACACTACTTTGATCCTTCATCTTTATCTCGTCAAACAACCTCTTTATCCATAGAGCCTCTTTTATAGCTTCCATTGCACTTCTATACTCAGCTTTAGTTGAAGAGATAGAACAATTGATTGCTCTTTACCGCACCAAGTAATTGCACTACATAAATTTAAACACATAACAAGAAGTAGATTTTCTATCTAATACATCACCAAGCATGATCAAAATCAAAAATCCATACAAGTTAGCATTTTCATCCTTATTATAATGCAACCCATAATTGATTATTCCTTTAATATATCTAAGAATTCTTTTTACAAGATTCAATGATCTCTATAAGGTTCTGCATAAACCTAGAAGCAATTCCTATTGCATAGGAAATATTTGGTCTAGTTATAGTTTGATAAATCAAACTACCAACTAACTACCTATACAAAGTAAGATCGCTTTTTCACATGCGGGTTTAGGATCAATTTTTAGTCAACTTCCATAAGTGTAGAAATTGGTTTAAAATCAATCATATTATACTTTTTTAGTAAATTGGTTGCATATTGTGCTCGATAAACAACAATAGAATGCTTATCTTGAAATATAGCCATGCCAATAAAATGATGTAAGAGACCTAAATCAGTCATTTCAAAGTATTGTTTCAATTTTTCTTTAATCTTACAAATTAAAATAGGACTATCACCAGTCATAATCAAATCATCAACATATATACATACAAAAATAATGTGAGAACCTTCTTCCTTAATGAATAGATCATTTTTAGAAGAACAATTAACAAAACCTAATTGTTTAAAGAAAGCATTAATTTTTGTGTACCAAGATCTAGGAGCTTTATTAAACCATACAAATAATTTTTTTAACTTAAAACATAGTTTTCTTTACCAGTTTCTTAAAATCCTTTAGGTTAAGACATGTAAAGTTCTTCCTTTAAATCACCATTTAGAAAATATTTTTCACATCCATTTGGTGGATTTCCCACCCAAACTAAGCAACAATAGAAAACAAGGCCCTAATAGTGCTCATCTTAGCTACAGGAGCAAAGGTCTCAACATAATCAATACAGGTTTCTAAGTGAAACCTCTAGCAACAAGTATAGCTTTATGTTTTCAATACTACCATCAACATTATATTTTACCTTGTACAACCATCTAGACCCTATAATGCTTCTTTTCTCTGGAGGTGGAACCAACTCCTGGTTTGATTTTGAATCAAGGCATTATATTTAGCCTGCATTGCATTGATCCACTTCTCATCTGAGAAGCTTTTTCAAAACTCTGCGGCTCAAGTTCATATAAGGTCATTAATGCATGGTACGTATGATGGCTTCTGGTCATTTTCCTAAGGTCAATAGGATTAGAACTTTCTAACACAGTTTGAGCCCATCTTGGTTTCTTAGCTAGGGAGATAGGAGATTTAGAAACATCCATAACATCAACACAAGAAACATCATCATGATCATTTACAATATTTTCATTATCAATATCAGAACCATCATTAGAAATATTGACAGATTAAGAATATCATTACTATTTATAGATGAACAGAAACATTTTTCCAAAACAACAACATTGCGGTTTTCAGTTACTTCCCTTTTTAGGGTCATAAATCCTTAAACCTGTAGAGTGTTAATACCATATCCAATGAAAATACAAGAAAAATAAGTCATTTCAAGTTTATTTCTTTTCTTTTTAGGGATATATAAAGAGGTAAGACAACCAAACACTTTTAAATGTGATACATCAGGGTTTTTATTTGACCATTTTTCTAAGGGGGTCGAATGGTGAATAGATTTGGTAGGAACCCTATTTAGGATATAGATTGTCGTGTTCATTGCTTATGCCCACAGAAATTTGGGAAGACCAACAAAATGAAGCATCGTGTGAGCCATATCTAAAATAGTCCTATTTTTCCATTCTGCAACACCATTAGACTAGGAGAATGGGGAGAAGTTAATTCTCTTTTAATACCACAATCAATACATAAATTTTTCAAATGCCTTGCTAACATATTCACCCCCATTATATATGTTCTAAGCCTCTTAATTTTATAATTTGATGAATTTTCAACAGATGCTTTAAATTCATTAAATTTTCCAAATACATCAAATTTATTTTTAAGAAAATATGTCAATTCATCTAGTGAAATCATCAATAAATGTCATAGCATACAAAGAACCATTTAATGAAGCTACTTCAAGAGGTCCTCTAACATCACTATGAACGAGTTCTAGTGGTGAAGAGGAACTCTCCTCAGGATGTAAGTGAAAGGCTTTTACATTTTGTTTCGCGTGTAAACACCCTTCACAAGCATTGTGAGTTGAAGACAACACAAGCAAACCTTTAACTAGATTACATCTAGACATTTCATACAAGCTTTGATAATTGACATGTCCTAACCTTTCATGCCATAGTTTTGAATTATTCAAACTTTGAGATACATAACAAGATGCAGAATGAAAAATCATCAAAAATATATAGTCCATTTCTTTGAACTCCTTCAGCAATTATATTATTATTACTATCCTTGATGTACCAAGTATTCTTCAAATTTTGAATAGAAAACCATCATGAGTTAGTTGTGAACATGACAAAATATTCTTTTTAAGCTTAGGAATAAATAAAACATTATTTAAAATATCATTTGCAAATTTTACTTTTCTTTTCTCTATTACTTCTAAAGATGAGTTATCACCAAGATACACATGTTCATTGATTTTTGTAACATCAAATAAAGAATTGAAATTTCATATGATTTGAAGCACCTGAATCTAGAATCCATTCAGTATTTGAGGAAGAGTACAAAGTAGCATATCATGTGACAGTTTTAGGAGCATAAATAGAACTATCCTTTTTCCTTAAATTATATTTAGATGTGATGATCATTTGATTTTTATGGATAGGTTTCTTAGATTTACACTCTTCCTTTTTATGCCTAAATTTTCCACATTTGTGACATTTACCATTAAAGATTACATGTAAATGTTTAGAAGTAAAACTCTTTTTATAAGAAAATGAAGATTTAGTATTAGATCTAAACTTCTGATCAGAATAGGGCTTGCGAGACTTGAACTTCAAATTTTGAGCAAGAAGTCTGTGAGGCATTCTCCTTAGAGTCGAAGTTCGTCATCACTTGTTCTTCCTATATCAGAAGAGAACTCAAAGTATTAAAATTTGGTAATTCATCCTCATTTTGATATTTAGAATTTAAGATAGAAATAAAATTCCTAAATCTTTCATGTATATTCAACTGAACAATAAAGTAGATTAATTTTTCACCAATTAAGTCACAATTGCATCCATCTAATTGTGTTTTGATATTTTTAATTTTGGCTAAGAAATTAACTACCTTTTCATCTCCTTTCATAGGAGTCATAAGCAATTCTAAAACAATTTTAATAATTTTGGACAAACATGCACCTTCATGCATGGATTCTAATTATTTCCATACCTCACTAGGATGTTTGATATTACCAATGTGTAGAAGATATTCATCGTTCACATTGCACAGGATCATGGAAAGGGCCTCTCATACATATGTTGTGAGAATGCATTCATATTTTCTACATTCTCTTGACAACCGGTGGGTGCATGCTTAGTCCCTAAAACAATCATCCAGAGTTTCCTTGCCATAAGTTCCGATTTGACCCTAATCTTCCAAATATTGTAATTTACTCCATTTAGGATATGGGACTTATCAAGAAAAAAACTGGACGCCATTGTCTTTCAAATTTCCTAAACCTAGAAAACATACCCCATTATGATATACAATGCACCACTTGAGTTAGAAAAATATTGATCGAAAAATGACAATACCCATATTTTATGATAAAAAAACTTGTACTATTTCATTAAAAAATCAAGTATTTTAAAAAAACTAATTTTTTAAAATCTGATCATAACGATATTAATAGAATCAGATCTAAATTTATATATCTAAAGAAACTATTTGATCATAACTAATTTTGTCATTAAAATGCATACTAATTAACTTCCCATAATCAAATAATAACCCGCATTATAAAGGGCTCTGGCATTATACCCCAGACCTATCATAAAATTTTTTTCGACCATATAGAAGTGAAGATGAAACCCCTAAGAATGCACAACAACTTTAAATTTCTTAAAAATGTTAATGTAGGTAAATATCTAGTTAGCTTAAATTTGACATCTAAATGACCATCATTCTGCCTTATTTTGGTCTGTCATGATGGTCATTCGACCGTCAAATTTAACATAGTGAAAAAATTTGTATTTCCAAAATGTGAATTTTGCACGATTTTGGGTGATTTTACCTAAAATTATGTCAAATAATGGATCTGAATTCCCCTCAATTTATCCAATTTATCAAAGACATGCTAGTGCAATAGAGACAAAGATTTATTTTCCATTTTCCATGCAAGCAAGTTCAGAAACATGAAGAAAACCAAAGGGCATTAGCAAATATAAAAAATACAAAACAAATAGTACCACTTTTAGTGAAATTAAATAAATAATTTAATTTTCTTCAAACACAACTATAATAAAATTAAATTAATAATTTAATTTCCTTGATCTTTTCTGTGAAGTCTATTTCCTGACATAAACTTCCATTTTCTAGGAATGATTATTCCCTGCACACACCACTTTTGAAACATAATTAAATAAATTTTATTGCTAAAATTAAATAAAAATTTCAAAATAAATATCCTTTCAAAGAATTTACATTAAATTTTCAAAGGTTAGAACAAAGGAAATATTCCATATAATTTCCAAATGTAAATGAAAGTAAGAATCATATCATATTACATCTCCCCCGAAAAAATTAGGGATTTAAAATTGAAAAACCCTAAAATTTTACCAAGAGTTTGAAGAGGGGGTCCACCACAATCTCTTCTTTTCCTGCAAATTACACTTCTTCACAAAGCACACAAAAATTTAGATTGCACAAATGTAGTGGCAAAATAAATTGGGGGAGAAAAAGAAGGGGACCCGATACTTTTAAATACCCTTCCGGGTTGGTTGAAAAACTCGTACAAATTAAATAAAGTAAATACAAAAATATTTGATCTAATTTATTTAATTATCCCAAGCTCTATTACCATGTTGGAATTTGAGGATTCGAATGACAACGGGTTTAATCAACTTAAATATTAAACATTAATATATTATGCAACATTAAAATGAATAAATAAATAAACATCACATTAATAAACTATATTGCATGGTAATTAAATAAATACTTACAAAATGTAAATAACATAGAACACATGATTTATAGTGGAAAACTTCAAAGGCAAAAAACTACTATGAAAAGTAACCTTTATTATAGAGAACCCAATTACATCCAGTAGAAACCTCCTCCTTACTAACCCTAATCACAAGGGTAAAAACCAAATCAATTAATATTGATTTACACACCTTTGATATATCAAATGAGGATCGAAGTCCTTTTTATATGAGGTGATCGGGTATGTCTCCCGACTCACCCTTTCAACCAAGTCGGTTGACACATATTCCAAGGTTTGAATATTTAATAATAGAAATATAAATATTTCATATTATTAAATATTTAACCTATAGTATAATGTTGGACCCATATTAATTAAGGGGTGGCCACCCACTTAACCATTATGTTCCAAAAATATCTACATACTATCAAAGGAACTACATTTCTAGTTGATTACTCTGCATACACTACATAGGAAGGGAAAGTTCTAAATTCATCCCACACATTTGCATTTTATATAGTTATAGCATGTTATCTTGGTATTTTATATAGCTATAACATGTTATTTGTCATTAGTTATCCAAGGACACAATGCCAATGCCAAGTTTGGACACTAGCGCTCTGGCGCTCTTGTTCACACTGGGTGCTCTTTGTCCTCTTTGTTCTTATTCACATTTTTGACATTTGTGGTCATACTTTTCAGTTTTATTACTCCTATCTCGAGGTCCTAATGGGCATGTCATATCACTCGTGTCTAAATTCAAGTAAGATATCCATGTATATACAACATACATACCATTATAAGGGTGAGAAATTATAAAGGGAAGCATAATTGCATATTATCATAGGGACTACATTTTGGGTTGATTACTCTACATACACTACATAGAAGGGAAGTTTTGAATTTCATACCGCATATTTACATTTTATCTAGTTATAGTATGTTATCTTGGTGTTATTGGCATGAGGGAAACCTAAGGACACTATTTCACATACAAACACATATAACTACATGAAGTTTAGAATGTAGTGCAGCACTCGAATGTAATTTTACCCTTGAGTGACCACCGAGGTCAAACTGACTTCACATATTGCATTTTTATTCCAATTCTATGTGTTTGTGATCTTGTGTAGGTAATATGGGTTTTTTGTAGGTTACGGTTTGAATATTAGGTGATCAGCGGTGAACAAGTGCGAAACCCTTGAAACACATGAAAAATCAAGTTCCAAGCATTTTGCACGGTCATTAGTGCCTAGGAGTAGTCTCTACCACCTAAGCGCCCTTACCTCGTCCCAGCGCCCATGTCAACTCTATCTATAGCCTTCAAAATTGATATCAAGTGTTTTTGACACTCTTCCCATCCTATTAATCAATTGCTCTAGTTCATATCTGCTTTGAGATAGGTGAAAATCATATAAATGCCATATCTCTCTCATTTATTTACATGGTTACATCTTTAGAGTGCTTAGCATTTGTATTTTTTTGTATATCATCATAGTGACTCTAAAATTAGATTTAATAATTCAAAGTATATTAAATCAAAAGCCTTCTAAGCAGTTTTCATAGTTACATGCACAATACTTCAGCTATAGCATGCATGCAATCTCCTACATTCAAGTATAATTGGAAAATTTAGAACTAATTTGGAACAAATCAAGACAACATAAATAAATAAGGGATGTAACATCTACGGTAGTACTTATCAGGTAGAGTCATGGATGGAGAGTAACACTAGACCTCTCTCCCCAAAACTTAGTCCTTGGCATGAGATTTCTCAAAAAACTCATTCTTCACAGCATTTCAAGACATTTTTACATCCTTTACACTCTTCTACATTAGGTGCACACTTTTACTACTACTCATATTTTTCATATACATGACTTTGATGAGAATTTCACTCTTTTTAGGTTCATCCTTAATATGCAACAAGATGTAACCTATAATAGAAAATACAAGCACAAAAACAGTACAAGAAATGCATATGCTTCATCCTTAGGGTCACTTTCCTTCCTAGTCTTCACGCTTCACTTTGCAATCATTCCACACTTCACTTGTCCACTCAAAGCACGATATTCACCACACACTCTACATGATCATAAGGTATGCATCTCTTATCTACTTTATGATATTGAGTATCTACTCAACAACATAAAGTGGGATAAAATGTAGACACAAAATCATGCACTTTGGTACATTTCTAGGTCTTGAAAGCATGCTTCGCATTTACATGATTCATAAATAAGAAAACTAGTGGTTAACAACTATCTTTGGCCTCTTTTCTTTGTCTCTTATTTTATATTTGGTCTTACACACCCTACATCCCATTCAAAACTTTCCTTATTTATATTTTATGGCCACAAACATCAACACCCACCTTAGAGGCAGACGAGTGCCTAGGCACTCATGTCCCCTATAAGGCGCACCTAACCCTTTTCTAGCTTACTCATTCTTTTTGGGTCTCTTTTATCTTTGGTGATCTTTTTTTACTTATGGGTCAACCTTCCAGGTTGTCAATTATGAAATTCAAACAAGGTAATCATATAAATACATAGTTAGATGTTCAAAAAGAAGGACCAAGCACTAAGCATTATTATCATCACCTAAGCTTACATTCAAAAGGCACCTAAAGCACCCTAAAGCATCCATCTAGTATCCACTCAAGGGACAAAGGATGCATCAACTCTGCATACACAACATAGGAAGGGGAAGTTTATTTTATTCCATCCACACATTCGAATGCATTGCTTCATTCTAGCTACATCCTGTTATTAAGTATAACTTGCACATGAGGGCATCCTAGGGAACAATTTCTACACACTCACCAAAACTACGTGGATTATGAGATGTAGTGTAGTGCCGGTCATAAGTTCACTCTCAAGGTGACCATTAGGGTTAGTCTAACTCCCTATATTGCATCTTTATTTTTAGGTTTGATGCGGTTTGTGGGATTTTATAGGTGAACTTTTATTGTGCAAGTTCAAGTACTTTGGCATTCATTGTGTGACTATCATGCAATCAACAAAAAACAACAACAATGATCTTACGACATCGTAAAAATCAAATTTTGATCATTTATGCGATCATGAGCACCCAAAACTAGTCTTTAGCACCTAGGCGCCCTTGTCCTTCCATGGTCACCCATGTCCAACCTCATTCATGCATTCTAAAATTTATTGTGAGTAGTAACGACACTCTGCCCAACCTGTTCAACATTTTTCTCCATTCAGATCAGCCCCAGATTATGATGAAATTAGTTAAGTCCTCCTCCTTTTTCTTAGGGTTTCATATTTTAAATCTTAGCTTGTTTATGTCATTTCTATATTTTAACATTTATACATCATTTGGTTCAATAGTGACTCTGTAATATTTAGATTTAATTTAAATTAAATTAAATCACTAGTTCATTTGCACCCGCATCCAAGCTACCTAATGAATAATATCTCAACACTGTGAAGCAACATCTTTCACTGGGGGAGTACTAACTCCTTGCCCTCAATGTTCTTCCTACACTAAATCGACTCGGTAGACCTGACAAAGCTCCTATGTATGAACATAATTTTAGGGATATCATTCCCTTTAGTCCACCTCATCTGAAAACCAATCTTATCTATGGTGGCATCATTTTGCCTCTTCTTCTCATATCGATAATCAACCTCACACTAAACCATGCACCAATGTCTTTAATTTCTGTATAATAAATCCTTCACCTATACCTACCTCCATCACTACGCATGGAAGGGATTTGTTCTTGGGCATTATGATCAAGGCATGCATGATCTTATCATCAACAAATCCTGCAAACCTTATGAGAATTTGGGCTAGGATTTAAAAAAAATCAACCGATCCTCTTGTGCCTACTTTTCTACATCCCACATACACATTGATCCATCACCCAATTATTCTCCATTAAATGATGCCATGGACATGGATGATACCATGTCCCTTTCTTCTAAAATTTTTTTAATCTCCACCATCACTTTAGGACTGATCACTTATCAGGTTGAAGGCTAAACTAGGTCCCTTCTTATACAACTCCCCAATATGGTAGAGGAGGACTCCCATACCATCGATGATCTTCAATGCAACAATGATGAATCCATTCTTTCCTACATGGGGGCAGAGGATTCTTATCTTCATAATTCCTTACCACCTAAAACATCCACCCTCTGAAAAATCTAACATCCATATCAATATCGGGACTCTGCAAGAGCTCCATATCCTCAAAGTTGGTCAATATCTTGATCCACAAGAGTTAGAGGCATTCATCACCTTTCTTTCTAAGTATAACCAAGCCTTTGCATGGTCATACACCAAAATTCCTAGCCTTGATCATATCATCATCACCCACAACATCGTCACCATCCCCAATGCTAAGTCAATTAAGAAAAAGCTATGTCATGTGCATCCTAATGTTTCCCTCCTCGTTAAAGAGGGATTTTAATGCATTTTCTACTAACTTCATCCAACCTATCGACTATCCTTAATGGGTTTCTAACATTATACGTGTTTCCAAAGCCTTTGGAAATCTCTGCATCTATCTAACCTTCTAGATTTAAATCTTGTTTTCCCTAAGGACAATTTTCCTCTTCCTAACATTGACCAACACATTGACCTTCATCACATGCAACAAGATGGTTTCTCTTATGGATGGTTTTTCTCAAGTCACAATCAAATCCTCATCACACCCAAAGACCAACATAAGGCGTGTGTCATCACCCCTTGGGAACCTTTTCTATCGTGTCATGCCCTTTGGGTTAAAAATGCGAGGGGCCACTTATTAACATGTCATGACATATATCTTTCATGACCTTATTCATAAATCCATGGAGGATTATATCGATGACCTCTTAGGTAAATCCAAATGTCAACAGGACCATCTTTCCATCCATGAAATCCTTTTTTGTGTCTTATCTAATTCTTCCTTTGTCTCAATCCTTTCAAGTGTATTTTTGGCGTTTTAACTCAAAAAATCCTTGGTTTCATCGTTCTAAGGGGTATTAAATTTGATCCCACCAAAATCAAAGCCATCCTTGATGTGCCTCCTCCTTCCAATCTAAATAAAATTCACGGTCTTCAAGGTTGACTTCAATCAGTTCATCATTTCATCTCAACTCTTAGACCGCTCCCAACCTTTTCACCACCTTCTCTGCAAAGACACTCACTTTAAGTGGGATTCCAATTGCAAAAAATCCTTTGATGAAATCAAGAATTACCTTCTATCACCACCTATGCTCACACCTCCACGTGAGGGGGATCCTTTCTATCTTTACATATCTATCAACGATCATGTTTTAGGTTTCATATAGGCACACCACGATGAGTAGGGTATAGGGAGCAAGTCATTTATTATATCAGCCACACTCTCCATGATTACAAAACCAGCTACATAGAATTTGAAAATTTGTATTACGCACTTTTCTCTACCACTTCAAAACTTTGTCATTATCTTCTCAATCACAAAACCTATGTCATCACTAACTTCAATCTCTTAAAACCATGCATTCCAAGCCTTACCATAATGATCGCATCACTCGATGGATCATGCTCATGACCGAGTTTGACCTAGAGTTCATCTCTTAAAAATTAATTAAGGGCCAAGCTATCGTTGATCAACTTGTTAAAGCCCCTCTTCCTAGTAATTAACTTCCTCATGAGAAATTTCCCGATGAATCCATCCACACCATCGATCACGAGTATTTTCCCCTCAAAATGACACTTTTCTTTGATGGATCCAAGTGTCGATAAGGAGGAGTGCTTGTGTCATCATCATTCCTCCTTGGGAAACTCCTATCCCATGTCGCATGAACTTAACTTCAAGTGCACCAATAACATGGTTAAGTATGAAGCCCTCATCTTAGGTATTCAAACCGTTATCATGCTCAACATTTAAATCCTCAATATCTATGGTGATTCTTAACTCATCATCAATCAAATCAATAGAATCTATCAATGCAAAAATACAACAAGGACATCATCAACTTTCTTCTTGAGGCCTTTATTCAATACACCATTCAAATCATCCCTTGCTCATCTAATTTCTTCACGAGACACCATGACATATCTCACATCTCTCATCCCATGGACAATGGAAGAATCCAAACTCTTCATTATTGTCCATCGCATCGATCAACCATCCCATGTTAATGAGCTTCCTTGCATCAATCTCATCGACACTAATCAATCGATCTCTCGTATACCTAGATCTTTGACTATCTACCTCAATATAAGATCCCCTCCGACCTATCCATAAATGGTAAGATGTATTTTCTCCAATGCACTAAACACTATGTTTTCCTTGGAGATATTGTCTATAAATGTGGATTTGATGGTATTCTACTACATTTCCTTAAATCCTATAAATCCATCCGCACTATCCAAGAAGTCCACAATGGCTTCTATGGTGGAAAATTTAGTGGTTTATCCATGGCCGATTGCATTCTTCGGATGTGTTACTATTGGCCCACCCTCAATCAAAAATGTTGTGAATACGTTAAAAAGTGCGTCAAATACTAGTAGCATTTTCGGTTTAATTTGTATCCCTAGCAGGACCTTAAAACCAGCTCAAGATCTTTAGCCTTTATCACAGTAGGGCCTTGACCTCATTGGCCCCATAAATCCAACTCTTCTTAGTGTCATCATTATATCCTTACCATTACCAAATATTTCACCAAATGGGTGGAATACATTCCACTCGCATCCATCAAAGCTAACAAAATCATCGATTTCATCTATCAACACATCATCTATCGCTTTAGCATCCCTCATAATCATCATAGAAAATGGAAAGTCCTTTAAAAACAAAGATCTTAAGAATATTTGAGACTCTTTCAACATCAATATTATCTTCTCTTCTTCCTTTTTATTATCAATCTAATGGCCAAGTTGAATCCACTAATAATACTCTTTATAACATCCTTACAAAACTATTGATAAGGTAGGTCGAGATTGGAATCTTTATATCCCCTTTACTCTTTAGGCTTATTGGACTAACATCCAAACCTCTATGGGCACTACTCCCTTCTCTCTCATCTATGACTTTGAAGTCATTCTTCCTCTCGAAGTTCAAATCCCATCCTTGCGTATTTATTTTTTTGACTTTCGTCACTTGACAAGGATTATCACCAAGAGTGTATACCATAACTTGAACTACTATATGAGCGTCACTTAATCACTCTTTAACATTATCATTTCTATCAAGAGCACATCAAATTTTCCTATAATAAACTTCTTAAAGAACATAACTTTACAATTGGTGACCTTGTCCTCAAAGAAAATCAAAATGTCACTACTCTAGAAAGGAGCCAACGTGGAAATTTTTCTCCCAATTGGATTGGACCATATATTATCACGCATAAATATGGATCTCGAGGCTTATCACTTAGCCTCTCTTGATGGTAAAATGGAAAAAAAACCTCTTAATTCCTTGCACTTACTAATTTAATAAAATATGAGTATTAAATATAATTTCAAAGTCATTATGATGACATACAATGAGAATACAAATGCTAAACACTCTAAAGATGAAACCATGTAAGTGTAGTCACTAAATCATACACTTTGGGGAAATATTTAGTCCCAGTCTCATACTACTATTTAAAAGGTTCTTGAACAAAGAAAGTACTAATTAACCCTATTTTTGGCTATCTTTACTTTATTTCTTTCAACATTTTCAACCTCTATGACACACTTACCTATGATGATTTACCATTCCATATCCCTCACCACAAAACTAGGGCACTAAGCTTGTCTTGGGACACCCATGGGTGCCCCGATACTTTATCCCACTTTTCCCACCTTTTTTGGTAGTTTCTAGTTACAACCTTTCAAATTTCTTATGGTCGGCCTAGTCGGGGTTAATTACAAAATTGGAGCAAGAGAACCTTATAAATATAAATTTATGAGACCATAATGAGGGACCAAACATTAGTCACTACTACTACTCACCTAGATTTGCATCCATTTCAGGTCATTTACATCCATTAGCTCCATCACAGAGGGACAAATATGGTTCATCTCATCACACACATCATAGGAGGGATTTATTCTATTTCATGCACCATTTCCACTACATTTATTACTAGTTTATTGTTCACTACTATGCAAAGTGTGATGAAACAAGATCACCTAGGTCACATGTTTACACACACCACCAGAACTACATTTGGGTCTAAAATATAGTGCAGCTCTCATTTAGTAAGTCCACTATTGTGGAATTTGACGTTAGTTTGACCTATTCATATGTATTCTTCTATTTTTATATAGGGTTTTGATACTCATTTTATGTGCTCTTTCATGTTATTCTTCCTCTTGGATTATTTGAGTATTCATGAATCACAGAATAATTTAATGCGATAAACAATGAAAGTTATTAGTCACATCTCTAGAACCTATGAAGACTAGTTTTGGGGATTTTCCAAGACTAGGGCACATGATCTGCATACCATAAGCACTCGTGGGTGCCCCAGTCCTCTCTCTAGGCACTCCATTCTATCCTATCACCTAGATCTCGTCTCTGCAAGACTCCTACATAGTCATTCCCTTTCCCATATTCTCTAGTTACCTCTATGTACATCCAACAAGCCTTAGGAACTACTAAGTCATCTTTTTTCTTTTTTTCTCTAGGGTTCTAAATTTCTTTCATTTAGTGATTAGATCATTCTTTATGATTACTTTGTTATATTTACATTAGTTTATTATTGTCATTAGATATTGTTTTATTTAGATTAACTACCCCATTTATTCAATTTTAGTTAATCATTTTGTGATGAACCCGATCCTTCCTTACACCTTCTAAGGTTTTCATTTACATTCCTTTTTGTCATCACATGAGTGACATCATGATTATCTCCATTGTTGATTCCTTAATTTATAATCCTAGCCTTTGGGGTAGATTCACATCCAACTATCTTCACACTACTACTTACATTTATGTTGACTTACACCTTGACTTCATTTATCAAACCTTTATTTGAAGAAATGCTTTTTCCCACCATATAGCCTTTCATCTTCCACCCACCGATTAAACACTTTGATAATAACCCACCATTACATATCATAAGTCATATTATAATGTTTCCATCAAACACACTTTAATTGACAATGGCTCCAAACTTAACTTATGCACTATGACATTCTAGAGGCTATAGAAATTTCGGATCATATAATGTCAACCCATGTTATATTTCATTACATGCTTATGATGGTTTTATTCATCCATGTATTGATCATGTTACGCTACCTATCACTGTAGGACCAAAAATATCATCACGACATTCTTTTTCATTGATTTTCCCATCTCTTACAACTATGCCTACTAGGAAGGCCATGACTTCATGCCATGTAAGTTATCACCTCTATTGCCCATCATTGTGTCAAATTCTTACATGAGGGTATTAAGCACACTATTTTTCATGATTGTGGTCCGTTTCAATATTGTGATCGCACTCTTAATACTAGTCTTCCCATTCCATGCCCTACTACTACTAATGATCCCCAACCTATAGATGAGCAATCGCATTTGTAACCTCTTTAAGGTATTATTTATGTGATAGATGTTATACCTTCTTCACTATCGGCTCCACTCCATTACTACTATAGTTGTGATTCTTTATCAGGGGCCTGTCCAATCCACGGATGTCACTCTATCACTCACACCTTTACCAACATCACCTACATTAGTATGCCCATCTTTCACATGCACATTATTTATAAAAAAATCATCTTGGGAGCATATACCATTTGATCCTGAATTACCGAGACCATATGCACTCATGAGGGCTTGACTCACTTAGGATTTTCTATGGACACCATCCATCCTCCACCATACGACCCTCATTTATATCAAGGGTTGGTCCGTGTCATGGCTGCTTATGGTCTTCACATTTTCCATCTTAATATTTTTCTTACACGTACTCCTACTACTTCTCTACTTAACTTAGGAAAATCATGGTTTGATTACATTGGGGTACACTAGATCCTTATCACACATATATTTCATTTCTAATGCCTTTTGGATGCATCTTCATATCACGCAATAGCTTTTCTTAGGATATACACAAAATCTTACTCATTGGTACACACACGGTTGTCCACTTCCTCCCTTCACTGATGAAGAATATGTTATGGGCATGCATACCTTACTACTTCATGGTTCATTATGTGATCAAACCGATACTATTGCTTACCAAGTCACTAATGTTTTCCCATTTGGGTATGACCCAGAGGATGATGATCTACTTGATGAATTTACATGACCATTTCACGGATACATTTGGGGGCGTAGCATCTAAGACATAACACCCCCTCCATCATCACATTAGCATAGACACATTACCATATATCTATATTCACATACTCATCACATATTAGCATCATCATTACCCAACGATGCACTCTTTTGTTATGGTTCACACTTGACTATTAAGGGCATATTACACATGAACCTCACACACTACACATAGGACTTACATATCATGATATTTACCATGACATACTAACATACATTCTACATTTAGTTTACAATTACATTCTTCACACTTGTTTCTACGCACTTTGCATGTTCATCTTACGCATTTCATACAATCATCTTATCACATATTACTCATTACATACCTTACATTATAACATCATTCATTACATATACATTTACGTTTTCTACCTTGCATTTTTAGCACACACCTTGTATATTGTGCATATTATATTAGTAGTAATCAATATTATGATTTCTCATACTCATCACATACCCTATTTATCCTACATACTACATGTTATTGCCTACATTCTCCATTTCCACATTACGTGCATTTACACCGTCATCTATGCATCTTACATAGACTGCATACATTTTTCATTTAGTACCCTTTTACCATACACATTACTAGCATCATACATATTATTGTTTACTCACCTTACACTTCATTTTAGACATTGCACATTTATACACTTGTACTCATCATATGGTCATTTAGTCTCATCATACACCTACATGTTGCACTTACCACCCTATGATGAACTCTAGTTCCTCGGTTCATACTTGACTGCCGAGGGTTTACTAATCAAATGGAACTTATTTTACTTACATTTCCATCATTTCATCTATTATCACCTATGGCATGTCTAGGATTAGTCACATACGCTTTAGGTTATCATAGTCACCCATTAGGCTAAATGGTTAACCATTTTGATTCGGCTTAGGGATCATCATCACCACCCCACTTTACTTCTGTGGTATATGCTTTAGGCTACATCACCACTCTTACTTGCATTATCATCACTTATTCTTCTCATCATATAATTACATACACTTTAGGCTAAATAGTCACCCATTCATTCAATATTAGTATACACTATAGGTTACATCACCATTTGTTTTATTCATATTATCATCACTTATTCTACTCATCATATAGTGATATACGACATAGGATATATCATCACTCATCTATTTATTGTGTCATGATATACACTTAGGCTATAGGGTTCACACACATATCATCTCTAGGTCACATGCCATCATCACTTTGCATATACACATTCATCACAACACGGTAGACAACACACATATATACACACGATTCGACCATTTCCCAATGATGCGCTCTTGTTTTACGGTTCATTCTTGACTGCTGAGGGGGAAAACCAAATGAACATCATTGCATATACTTTTTTCCACTTGGGGGGAACACGTCCCCTACCATCCATCTTGCATTTCCATTCCATCCACTCCACTACATATCGCATTGTCTTGGGGGCATTTACTCTTGTTTACTAGTGCTTTACATGTTCACTTTGCTATGCATACTAGATTGATTTTCTTATATATCATTATCATTACCATACACACATGCACGTTCACACTTTGTTCTAGTTATGGTTATAGATACAGTTCTCATACACACAACATAGATGCTCACCTTCTACCCTTCCTATATCTAGTCTATGGGCATCCACATTCGACTCATACATGTGTTATTATTTTATTTTATACTTAGCATCTTATACTACATGTTATACACACTCTTGACATATTGGTTATATTTAGACATGCTAATGGGTGTTCCATGTGTAGTAATTGTTTTGTTGGATTACATATTACCATGACTACTTGAGTGTTTTTTTCTACTTGCTTGTACTTGTTTGTTCTTTTATACAAGCCTTTCCCTATGTTTGGTGTGCACACTTGCTTGCTTGTATGTGGTCATATGGCCTTTGAGTTCTTGCGATATCGTGAGTGACGTCCCATGTTTATGACCCGTAATATGTGGTTTACTTTTTCTTTTGTATGATTACACTTTGCATTGTTTCTTATACATTGATTGTGTTTTACACATTGTTTTCTACATGCATGTTTATTTGCACTAACACTTGTTCGTGACTAGTCACTTGTTTTTGTGCATGCCTTGGTTTCTACCAAACACTTTCTATGGTTTGGGTTATGTGGTGGTCCTCTTTTGGGGTTGGAGCCTCTTTTTCACTAACATCACATGCGCCCCAGAGAGGGGGCATCATTTTGGGTTATTATAAAGCTCTCTACCAATACTGATTAGTTCGGTTTAGTATTATCTCGCTCTTGGCATTGTGGGTATAGTTCAACACAATTTACACCCTTGGCATTATGGTATTATGACAAGAAAGTGGGTTCAGACTAGTTTATGAACCCCATACACAACAAATTTTATAGGATATGGTATCCTTAACATTCTGGGAAGCATTACCGACTTGAGGATACAACAAAATTCCTCCCTATAATTCTTCATCCAGTGGTGTGGACCTCCCAAAAGAACCACAATAGTACAGATATCTCTTCATAGTTAGGGAAGCAATTAAAGGTTGGAAAATGACATAGTTTTCTCCTTGATACTACTTGACCCTCTTGGCGGCGTGGCCACCCAAAAGAACCATAGTAGTACATGATATCCTTATACACCTTCTCTATCGATGGATCGGTGCACACATATTCCATTTACACTTACTATTTTATTATTTCATATTTACATATTACACATGTGTATTTTACATTGAATTTTTACATACATACATATTTGATTACTTGATCTTTTTTTCATTGCAAGTCCAACCGTATGAGAAACAAGTAGTCAAATGGGGGCAACAACAAAAACAACAATAACACTTTGCGGTAATACACTAAACCATACACACATCACATTATTATGTAGGTACATCACATTATTATGTAGGTACATCACATTATGTGGTAGTCTCTACACACACACATTTTCTACCCTAGGTTCACTCTTGTCACTCTTTTTACACTTTTTCATCAATAGTTTCCATTCTTCACCGTTTTCTCATTCCATGCTTTGTCTAGTCCATCGGCACATTTTCTACTTCACTCCTTATAGACATCTCGAATGTACTTCTATCTACTTTATGTTACCGAGCATTCTACTCACCAACATAAAGTAGGGAAAATGTAGTCACTAAATCATGCACTTTTGGGAAATATTTAGTCCCGGTATCATACTACTATTTAGAAGGTTCTTAAACAAAGAAATTACTAATTAACCCTATTTTTGGTCCATCTTTAATTTATTTCTTTTGACATTCCTAAAATCTATGACACACTTACTATGTTGATCTTATTGTTCCGTAACTCTCGCCACAAAACTAGGGCACATAGGCTTAAATTAGGATGCCCATGGGCACCCTGGTCCCATAATGGGTGCCCGATCCTTTCTCCCACTTTTTCTCACTTTTTGGTAGTTTCTAGTCATTGCAACCTTTCAAATTTCTTGTGGTCAGCCTAGTCGGGGTTAATTATGAAATTGGAGCAAGAGAACCTTATAAATATAAAGTTATGAGACCATAATGAGGGACCAAGCACTAGTCACTACTACTACTCACCTAGAGTTGCATCCATTAGAGGTCATTTGCATCCATTAGCTCCATCACAAAGGGACAAAGTTGGTTCATCTGCATCACACACATCATAGGAGGGATTTATTCTATTTCATGCACCATTTCCACTACATTTATTACTAGTTTATTGCTCGCTACTTCACAAAGTGTGACTGACACAAGAGCACCTAGGGCACATGTTTACACACACCACTAGAACTACATTTGGGTCTGAAATGTAGTGCAGCACTCAGTTAGTAAGCCCAATATTGTGGAAGGTGAGGTCAGTTTGACCTATTCATATGTATTCTTCTATTTTTTCTCTAGGGTTTTAATACTCGTTTTGTGTGTTCTTTTAGGTCATTCTTCTTCTTGGATTATTCGGAGTATTTGGCGTACGTAGAATTTAATTTGATAGACAGCGAAGGTACCATGTCACCCTACCGAACCTATGAAGACCAGTTTTGGGGTTTTTTCCTAGACCAAGGTCCTTGTTCTACATGCCAGAGCACACATGGGTGCCCCAATCCTCCTCCGGGAACTCCGGTCCAACCATAACCCATATATATCCTCCACGGGACCCCTACATAGTCTTTCTTGCTTCCCAAATTTCTAGTTACCTCTATGATGCAGTCCTGTGATTTCTGTTACCACGATAAATCATCTTTCTCTCTTTCTCTTGCTCTAGGTTCTACATTTCTTTCTATTTAGTGCTTAGATCATTCTTTAAGATTATTATTTTTTCATGTACATTAGTTTATTATTGACATTAGATATTTTTTCTATTTAAATTAACTACCCCATTTATTCAATTTTAGTTAATCTTCAAGTAAATAAGAGATAGGGCTCTTATCTAATTTTTGCTTATCTCAAAGGAGGTCCGAACTAGAGTAATTGATGAATGAGCTAGGAGAGTGTTGGAATTGATCAATATTAATTATGGAACTTGCAGACTAGTTAGGACATGGGTGCATGGGTTAGGATGAGGGTTCCTAGTGTTAAAGACCTTCTATAAGAACATGTGATTGCGCAGAGGTTCGGATTATGATTTTTTTGTCGTTATGGTTTCACTATCCTTCGTTATTGGTTGCATGTATGTCACTGGATGATTTCAATTCACTAATAACCTACAAAACAAATGATATCTTGTAAAACCCCAAAATACATCAAATCTTAAAATGAAAATATGCAAATGTGGAGTCAGACTAACCCCGATGGTCACCCGATAGAGTGAACTTATGACCGAGAACCGCACTAAATCTCAGAATCCATAAAGTTGTATGTGTTTGTGTGATAAATCGTGTCCTTATGATTCCCTCATACCGATGACATCAAAATAGTGAGTTATAATTTGGATAGAATGTAAATGTGTGGGATGGAATTGAGAACTTCCCCTTCCTATGCAGTGTATACAAAGTAATCAACCCAAAATGTAGTCCCTTTGATAGTATGTAGATAAGATAGCCCTTGATAATTATCTACCCCTTATAATGGTATGTATGTTGTGTATATATAGGGATATCTTACTTGAATTTTGACACTAGTGACATGACATGCCAACTAGGACCTCGGGATAGAAGTAATAAACTGAAAAGGCCAACCACAAATGTCAAAAATATGAACAAGATCAAAGAGGAAAAGAGTGCCTAGGGTGGACAGGAGCACCTGGGTATTAGTGTCTAGACTGGATGTTGGTGTCCTAAGCTAACTAAAACAATCTAAGAATCTTGATAGACAAGGATCTCTCTGTTACCTGACTAGAACTAGGTACAAAAGTGACAAATGTGAGAGATAAATATAATAGAAACAACCAAAACAAATAAATGGACGAGGGTGTGTCATTAGTGAATAATTTTCTTACTCAAGATCCATACATATAACAACATACTTAGTGGTATAGTAAAATAACAATATGTGTGTGATTTTGTGTCTACATTTTCCCCCCTTTATGCTATTTGAATAAAATTCAAGTAGTGTAAAGGAAGTAAGGAACATACCTACGAAAAGTGTGAAAATCCCCTGTTCAGAAGAACATACATAATATTTTTAGCATGGTGAACCATGGATCAGTGTGTCAATCCATGTGGCGTAAATAGAGATAGAAAACCGTTGTAAGGAGCACTTAGAGAAATTGATGATTTGATTTGGAGAATTTGGATATTTTGAATTGTCACGATGGAGATTTGAGGGGGTCGGGAGTGATCAATTCCCAACCCTGATTTTTGTAAAATTTCGATCAAGGGAGGATTTGAGCATCCTGCTTTGCCGGAGGAAGACTCAAGAGTATTAGAGAGAGAGTTCTAGTTTTACCTTCTATAGATGGCTACATCCTAAAAATTTCCAACCACTGTAGATGGATAAAGACCAAATTTTGTTCCATTTCGATCCATGTTTAGTTCCAAGTTGAACAACCCATATAAGAGCAGTATAGAAAAGGCAATGAAATTTCATTGTCCCCACTCTATGGGTGTCATGATTTATAAAGTGCTATATGGCTTCCATGTTAGGTCATCTGGAAGCGATAGAAAATGTAAAGTGATTCCCATGTTAGGTCATCTAGGAAAGATAATGAAGTGATGCAACTCCCAAGTTAGGTCATCTAAGAGAAATAGTAAAATGTGTTATATTATACCAATCGATTGATTTGATTTGAATAGTAGAATATTGCTTTGAGATTGAATGTATACAATAGATTACTCATGGAGATATTTTCCTCTTTTTCCCCCAAGTTAGGTCGTTAGGGGGAATAGATAAAAATATGTGAATAGATCAATTTGTTCCTTTGTTTGAACAACATTAGAAATATTTTGAAAATTATGTATTAGAGTATCAAATGATTGTATAGTAGCCTGAGAGGGATCGTAGGGTGATCCTGATTGTATGTGACCCCTTTGACAAAAGGGGGAGTTGATATAACAAGCATTGAGCCAAAAGTAGAGGTGAAATGATGCAATGATGACCAAGAGTGAATATAGAAGATGTTGTAAGAATGTGGATATTGTAAGTAGTATATGCACGAGATTAGAATATAGCATTATGGAATGTATATAGTACAATGGTAGGAGAAATTCTAGACCAAATGGCACAAGTACTTGAGGAAAACATAGTGGTTAAGTTTAA